>OX387189.1:34024139-34624139 GCA_947561395.2 Buxus sempervirens
CTTCTCGCCTTCTGCCGATTTCGGCTAGTGATTTCCAGCCTATCAAATGGTTCCAACCTCTTGCTTTTGGTTCAAATGTCTTCTTTTTTTTTTTTTTTATGTTCCGTAGAAAGAGAGATTTCAACTCTTCTTCTTGTTTGTTTAAGCCGTGCCTGCGTGGAGATTTTACCGAGAAAGGAAAGAGGGAAAGAATTTACGGGGTACATTAAGATCCAAAGAGGACAGGACCCCTCTTTTAAGATATAATAATCATCACTTCATAAAAGGATTAGTTCGAAAGACTGCTAGCTTGTGACACTTCAGATTTATGTGACATTTCTCTCTTCCCGTCCTTTAGTATGTGAGCTCATTTTACCGTAGGAGCTCACATGTTATACACAGAAAGCAAAATGGGTTAAAAAGATACAACAAGATCAAATCCTTTACATGAACAAAATAAAGGAATTTGGTAGAATGATTTGATTTTCACATATATTAAATAAAAGATACAGAAAGCGCTCACCCTGCTGTTAATACCTTGTTCTAAGGTGTGGAGGTTCTCCGGGATATTTTGGCAGCGCTTCTGCAATCCTTTAGATTTCCGAAAATGGGTTTGAAAAGGGGGTCACTGGCTTTCAAGATTGAACGGGTGAAAGGGAAAAGATTAGGCAGGGTCTAAGGGCAAAATGGGGATTTTTCTGGGCTAGTGGAATTTTGGCAAAGCTTGGGCAGGGGTTGGACGTGGAAAAGGCAAGGAAGGAGAGGGGGAAGGCTTGGGGGGCCAGCTTGTTCAAATGGGGGACCCGTGTCCCGCTTCCAGAAGGCTTGCCCGTATTTGAAGTGCGGGCATGCTTTGCCCATACTTCAAATACAGGCGAGCACGTTTTTTAAATGCTGGATTTGAAATGTTTTATTAAATTTGATTTTTTTGAAGATTCTCATCAGATTTTTTGATTATTATTTTTATCAAAATATTATTAAAAATTTAAGATATTTTCTATAAACAATTATTTTATTCATTTATTCTGCTTTTTTACTGCTGTTTTGCCACATGAGCAGCTTTCTTTGAAACTTCGACTACCCATAACTTTTTCGTCCGATGTCCGATTTCAGCAAATTTGGTGTCGTTGGAATCGGCTCGGAACCCACTATCCACTGGGATTAAGTTTGGCAACTGAATTGAGGTCGAGAAAAAAGTCAACTTTCGCTCCCCCAAAAGTTTGACCAGCTCACAACTTCCTCACCCGGACCCCGATTCCAGCAAACTTGGTTGCATTGGAACTGTGTCGAAATGTTCTTTTCAATGAGAGGAAGTTTGATGGCCAATTCTCTTTGGATAAAAAAGTCAAATTTTGGCCCCCCTCAAGGTTTGACTTTTTAATTGAAGTTTTTATTTTCTACATTTTTGGGGGTGCAAAAATCAAGTGTCTACACTAGGAATACATGAGTTCTTATTGATCAATCTATGATCCTCCAAGATGCAAATTGAAAGTAATTTGCAAACTAACTACAATAAGGGATTCACTTAATGAGAGACTCACTAAATAGACTAACTTTAATTACCTTAAGTGAATGCACAAACAATCACCTAAAACAAGGTAATCACCTTATTTAATGGTTAATATGGGAAGTTTGTCCAAAACAGGGCCTAAATTGCACATTAACAAGCCTTAAATGTGATCTGAAAGCTCCAAAATAGCCCCCCAAAAAATGGGCCTTTAATGTGCATTTGAGCCCAAGAACCAGACTGGGTCGCACAAGACCCAACCAGACCCACCTGTTCCCGCGGGTCAAGAAAGACATGTGCATATGGAATTCGGACAATCCAGGCCTGCGCGCCCAGGTGCAGGTTGAAGCACCCGCGCGGGTCGGGCACGCCCTCGTGCCCAGGATCAAATTTCAAATTTAAAAAAAAAAAATCTCCAAGAGACTTTTGCCGATTCAACCTGACTTTTTATGCCATTTGGACAAAAAAAAAGTGATTTTTGATTGTTATAACCACTCACAACTTCCCTAAACCATCAAAACTTTATCTCTACGAATCCCAATACATCTGAAGGATTACAGACTGAACAACAGAACTAACATGTAGAAAAAATTCATTCTTATCTCATCTCATCAATGAATCAAATCAACACATGGGAATATAAATCATATCAAGACAATTTAATCTCTACGAAATTAACTAAATGGGTAGATCAGAACCTTATATCATCCGATCTCACCCTCAACAAGCATTATCATCAAGCATGGATAATAGAGATAATATATTAAAATTCATGCTTTAATCTTTATCCTAGCCCATTGACGATCAATAAATTAAAAAACACCAATCACATGGCAGAAAGGATTGCTCTGATACCAAGTGTTAGAAGTTTTTAGAATTCATGATCTCTATCCTAAACATGAGATCTCAAATTAAATTCGGAAGCAAGGGAACATACCTCTTGCCACTGTGATCAAGTGATAAGATTGAAGAAGAATATCTATCCAGTCTCCGGTCTTTTTCTATGTTTCATAGAACCCTATAGAAATTCTTGGACGACAGGTGTTTCTGGCTTGTTGACTTTGAGAGAAATGCCAAAAGGTGTCTTAAAAGATGGATATACATCCCAAACCAAGACACCTTTTCACTTTATGATCTCAACCATTAGATCTCCCATCAAAAGATCAAATCAATGGTTGAGATCAATTACTCACTTAAGTCGCGTGAAATTACAACCTTGCCCTCAAAACTTTATCCAAATACCCATTATTTAGAAAAACCAATAAACATATGCCACGTGTGCATTGGGCCACATTAAGTCCCAAAAGAGACGTGCCCGACATTTGAAACTTAACGTGTCATCTAGAGTTTATCTATAATATTTACAGAGGAGTAAGAATCTCCAAATAAACTTTCTCTTGTAAATCACTTACTAAGTTAGCTAGATCATATGCAGCATTGCTTGCAAAAATAATGAAATTTCATTATATTCAGCTAAAATATATTGTTATAAGATATCATACTTTCAGAATCAGTGTAAAATGTGTAACATCTTCCTTATATTTATCAATGGAGAATCAAGTTGTTGGAGTTGTGACTAGGGTTGCTTGTGGGCTAGCCCGGCGTGCCACGGGCCGCGGCACGCGTGGCCCGTTTAGCTGGGCCTAGTGGGCCAGGGTATTAAAACCCTTTTTTTAATAAAAAAAATCAAAAAAAATCCTAAAAAATCACAAAAAATTCTGAAAAATATTTTTATTATTCACAAAATTGTTTTACACTTATTGGGATTGATTTTGCTCAAAAAATATAAATTACACCCATTAAAGATTTAAAGTAGTTTAATTAAAAACCATGGACTTAACAAATATATTTAATTGGAGATTTATAACAGCTTTTTAGGCTTATTTATATCTAATTAGTTTCTTAGTTTTGATTGATTATGTAAGAGCTTCTATAATTATAGGTATCCTTAATTTTTAGCTAAAATAATTTAATTATGATACTATTGATATAAGAAGTTGCTATGTTTGAATGGTTTAGGAGATAGATTTCACACCTATTGGGTAAGGTTTGAACCTCACTACCAACAATTTTTGGGTTAAATTAATAAACTAGGCTAGTTGGGCCGCTCAGGCGTGCTTGGGTGTGCCCCATAGCGGGCTGGCCCGCCGTGGCCAGCTTTGCCGCAGGCCCGTGCCGGTCCGTGGTCACGTGTGCCACGGCCGGCCGGGCCGCGTGCCCTGGCGAGCCGTGCCCGCAGGGCCCTAGGCATGGCATGCCACAGGCGTGCCTGGGCCAGCCCGAGCACGCCATTTGATGGTGACATGGCCAGTGGCGGAACCAGCCTTTAGCTAGGGGGGGCAATTGCCCCCCCTAAATTTTTATTTTTTAATTAAATATACATATTTTTCTATATTTTTTAATTGAAATTTATGTTTTGCCCCCCCTAAAATTTTTGGTTTGCCCCTCTAATTCTTTGAAATTTTTATATTTCATGTATAAGTGTTAATTGAAATTTTTTTTTGCCCCCTCCAATTTGGACTCCTGGTTCCGCCACTGGACATGGCTAACTTTTTTTTTCTTTAATTCTTACTTTAAGGTCTTGGAACTCTTAATTTGATGACAATATTATTATTCTAACACAATCAAACATCGACCCTCATATTTTGTAGCTAAAATTTTGGTTTTATGAACAAACAAAATTGAGACAGGCTGCCGAGTCATTCATGGATAGCTTCAATCTAAGATATTGTGCACATCATATGTGTTCATAAACAAACATAAAAGAAAATGGAGAAGACAGAACACGGGCAAAGATTCCTATGTCTACGGATTAATTATCAGAGTCCTTTCTATTAGATCCCTAAAAATAATAGGTTTACATAACAAAAAATATGTCTACATAATGTCGGATGGTCATTAATCAATGAATGTGATTTAAAATTTTAGCAGCTAGCCAAAAGAAAATTTAATCATAGAAGTATTAATTTCCTTAATCAATTTCCAAAGCTTCACACATGTGATCATGAGGTTTTTTTTTCTTTTCTGAGAATTCTTCTGCTGCGGAGACAGAGGTCACCATTGAACTTGTGAGAAAAAAATGATTTCAGAGAAATTTGTGAAGGAAGAAGAAGAAGAAGAAATCAAGCTTCTGGAAATTTCGTGTATTCCATTTTTGGATCGAAAAAATGTAAGTTACATCAAGAAGACTATATACATGGCCTAAATAACAAACTCTGACAAACTCTAACAAACTCTAACAGAAAAAGTAACAACTTAATTACATCCCCTTCATCATCCTTTATCAGACGGTAACAATTCAACTTCAGCCTTCTTTTGTTCACAATCAACCCAAGTGCCATCTGTAGTATAATTCAATAGCCCCCCACAAGATGGAGCATAGTAGTTAACTATCCCCATCTTGTCCAAATGAAGATTAAGTAGATATGCAGGGAGTGCCTTTGTGAAAACATCGGCCAATTGAGCTTTTGTAGAGACATAAGTTGTGCTAATGCTTCCTTCTTGTATCTTGTCTTGAATTAGATGGCAATCTAACTCAATGTGCTTCGTACGCTCATGAAAAACAGGATTGGAAGCTATGTGCAAGGCTGCCTGGCTGTCACAATAAAGTGTTGCAGCCTGAGGATGGGACACCTTGAGTGCAGCAAGCACATAACGCAGCCAAGTGATTTCAGAACAGGTTGTTGCCATAGCTCGATATTCTGCCTCAGCAGAGGATCGAGACACTACTGATTGTTTCTTGGATTTCCAAGAAACAAGTGAATTTCCAATGAAAATACAATAGCCTGTAACTGACTTTCTGGTGTCTGGGCAAGAGCCCCAATCTGAGTCACAGTAGGCTTGCAGCTGCAGCTCATTTGAAGAGGGAAATAGTATACCTTGACCTGGTGCTGCTTTTATATATCTCAAAACTTTATAAGCAGCAGTTAAATGGAGATTACTTGGACTATCCATGAATTGACTTAGAGTCTGAACATTATAGCAAATGTCAGGCCTTGTAATGGTTAAGTACAGAAGTCTACCAATAAGCCTTCGATAAACAGTTGGATCAGCCAAAAGTTGACCTCCATCTTTACTTATCTTAAGATTCTGGTCCATTGGAATCTTGACAGGCCTTGAGCCAAGAGTCCCAGTATCTGTCAATATATCGAGAGCATACTTCCTTTGACAAATTTGTATGCCATGTGTAGACCTTGCCACTTCAATCCCCAAAAAATATCTGAAAGAACCCAAGTCTTTAATTTTGAACTTGTGATCCAAAAATTGCTTGAGATGAGTAACTGAGTCCATACAATTACTAGCCACTATTATGTCATCTACATAGACTAATAGGGCTGTGAAAGAATTACCTTCTTTAGTAAAAAGACTATAATCAGCCTTGGATTGATGGAAACCAAACTCAAGTAGTGAAGTTGAGAATTTAGCATACCATTGTCTCGAAGCTTGTTTAAGGCCATACAAGCTTTTGAGTAGTTTGTAAACTTGATATGGTTTCCCTTTGTTGTAACCTGGTGGCTTCCTCATATATATTTCTTCTTGCAAATCACCATGTAGAAACGCATTGTTTACATCAAATTGATGTAAGTGCCATCCTCTTACTGCTGCCACTGATAAGAGACATCTAACAGTCACCAACTTAACAACTGGGGAAAAAGTCTCATGGTAATCAACCCCTTCCTGTTGAGTATATCCCTTAGCCACCAACCTGGCCTTAAACCTCTCAATTGTTCCATCGAAATGATACTTGATTTTGTAGACATACCTACAATCAATTGGTTTCTTCCTTGATGGCAAATCTGTAAGCACCCAAGTGTTATTCTGCTCTAAAGCTGTCAACTCAGAATCCATGGCCTTGCACCATTCTGGGTCAGTCACAGCCTCTTTGTAGGTTTGTGGTTCAACTTTGGTTGATATAGAAACAGAGAAAGCTTGAAAAACAGGTGAGAATTTCTTGTATGATAAGGTATTATGCAAAGGAAATGGTTTACCTGCTGAATGGAGTGAAGTCCTGTCCAAAGATTGAGCTGGTGAGGCAAAGGTGACTTGCTTACAATGAAAGTCTTGCAGATACAAGGGAGCCTTTTTGGTTCTGGTAGACCTATGAGGAGGCGTGATAGGAGATGAGGGCTGCTCTACGGGTTGTTGATGAGAGGTGTCAGGAATATCTGTGGAGGCAATTTCTGTAGGTACATCATTTAAGGAGACTGAAGGAGATGATTCTAAGTGAGATGGAGAAGGGGAGGAATTTTCTTGTTGACACAAGTCTGGAGCATTTTCTTGTGAAGCAGGAGAATGAAATGTTTCTGGTTGTCTCATAAAACATTCAATGTTATTTGATGCAAGAGAATTGAACAAGTGCCCTGTTTCATTTTGATCAAAATGAGGTGAAGCAAAAGAAGGCTCTTTAAAAGGAAAAACAGCCTCATGGAAAATAACATCCCTGGACAGAAACTTGGTTTTACTTTCAAGGTCGAGTAATTTATACCCTTTGACACCAAAAGGATATCCCAAGAACACACACTTTCTTCCCCTTGAGTCAAACTTCTTCCTTCCTTGAGAAAAAGTTGGAGCAAAACAAAGGCAGCCAAAAACTCTCATGTGTTGGTAGGTTGGTTCAGTTTTGAAAAGGATTCCATAAGGTGTCTTATTGTTGAGCAATGGGGTAGGAAGTCTGTTTATGATATAGACAGCAGTTAAAACACAGTCACTCCAATACTTGAGGGGAATACCAGCCTGAAATCTTATGGCCCTGGCAACATTTAACAAGTGCTGATGTTTCCTTTCGACAATCCCATTCTGTTGAGGTGTCTCAACACAACTCCTTTGATGAATTATACCTTTGTCATTAAAAAACTCCCTCATTTGAAACTCAGGCCCATTATCACTTCTAAGGATCTTGACTTTTGCCCCAAATTGAGTCTCAACAAGATTGTAAAAGGATTCTAAACAATGCCTGGTTTCAGACTTGCTTTTAAGCAAATAAACCCAAGTACTTCGAGAAAGGTCATCAACAATGGTAAGGAAATGTTTGCTACCATCATAGGATGTCACAGAACATGGCCCCCACAAATCACAGTGAATCATTTCAAAAATGGTAGAAGACTTGTGATAGCTACGAGAAAAAGAAAGCCTATGCTGCTTAGCCATAGGACAAATATAACAAGGAACTTCATCACTTGAAGATAAGCTGTTTTTTACAATGGGATCTTCAATCAAGTGTAATCTAGAATTAGAAACATGCCCCAGACGACAATGCCATAAATCTGAAACAGAAAAATGATTAATGACAGAAGCTGAAACAAAATCATCCTTCTTAAGGAACTTGGAAAGAGTGGTGACTAAAGCTGAGGGTGAGACTTCATCTCGCAGCAGGGGGTACAAGCCATCTTTAACCTCACCCATCCCAATTGTTGTCCACGACAAAAGGTCCTGGAAGAAACAAAAATTGGGAAGAAAACCAAGGCAGCAAACAAGAGCTTTAGCCAGTTTTATTGCAGACAAAAGGTTAAAAGAAAAAGAGGGCACACACAAAACATTGTTTAGTATAATAGTCTCTGAAATTTTCACAGTTCCAACATGTGTGATTGGAACTTCATTACAATTTGGCAACTTTATTGAATAAGAAACTCTTGCAGTAATGGTTGTGAAAAATGTGGTGCTGCAGACCATGTGGTCTGTGGCACCTGTGTCTATGACCCAAGGAATGTCATTGAAATTGACTGGTTTATGTTTGTAGGTTGAGAGGCAAGTATGTATACCAGAAAATTTTGAAAGGCATGATGCATTAGCAGCAGGTGAAGATGTAAGCTGAGATTGACCAAGAATATACGTGGCATTTGAGGAATTATTGTTTTGAAGCAGAGACATGAGCTGCTGATACTGTCCCTTGGTCAATGCAAATTTATCCTCACTTTCTTCAAATTGATCAGTTGACATAGAACTCCCAGACTGAGCCACAAAAGCACTAGATCCTTTACCTTTGTTATACAACTTGTGATTTGGAGGGTAGCCAACCAACTTGTAACATTTTTCAACCAAATGTCCATTCATGTGGCAATGTGTACAGACAGGTGCCTTGGCATTCCCAACCTTGAAGCAGTTATCCAAAGTATGTCCCTGAACTTTGCAATGTGTATAGTAAGGTCTATCTCTCTTTGCACCAGATTTGTGGTTATTAGAACCATTTCGAGCCATCAAGGCCATAAGGTCAGGAGTGGGAACATTTGATATCATTTGGTGTTGTTTCTCTTGCTGTTGTATCATAGAGAAGATTTTGTTAACAGGTGGCAGAGGTTCAATCAACATAATCTGGTCTCTAACGTTTGAGAAGGTGTCATTAAGACCCATGAGAAATTGAATTACACAATCTCTCTGATAACGATCCATAAGCACTTTCAATTTACCACAACTACACTCAGGCATTGGATCATACAACATTAGTTCATCCCAAACAGTTTTTAGCTTCCCATAATAAACACTTACCAGATCCTCTCCCTGTGAAAGATTTGCTAATGCCTTCTTTAGTTGAAAAATCCTTGGCCCATTTTGTTGTGTTAATCTGTCTCTCAGCTCAACCCAGATTTCATATGAATCATCAACAAACACCAAAGTAGATTTGACAGAGGGACTTACTGAGTTATATATCCAGGAAACCACCATGTCATTGCAACGTTCCCATGCTTCCAAGAGAGGATCAGTGGGATCTGAAGGTTTTGAGATATCACCATTGATAAAACCAAGTTTATTCTTGGCTCTAAGAGCTCGTTTCATTGCCCTTGACCATGTGACATAATTGTCGGTGGTGAGAAGATCAGTTACCAGACTGACCACAGGGTTATCCCCATTTTCTAATCGGTAAGGATTGGTTGAGTCATTGAAATTGAGAAATCGGGAAACAGAATCTGTGTCGCTTGATGAAACATCCTTATTTGCAGTTGAGCCCTTGCTTGTGACTGGATTCTTCTCCATGGCTGCTCACAGACCTTGCTCTGATACCATGTGAGAAAAAAATGATTTCAAAGAAATTTATGAAGGAAGAAGAAGAAGAAGAAATCAAGCTTCTGGAAATTTCGTGTATTCCATTTTTGGATCGAAAAAAATGTAAGTTACATCAAGAAGACTATATACATGGCCTAAATAACAAACTCTGACATACTCTAACAGAAAAAGTAACAACTTAATTACATCCCCTTCATCATCCTTTATCAGACGGTAACAATTCAACTTCAGCCTTCTTTTGTTCACAATCAACCCGAGTGCCATCTGTAGTATAATTCAATAGAACTGTCTAAGTCTGAATCGGAGGAATCCTCAATTTCAGGATTCTTCGGATGTTGTGTCAAAAGATCTTGTGGAACTTCTGTTGTTTGTTGTACCAAACTCTAATTCTGAATCCAAGAGAACCTGTTGACTGATTGTTTTGTAACTGTAACCGTTGAGTTCACTGTGATTTGATATGCTCAAGAGAGTTGCTAAGATTCTTGATCTCACACTGGGACCTCTCAAATGGTAGGCCTTAATGGTCAAATTCAGCAAATGTGATCTCTAATATCTACAAAGCTTACCATTTTTCTTTCCATTTTTTATTGTTGATGTTGTAAATCATGCAACTTGAATATAAAAGTAGAGAAGAAGAACAAGAACAAAAACATGCAGAATTTAAGTAGTTCAGCAATGTGCCTATGTCTACCATGCATGGCAAAAATTGCACTAAAAAATTCAATTAGGATTACATCATGATATATATACCAACCTTAAGCTCGATACTTAGAATATGAACCGCGTTTCCAACAGTTGGCTTTAAGAAGATCATCATTGACTACTCGTCAATTTACAGAGGCGTGTCAAATGGTTTGGGCCACCTTCATGCCGGCCCAGGCTGACACAATTTTAGCCACGCCATGCTAGGCCGGACTCAATCATGCCTGGGTCGTGCCGTGCGGACCGGTTTGACATGCCTATGTTGAGATATCTTGATCAAATCACATTAAAATTTGAAAGTCGTTTTCAGCCAAGCCAATACTCCGGGGACCCATTTTGTCAATGGATGGAATTTGGAATTTGGAATTTGGATTTAATTCTAAGCCCATCCATTTTGGCCCAACCTGCTAACCTTATTGGTTTAAACGGGTGTGGGCGGGATGGCAATGGGGCCCCCTCATGGTTAGGGTCTGGTGTGGCTGAAATCAGGTTAGGCAGGTTTAGGTTTAGCCCACCCCGAACCCAGCCTTCATATAATAAAGTATCAATTTTTTTATGCATTAAATATTATTTATATATACATTCATCTATAGATTCTATACTATATTTAATGTTTGATATTAGCTAATCTCTTATAGCGGGGCAAGTTCGGGTTCACCAAAACCCGCCCCATTTCAAGGCATTAACCGTTAACTGTTCGGGATATTCCAATTGAAGGGTGAAATTACCAGCTAAAAGCCTACAAAATTCCTCTAAAAATCAACTCATTTCAACTGGACAACATGCATCTAAAAAATAATAAAAAATTTCCCAAATATTTTCTTTGCTAAAATTACAAAAAAAAAAAAATATTCCGTAGCTAGCATAGCCACCGGTTTCTTAGCCGAAAAAAGGAAAGGAAGAAGAAAAAGGAAAAAGGCATAGTCAAAGTTCACGGCTTTATCCTGATCTAAAGCTTTCCAAAAATGAATGAATCCTCTCAAAGCGAAGAACGGAAAAGCATTCTTCATTTTGGACCTGCGATCGTCTTGCAACAGTCTTTGTCCTCACCACTGCGATGGTCACCGTACGTTCAACCCTGACGGGTCATCGATGACACAAGCCGGTCATTCTTCAGGGCTCTCTTTATCAGTCAGCTTGTACTCTTTTCATTTTTCTTTCTTTGTCCATAAATGGAAGCCGGATAGCAAGGAAGCTGTCAGATGAAAAAAGGGTATTGCAGAAATCCTCTTGAATTGCAGAAATCATCTTAAGAACCAACCTCTCACCTCATCTTTATGGCACATAATGAGAGAGTTATTAGAATATTTGACTTCCATGAACATTACAGTTCAAAGCAACTTTACCTTCTGACCCTTTGGGAGAAAAATAAAAAGAAATAAAAGAACTTATTCTCTTGAACTGAGTGAGTTTCTTTTTTCTCTTTATTCTTTTACATTTTATGGAGTTGACGAGAACGGTTTCTCTTTAACCTTGTATATTTTTTAATTTTGTTCTAAAATTGAAACAAACGTAATTATTCTATTTTTTTTGTAACATCTCGAGTCCACGTATATAACAAGATATATAATAAGATATTGTTTGCTTTGGACTTAAGCCCGCACGGTTTTATTCTTGGTCTTTTACCCCTCCAAAAGGTCTCTTATCCTATAGATCCAATGATCTATATACTTAGTACCTCTCTCTTTTATACCCAGGTAATGTGGGATCCCAACCATATGCACATCAGCCTTTGCCACCATGTAAATTGCTACTAGGTAACTTGCTAGCCCCTAATCTAGTCCGCCCCCACACACAGCTAGCCACTTAGATTGTGTCACCAACCTATCATTGTAATTGCTTCATATCAAACCAAGGATGCTCTTATCTCAAGATAACACAGGTTTATTAGGTTAATTAATTAATCCACATGATGGAATGCTTAAATTAAAGAATGATGGTGTTTATAATAAATTCATCCTTTCCCAAAAGTGTTAAGGGTTATTTAATCACCGCCATCCATTGAATTATAGTATGGATGGTCACTAAAAAACATAAAATATATATATATATATATATATATATATATATATATATATATATATATATATATATATATATATATATATATATATATATATATATATATATATATATATCAAATTAAGGAAGTTTGGTTATGAGTGAGAGAAAGTGTTAGGCACACTCACCCATTTCCAACCTCAAACAGTTAATTGCCTTATTCTATCATTTTTAACATTTCTTGCATGAAATAAACAACAAAAATAGAAAAAGAAAAAAGAATGTATCACCTTCGATAGAAATCATCTTAGGGATAGGATGATTTCCATTTCGTTGCTACAATTAGAAACCTTTGAGTAAAATTGTAAAATCAAGTCCAGGAAGAAGTTATCATTAAAATCAATTCAAAACAAAGTAACATTCAAAATCCTTAAAATACAAAAATGTATCTATTGGCTTAACTAACTCCTCTGTCTTTGCAATTGAGCATGGCGTCTTCAATCAAACATTGAGATCTCATTTCATGTCAATTTTAAGTCAAATTAGTTTTGCTTGAACTTGGACTCATCAAGGATACTTGAAAATTTGAATCACTTGATTAAATGAATAATAATTTAGAGAGATATGCTTAGCCAAATTCAAAAATTTTGCAATCTGTAGCTTCATTTTCTCATCTTCTATACCACCTAACTAATGATAGTAACTATTGTAGCAATTTCAATAAACAAACCTGTAAAATATTTGGACATATATAATGAAAGAAAAACTACAAATATAGGAGACATTTCATGGGCAATCTGGATTACAGATTCTATCCAGAATTGAATTCTAGAATCTGCGTTAGCATTTGGTTCAGATTACCATAGAGATTAAAGAATTTGGTTCAATAATCGACCCTATAATCACAATCCACTTTATAATTGGATTATGTTCTTACTCAGATTTCAATTAACTTACACTAAAATCTCTAAAAATTTGGATTCTAGGATTTTAGATATGTAATATATCAATATTATATGATATAAAAACATATAATATTATAGTAAAATATTTTATTTTTAAGAATAAAGCAATAAATATAAAAACAAACAATAATTTTAATATAACAAATCTTACAATATTATGTTACATAATATTATTTACTAGAGTATTATATTATTCTATTCATATCACAGAACAAAATGTGGAATTATTATAAAAATATAATATTATAAATATTATACTAACTACTTATTATAACTACAATATATTATAAATGATATAAAATTATAATTTATATTATTTATTGTTATATTGCATTATTCTAATATATTTATCATGCAATAATAATATTACAAAATTTATTAATCTCATTTTATAATCATATTATAATTTGATACAATAATATAATTATATTATAATAAATAATATGATACTATAACAAAATATAATAATATTACTTTATAATCATAATACCACATTATAATAATGTCATACTAATTAAAACATTATATTATTACATAATAATAATAATAGTAGTAGTAATAATAATAACAACAACAACAACAACCAAAGTCATAATATGAGAATTTATAATAATAAATAAAATATAAATATAAATAATTTTTATTAATAAATATTATATTATTGTAATATTAAAATTTTGTCTATTATAATAATATTATACATTATAATATTTTCATGATTATAAATCTAAAATATATTATATAGTATATAATGATAATATTAAGATAAATAATGTTACATAGTATATATTATATAGTATATAATGATATTATTAAGATATATAATAATATTACAATATTCATTAATTTTTAATTACGATATTATAATATAATAGTAGTAATAATAATCATATCTAGAACATAAAAAGACTATGCCAATAAATAAAATAATATGATTCCACACTCGAGGTCAGAATCTATCACAACATCTTCCCTAATAGCCTAAACACATTAATTTGTGAGGGGCTGCTAATTCAAGACTAAAGAAATTACTTTTGTAGTTATAATATTATTATGCTCCAAAAAAATTTTGAAATGACACTTTATTTTATATGACAGTGATTTATATATACTTCAGTTCTTTGCAGAAGAGACCCTAATTTCCTCCACGGAAGAAATTATATTTTTTCCATCTTCTTGATCAATAATAAGTCATCTTAGGGCAAAGTAAGGTTGGCAATAGGTCAAATATTTATCCGAATCCGACAGAATCTGATTCGGAAATGTCGAATTCGGATATGAGATATAGATCCGTGGTTCGATTACGGATATTGAATTTCTAATTTGACCGAATTTGGATTTGAATTCAAATCTACCCATATTCGATCCGAACTGAAATCAATATATACTATATACAAACCTAGACCAGAGACAGGTTAGACCGTTTGTAAACCATGGTTGAACAATCCTTACTCATGTCTTGCTTTAATATTTTTATGGCTTGTTAGTTTTGATGTTAAAATTGATAGTTAAAATTTTCTTTAATAGATAAAATTGATTTTTGAGTTTTAGGTTCAACGGATCAAATTTGGATTTCGGTTATTTAATTATTCAATCGAATATCGAATTTGGATGCTGTATATATATGAATTCGGTTTCAAGTTCGAATTTAGGTACAAAAGATCCATCGGATCTAATTCGGATATTTTTTCTTTCTTTCTTTCTTTTTTCAAGTTCTGATTATGGTAGATCCATACCGTATTTGACCCATTGCCTGCCATAGGATAGAGGTTGTTCTAAACCCAATCTGAAACTCAAATTCGAAGCTCCAAATTGAATCCAGTTCCTTAATTATAATCCAAATATTATTAAAATTTGCAAATGCATACTCTTTTTCAAAAAAATTGAAATCAAATTAAACCAGTATTCTTAATGAGATGTAAATGGTGAAAATGGAGAAATAAAGAATCTACCAAGAAATTGCTACATTTCTCTTTATTAACATGCAAAAATTTTTAATCAATGTATTACTCTAAATATATAGCGTAACACCACCTTGCCCGAATGACACACTTGGGATTCCAAAGCGAAAGGTGCTGTTAATTTATCTTCTGTAAAACGAAAAACAAAAGAGGAAAAGTTATTATCCACGAGCTTGTCACAGTCCATGCATGCTTGACTTCCTTCATGAATGGCCACAGGGAATTACTTCCCTCTCAGTCCACACTGCTAACTGGCTTCATTCCATGCTTGAGTGCAGCTCTCCACACCAGATCAATCTTATCCACATCAAGAGCCCCAACCTCATGGTGGGTCCAGCCTTCTAGAAGGTGAACTACACCACCGGCATGGCAGGCATGAACTACTCCCCTTTCCATGGAGTACTGTTCAATCAATCAATATAGAAAAGATTAACAGCAGTTAGAAGTTAATATATAACTGTAAGAACCCAACAAACAGAAAAGGGAAATTAAGAAGGAAGGTTTATGTGTGTATTAATGTTGAGTACCTCACATGACCCAAGGCCCTCCACGTCTTCAGGCAATTTCATGGCTGCAAGCCTACCGTAAGTACAGTCCCTCCTAAAGGAGAAGATGGGTGGGACAACAAATTGATGGAAATGGGTCCCAGATGGGGCCCAGCTTTGTTGTCTTGGAGTGATCCATTTGCCAACAATCCATGTCTGGTCAAATATATAACAGAACATTTAATAAAAAGCGAACATTTAATAAAAGCGAACATTAAATTTGAGAACAAAAGTCCAATCCCTAACAGCTCATGAAATGTTCCGTCAACCAAAGTAGTTGATAAATATATTTTGTTGTTTTATTAGAATAGAAAATTTTCAAAAACAATTTTGAGAAAAAAATTTAGAAATTGATTCAAGGAAAGACACAAGTTAAAAAAAAAGATTTAAAAAGAAATTTATTTACACATTTCAAAAAAGATTTATTAAAACTATGTAACTGTATCATCAGGACCTTGTATACCCATGAGTGGGTCAAAAAAAAAAGATTGGCTTTGTTAGGGTCTCTGTGCAAATGGCTTATGGACCACCTCTAGATAGGTACATTAAAGGTAGAGATTAAACCAAAGTCTTGGGAGGAGATCCCCAAGCTTTGCATGTCAAAATTAAACAATGGACACTTTGTACTCTTCCTTTCTTTATTTATCCTTCCAATTAAGTTTTGGAAAATGACATCATTGTACTTTTATTAACATTCACAAAAGATGCAATGGGGGTACTGTAATTTATGTACATGTAGTAATACAAGAACTACCTAATGCAATTCATAATATCTGCAATCATTTAATGGAGTTTTTTTTTTAACCTTAAAGCACCTGGAAGAGATGCACAAGTATATATATTAAAACAGTAATGGAGTAATACCTTGCAGTTCTGTGCAGCTTGGTACTTGGTCACTTGAACAAGGAACTTCTGGCAGTCCAGTGGGGCTTCCTTCTGAATTTTCTTAAATCTTTCACTTGACAAAGTCAACATCTGCACTTGTTCCAGAACCCCATCATAGTTAAACCAGAAAACTTCAGATTCAAAAGCAAAAGAAGATCAAAGATCTAAAAATCTTGTGTGCCAACATGTACCGCGTGTCCCAACTAAGTACCACAACAGTTTTAGCTAGCCGTTCCCATATAAACTTTGTGAAAAGTAATGATTTAAACTTGAAAGAGAATTCTAATGGTTTGGTTCATCGACAATGTCTGCAGTGAAGACAAGTGTTTCTTCTTGTTAATTCCGTCTTTTTCATTAATTAATTTGGTCCTCTAGAGATCTAAACGAGTCACAAATGCATGCAGCCCCACAACAGAAGACCTAACGTACACGTCTATGGCGTTGAGCTTTTAATACTTATATTTATAACAGAAAACTGGTTTGAAGCAAGATTTAATGGGGATGATCAAGGAGAGGTGCTTACCAGGACCCGAACTCTCTTACGGCAAAGGTATAGAGCAATGGCTCTTCCTAACTTGGAAGTAGCCCCAGACAAGAAGACCTCTTTAACGTCGGCCGGAATCTCGTTGAGGATCACAGCCGCCGTCAAGGTGTTCCCGTGAACTACTCGGACTTTCAGATCCGGATGCTTGTCGACGAAAAGCTTTCCACCTCCATTGAGAGCTTCATTCTGCACAAGTTACACCCAAAAAAAAACAAAGAAGGAAAAATTTTAAAAAAAATGGAGAAAGAGTACGTGCATCTTTATCTTTATAAATAAGAATAAAAGATGACAAGGACCTCTAGCTGGAGAAGTTTAGCGCTTCAATGGAGTTTGAAGAAAGAAGGGGGCAAAAAGAGGAAAAAAGATAAAAATTTTTTTTTTTTTTTTTTTTTTGGTAAGATAAAAGACATCTACATTCGTACGTACTAAGTGAAATGATGAGGGTTTACATTTAAAATGGAAAATGATAGACCCCACCTTGTTTAATGCAGCAAGGCTAATGACCTTGACCCCCCATTTGTCTGCTCTAAGGATGGCTTCTTCTATGTGCTTGTTGATGCCATCTGTTGCGAAGGGAAGGAAATACTACAAAGGACACCACATGAAGCGTCAGAACCTACGTCAATTACGTGTGTGTATGTGTATACGTGTGTGTGCGCGTGTACACATATGTATAATGAGATCTCAAAATATCTTACCTGAAACCCAAACCTGGGAACCGCCCATGTATGGTGCAACAGACCTCTAAGGTTGTAGAAAGAGATCAAGAAGGTCTTGGCCCAAGCCCACATGGCTAACAAAACTAGGAAGCAGAAGGGCCATATGGGAATCAAGAACAATCTTGGTGTGAACGGCAAAGAGCTGAATGATCTGAACACGAAGGGCACATGCATTGCTGACATAATGTCCACAACATGAGCGAGGAAGACGAAGTCTGGAACTCTCCCTTTCTTTCCTGCAACATTCGGGGAAAGTTAAAAACACAAATTAAAACAAAAAAAAAGTGACGATTCAGCTCTTGCTTGGACACAAAGATGGTGCAGGCAACGCCATTAACAAGCTTGAGCTGTATAGGTGGGATTGTACCCAAATATTTATGACGAACTGGGTATTTATTCTGACGCGAATATCGGAGAATATGCATGCCACAAATAAGATGTCTGCATATAAGCATGCATGTCGATTTCAATATAAATATATGCGCAACCGTCCATACATCATTAACAGCCAGGACAATATTGCTTTCAAGCTTTAACAATTAATCCTCGGATGGGAATTAATTGACCAGATGAGAAGGTTAAAATCAAACATTCATTAATAGCTTGACTTTTGCATCTCCAATGATGAAGAACACAATGGACATGCTCCATGTATACATCTACATAAAACAGCAATATGAAGCTAGGGCTTCGGACCGACCTGATCCTGAGCTTATCTCCATGTGTAGCTCCCAAGACTTGTTGTTCAGTGTCTTCCCCAACGCGTCATAGAGCGGCATAAAGAGACATAAATTGGTGCTCATCTCCTTGTGGTGTAAGCTGTGGTAGCTGTAGGGTCCCCCAACCGAACCAAAATTAAATGAATAGAAACAAAGAGAGAACTGATATTTTAAAGAGGCATACGCAAACCCAACATTGGATTTGATTTATCTTGATTCGGTTAGGTGGGTGGGGGAGGTGGAGACACACTGTTGCAATAATGGAAAACCTCTAGTAGAAAGATAAAATTAAGCCAAGCAGTAGTTATGGGTGCTTAAAGGAACTAGAGTCTTAGTAAGATAAAGCTCTGATACGCCTATATATGTAACTACGGATTCTGTAACAATATTTAGGAAAACTTTTTACTGCATATATGTAAAACTGTTTTTCTTTGTGGGTTGATGCTTACGTTGGGGTATAGATGAGATATCTGAGGAATGGAAAGCTTTCAAAAAGCCTGTGTGGAACAACTTCTACATTGCTATGTCCCAAGCATCTCAGAAAATCAAAGATCAAAAGATAGCCATAGATCATGCTTATCGATCCAGAACCAATCAGTGAAGCCCCCAGAATGGGCAGTCCCACAACCGTACACAGTAGTAGATGCTCCAAAAAGGTTGCACTCCCAGCTGCAGGAAGAAAGAGAAAGGAAAGTCAGTAAATTTGTTGGAACTGAATTTACTGATTATATCTGGCAAGAAAAATTGCTTGAATAATGGACATAGAAAGGTAGGAGATATTTAGTGGTTAGATGAGTTTGATGAGTTTTTATTGCTTTAGTACCTGTAAATGGCTGAGGCACCACAGAGGCATGGTGGAAAGAATGGTAATGGGTATAGAGGTAGTCTGTGTGAAAAAATCTATGTATCCAATAATATAATGGCTCTGAAACTGCCATATGAAGTAAAATTGCACAGATGATCCCTCTAGAATTCCAAAGAGGAAGATTGGCAAGAAATGGGAAGTTGTAACAGGCTACTGAAGCCGTTAAAGCTTGAAGGATTAAGAAATTATCCCTGTCCAATTTAAAAAGACAAAGAGGAAAAAATGTTTAACCATATTAATTAAAAGAAACCCAGTTGTTCAGAAATGGAAAAAAAAACTGAAATTAACAATGATCAAGCAAATTCACCAGTCCCATTCTCTGTCCACTTGCTTAAAATCAACACCTTGTTGGAGAATACGGCGATTTTGAGTAAGGAAAAGCATGTTAGTGTAAGAGCTCCATAACTGATAAACAAGACCTCTAAGACAACATATGATGAGAATATGCAGGCACCAGTTACCCTTTAGAGGGTTTTCCCAAGATCTTGAATATATCACTGTTGCAATAAGAGGTCCATATAATAGATACTGTTTCACAAAGGTAGAAATTAACAAATCAGTAAACACATCAGAAATGAGGGAAATATGATTAAAATATGAGGATAAATGAAAGAGGGATACATCAAGACCAGAAAGAGGGATATACATGCCTTAAAGGATCGCAAGTTTTCCCATGGCCAAGATGATAAGGGAGCTGCCATTTTTCCCACAAAACAAGTTAGTATCTCTTGCTCTTTCCTATACTTCTGCTGTTCTTTCTGTGCGGTTTTGTGGGTTTGCCTCTTGAAACCAGCAGTTTGATCTCAAGCTCTATATGAACATTTATTTCGTAATAGACCTAAAATAAGGCATTTGAGCCCATGAAGTAATAAAACAAAAAGAAGGAGATGAGAAGAAAACAAATCCCAGATGGATCAGCTATAGATAAAAACTGACAGATGTGCGGAAGAGAGAGATTAAGAAAGACAAGAATTAAGCCCCCTTTTTCTTTTATCTTTCTTTCAGTCCTCAACCCCAATCTATAGTCTTACTTTGTTGATCTCCCAACCCTTACTTATAGAACCCAGCCTACTATGCAAATACAGTTATGCTTCCTAATAAATTCCCCTCTGCCTCTTTGTTGATTTGTTTCCCATATTCACTTGTCCATGTTGATAGTCTCCCTCAATGGACATGTGAGAACTGACTTCAGCACATCCTAATTCCAACAATGCAGATGACAGCTATCAATTTATGTAGTGCTAGTCTTTTAGCTAAATGGAGGTGTGCTGATATTTTTGCAAAATATGGAACTATTAGTAGTTGGATCTATACATTTACTAAGCTCATTTTTCATTTACAGAAATGATGAACGTCTTTAGACCCGTCTTTTTCTTGATTTCTTCTTCTTTTTTCTTTTCTTTTATTTTTTATTTTTTTTTTCGGGTTCTGTGGGGTGGGGGAAAGGGTGTTCCATGGCGTCGTATTCTCACCCTTCGGAATTATGTTGAGAGAGACAGACTGATCAATGAACATGTGGTGGTTTGCAGTTGAGTCTGAAATGGGCTTTCTAGTTTCAATCCTTAAGACTCATATCTCAAGTCTATTTTAAAAACTTCCTGCTCCATTTTTGTTTCATTTTCTTGTCTGTGATTTCAGGGCTCCAATTTTTGATAAAATTTTCACCCATATTTAAGACATTTAAAACCGAATGCTCCTCTCAGACCATAGAGATAAGGTTCCAACGCAGTTTCTGTAGAAAAAAGATTTACAAAATAGACATACATTCTCTCTCTCTCTCTCTCTCTCTGAAATATACATAAGAGACTCAATTCTTCCATTTTTGAATCTTATGATTATCTATTATCATTTAAAAATTTTCAAACTAAAAATATTATTCAAATAATTCATATTATGTAAATTCATTAATAGCTAAAGCACCAATGGCATTTACTAAATTATTTTATAATTCTTTTGAAAACTTTTCGGAGTTTACCAAATCAAGGGGGAGGTTTCTTCATCTGTTTTGTGTGAAATTACATAGGCGAAACAACCTGACCATGGAGCTTTAACTGTTTCCCCACCAAACAGCCCAAAATCAGGACCAGCCTTATTTTCCTTTCCTGACTTCTTCTCTCCTTAATTTCCTCTTTCTACTAGATCTCTTAAATCTTAGGCATGTTTTTCGTTACTAAAGAAAAATCTGATTGAAGCAACATAAACCGGTGAAATTAAATTGGTTTCGAGATGGCGAGGGCAGGATGGAAACTGGGTTGAAATGGATTCATATCTTCTTGTTTAGCTAATTGTATGTGTGATTCAAAAAAAAAAAAAGGTCTTTGCTTGAACTGCCGGTTGAATCAGATTCAACCGGATTAACTAGTTATTGGTTTGATGCAAGGGTTCAGTTTTTAAAACATTGCTTAACTTCTTAGGAGATAATTAACCATGTTAACTTCATATAATTCTTCTTTTTTTTTTTGTTTATGTAATGCCATTAATTTCCATGGTCCACTTGGGCAAGGGGCATGTGCATTTGGTGGCTGCATAAATAGCTGACATTACTAGAAGTCTAGTCTAACTCTCTTAATTAGTGGGTGAGATCCCCATTTTTTCACTAGCATTTTTGAGGAGATTTAGACTTCCATTAGCCAAAAATGTGAATTACTTTCTCAGTAAGAGGAAGTCATTTTAGAAGTTACTTTGCAAATTGAGCCAAGAATTTCTCATACATGCTAAAAATTCATGTAACAGTTTCTGATCCTGGAAAGTTCAAAAATTGTAATATTGTTTCTGAAAAGTCATTAATGTCCACAATAATTTTCAAAAAGTGCTCTTAAATGCCTTCGGTCCTACCAACGCTCATCCATATTTGAGATTTTTTTTTTTTTTTTTTTTGATAGAGATCCATATTTGAGATTGAAAGTGTTCAAATGTTAGGTTTTATTTTAATGCAGCCATTCTGTGCCAACTATGATGTACCCGCCAGGCCGAATGATCGACGTATATATAATTAGATCATATGAGAAATGCATATATGTGGCAAACATTATAATTAACACCTTCAGCATTCAAGTCTGAGGGTAAGGGTACACTCACTTTTTACCAAACATATACCAGAAGTTAGGTTTGTTAATGCAGATGATAGTTGGCTGCCCCTCCTTATCTACACCTGGTACCACAATTTTTATCATGGTCTGCACTATTTAGTCCGTACGTCTTGACTTGCAGAATTGGTTGGCTCATAAACCTTAGATTAGAATGTTGAGAAGTGACTCCAGCTGGCTTGGTAGACTCTTCTGAGATACAAGTTACAAAGATAGAATCACTTATTTCACTTCCCTAGCTTCACTTTTTGTTGTCATGAATTCAAAAGCATTTAGAAGTCTCAAATATATATTCGTATCTCATTCATTTCTGGGGACTTGTTTAAGGTGATTCTTGTTCCTTTATAACTCCCATAAGAGTCCTTTTCACAGTATAAAAACCTCAACTTGCTAAAACCCTTTTTTGTATTTTGTTAATTCATTTTCATTACTAATTGATACTCTTGTTTTTGTTTTGGTTCTCTTGAGAATGGAAACCAAGATATATCCGTTTACATTTTAAACCACATTTATTTTCGAAATTCCTTCTTTAAGGATGCCAATCCCTAAAACTGACCAGGTAGACGAAACTAGTATTGTCAATCGTGTTAGTCCAAGCACGAACTAAGATGGTTTGGGTTTCGTTAGTCCAAGAACGAACTAAGATGGTTTGGGTTTCAAAGTGTATGACTCGGTTTTGGTTCTAAAATCTATAACCTGAACAAACATGGTCATGGTTTTGGTTTGACGTTTGGACTAAAATTGAACCAAACCAGAACCCAACTTATCTATACTAATATATAAAGAGAACTGCCCGAATTCTGGCCTAATAATCTACGCCCAAATCACCACTCAGATTTTCCCTATTTTACCGATTAGTTATGTCACCTTCGCATAACCGAACCACATGCAATTTGAACTCAGAAAACATGAAATTTTTTTCTAAGTAGGCCTCACAAAGGTGTTTTATAATTTGATACGTGTGTAGCGCATGTAGTCCCCTAGAATTCACTAAACCAAACTGAACTAAATCAAATAGGTATTTAGCTTTCAATTATATACAAGCGTATGTTTAGATATTTGCTTATTAATTTTCAATTATCCCATTGTTTACACCCACCGTAGCCCAACGGTAAAGTAGAGTCCTATGTGACTACAAGTCTCCCTAAAGTAGGAAAATGAGGTCCATTAAGAAACCTCCCATTACGTAGGATTTGTTGGGAAAGAGAGTCCACAGGATAAGGACTCTCTAAGAACATGGGAAGTGTGATCCCCTACTTCCTAAACGTGGAATTGGTAGGGAAACTTCCCAACCGACAAGTTGCTTTAGTCATAATGTCTGTACAAAATGGGGCTCAACTTCCTAAAAGTGGGATTGTTGGGAAACTTGCCAATCAAGTAAAGAAGCTTATAAATAGGGATATATAGGCAAGGAAAAAGAATCTCTCGATTAACACACAACACAACTACACTTAGTTCCCAGTATCCTCAGACCTCATATCCGGTCTACCCTAGTATCGTGCTATGAAGATAGCATGAAGTAGCCTATCTTCTCTTGTTGCTTCATGTTGCAACAATACATGGAGATCCCCCTTACTCCTTATGGGCAAGGCTAAGAAGATACTCCCGACTTTGATCACGGCTAGGTACAATCTTACCTACTCCTTCAACCAAAGCTAAGGACAATCACTATGTGCACCTCAAAACCAATAATCGTCAAGGCGACCCTCGATTTCTTCTCTCTATACTCCGATCACGATTATAGGGAAATAAGCGGCAAGTACCGAGATATTAGTGGTTTTATTTTTACCTTTGACTTCTTTTTATCACTATCTATCTTTGCAGTAACCGTCACCCTACACGACATTCAATTCATGCAGATTCTACATCAAACGGCCACCTCTAACGTGACCGTTGTCTATGCTGCCATAAAATTGGGGGAGAGAACCTCAGAGGACAAACCCCAATCCTCTCAGCAATCACCAGATTAGAAGTCTGTACATCAACAAGCGACTGGGTCATATCAGAATCGCAACCCATCCGGTTCTGCGTGCAATCGGCGCCGGGGTCAAAAGTTTCAAACTCCTTGCATCGGCACAGATGTTAGCACGCCTGCACACTTGCGCATCCCCGAGTCGAGCCAGAAATGATGGGAACACCCATACGAAAAAGGTTTATTAATTTTCAATTAGCATAGTTATGACGATCTAAAGACCGGACATGTATTTATGCTTAATTGTATGGAATATAAAGATTGAAAAACTCATTTAAAGCCTATTAAAGCGACGTAAACCTAGCCAGACCTAACCGAATTTATAATTTGAGCTGATTTTCTTTGGTTTTAGGGTTTCTAATTTCATTTCAATTCAGTTTTCAGGTTGTAGAGTGATAGGTTTTCAATTCGGTACAATTCAGTTTTGGTAGACATTTAAGAATCACGGCTTAATTTTTAGTTGATGTCTACCTCGACCAAAACAAAACGAAATTACACCCTATGCCTATGGCCCAACACTTGTCCTTCCCTTTATTTAATTAAAAATTTTTTTTTAAAGAGTTACATATTTCTTACTCCTTGATTTTACCATGGGTCCTATTACAGTACCCAAAAATAACTTTTTTCTTAGGCCCCTAAAAAGTTTGGATGCGCTAATTTACATGTTAGATGCACTTATTCCAGTGATAAATATACTTACAAGTAAATCATTTAGTTATAAATGATTTTGAATATACTAATTTACATGTTAGATGCACTAATTATAGGCAATTTTGGATACACCAATTTACACATTTAAACACACTTTTCTTTTGTCTCTAAGATGCTCTATTTTTTTTCTCAAAAAAAAACATTTTTACCTTAGATAAATGGGTAAATTACATGCAGGCAATTTAGGTAAATGGTCATTTATATCCTTTTATCATGTATCCATCTTTTCCCTCAAATCTTTGGGCAATATAAAATCCTATTTAAAACAAGAAAAACATGTTAATATATATCCTTCTAGTTTATAATAATTTTATGTCCAATGATTAGGCACATTTGGGAATCTAGAAGAAAATCTAATTTCTTAGAAGATCCAACTTGAGTTATAATTGTACCTAAAATCTAATTTCTGTGGTCGGTCGTCACACTTTTTGATTGGGCCCAATGAATCATGGATCAATTGGTAATTTCATTAGAGACGGAATACAGCTAAGGATTTTAATTTAATTAAAGCTCGTGCAACGTGTTGGACGGTGACTGCGTCGCCGACCCTTTAATGTCAAATATGGGTGTCAAATGGGCCAGGCGGCCAACCGTCTCACGCGGTTGGCCCGTTTAGGCGCGGACAGGCAGCTAACGTGCTAACTTGGCAGGCCATGGTTGGGTCACTTGTGTGGTTGGCACGCCATCCCTCCCAAACTGCTGGCATGCATGCCGACAACTGTCATCGGCTGGAGCCTCTTGCATGGAAAACCGACTAGAGCCGATCTTCGTCACGTGTCGTACTCATTCATCATACCAACCTATCATGATAAAATGGATTGTACCTAACAATAAGTTGGGTTGTACTCTTTGATGAATGGAATTATATTCATGATAAGTTGAATTTTACTTTATGGTATATACATTGGGTTATACCCACGAAGGGTTGAGTTGTATCCGTGATTAATTTAGTTGTAGCTAATAATAAATTAAGGACACATGGCGAAGATCTGTGGATGCTTCAGCCAATCTTCCAGCGTTGGGCTCCAACAAATACAAGGCCTAGTTTTAACAATTAATCGTAAAAGACGTGGACGACAACAAAGCAGTACTGAGGTTAAGTTAGTCAACTTTTTAGTTAGTGGTTATCGTAATGGTTAATTAACTAGGAAGAGACTTACACCTAATTCAACTTTTGTCCCATCTTTAAAATTTTTAATTTTTGCTCCCATTATCCCTTTCATTACAATCATTCATCTTTCAGTTTTTTTGTTCAAAAAAATTTAATTCGCCCACCCTAAATTAAAATCTTCGCTACACCACTGTTGACAACCCCAATAACAATGGGAACTTGTTTAATAGATTGGATAGAGTTTGAGGCAACTTCCTTCCACTTCAAGGAAAACTTTGAGAGACAATGGAGTGGTGGCCCAATCGTCTCGTGAGTTTGCGATAGAGTTTGGATGATCCATCAGATATTTAATCGGATTCAGGTATCCTAGATCTTAATCAGATTAGGATTCAAATCTTGGTAGATCCGGTCCTAATCCAACCCATTTACAACCCTAGCCCCAAGGACTACACCCCCTTCCCTCTCCTACCTGCAAGATTCATTGCACTCTTGTGGTGCAACGATGACAGTCCAATTCTTTCGATTAAGGCGAGGTTGATTGATAGTTATGATTCAATCCGAACATTCTCCCACAGCGGGGAGGAAGCTACTATGGTCATGCCAAGGGTTTGGCCACACTGGTAGCCCCCTTCCTCCTCTTTTCCTTGCCAAAAAAGAAAAAACTTTGAAAGGTATTTTATGAAAAAGAAAATTGATTCTAAATTTTTTTTTTTTAAAAAATGCCTCTTTACAATGGACTCAAGAAATATGAAACATCCAACTTTCATATTAAATTTATATTTTATTCTCTAAAAATTGGCTAAACTAAATACAATGATTTCCTAGCATATAAAATTATTTGAATTTCTGAGTCACTCATAAACTATTTGGATTATAGCGACCCTTGTAGGGTGGTGACATTAATTGTTGGTTTTAATTCAATTAATTTACTACTTTATCATTTCATGAAAACTCTACCATCATTATGGAAAAGGAGGGCATTTGGTGGTTCTCAATCTTTGCTTAGATGCGTCGAAGTCACATCATACATTCCATCATGCATAACTTAAAAAAAATTGAAGAAAAACAAAACTATTTTTGAAAAAGAACATGAAAATAAAATTCAGAATAATTACTAGAGCTGGCAACGGATCGGGTCTGGGTTAATCGGGTCGGGTTTGGGTTGACCCGATTAATGGCGGGTTGGGAAAACCCTGAACCCAACCCACCAACCCGATTATATATATTTTTTTATTTTTTCAAAAAGTATGATTAAAATAGGATGGGGGGTAATTGGGTTGGATTGTGTCAGGTTGGGGGTTAATCGGGCCGATTCATTCCACTTTTTTTGCACTTTTTTTTTAATCAGGTCATAATTGGGTTTGCGGGTCATAATCGGGTTGACCCAATTACAAACGGGTTGGGAAAAGCCCAACCTGCACCCAACCCAATTAATAAATGGGTCAACCCAACCCGTTTATAATCGGGTTGACCCATCAGGTCAGTTCGCTTTTTGCTGGCTCTAGTAATTACCCTCGTTATGTGGGCTGTGACCTGCCCCCTAAACCCAACCCAAATCCAACTAACCATTCAGAATACATTAAGCTTTGTTCTGGGCTTCATTTCGGGCCTAGAGTTGAGTTAGGGATGGGTTTGGGCTCAGTAATTAATGCAACTCAAAAAGCTCGGCCTACATCGTTGAAAAGCCTCTGATTATTTTTGGCCGAGCATGGTCATTTATAGACAATCTTCGGTCAACGCAACTCAACCCGATGTTCTATACAATCATGATAATGGCCTAACCATGTAGCCCCATATATTATTATTTAGTTTTAAAATTTTTCATTATTCTTGGACAAACCACTTCAGCATCTCAAAAAAAAATTTTTTTTTTTTTTTTTTTTTGATGAAAGGCCAAGCCTATACACATTCATGAACAAAACCCAATATTACAGAGACACCACTACCTGCCAGAAAATACAGAAGGACCAAAAACAACAGAAACCTTAAGAACAAGACCACCATTTCAGGAACTCGATCAACTACGACTCGGAAGAGAAATGTCAGAACTGCAACAGGAGCCACAAACACCAGTTGGAAACCAGCGGTAGATTCTAACGAAGGGTCCACTTCAGCATCTCAAATGACTCATGACTCTTCTATTGCTAGATTTTAGAAGTCTTGAATGACTATTTTTCGTGTATCTTTGAATATATATAGTGTTCGTGATGCAATGTTTATTGTTATAAACCCTTATTTGTGAAAAAAAACATTTGAATCTTGGGAAATAATTTCTTTGTTACACCGATATCTCCCATATCTCTCTATATTAGATAGGTGTTTACACCTTGTACAGATCGACAAATAAGAGAAGGCCACGTCGTATCTACATGGCCTACTTCAAACAAAAAGGCCATGTCATAAGCACACGTAGGCCTTATTCATTCGAATAGGCTACCTCAGCATACATATAAGCCGAGATTTCAATTAAAGCCACGCAAGCCAATACGATGAACCTTCTTCATGTTGTTCAAAGGATCATATCACTGGTCGTTAGAGAATAAACAACTACTTTGAGATCGTGGTTGGACGGTTATCTTTCATGAACAGAAGACTGGGGATGACCAGCCTCCATGAAGATCGTGCAAGAGTGGGACGTTGAGCAACCGTCAAAGGTTGGCTATAAAAGGGCACAAACTCGAAGAGCTCGAGAACAATCCATCCAACTGCAACCAGTTATCATAATGTTATTTTGATCACCCGTGATCTTTATCTCGTCTCCTACACTGTAGCCAGAAGGATAAACTAGGACTTCTCTTACTGCTTCCAGTCGCAGTGACACCTTAGACCCCTGTTTACTTCGATTGACGCCAGAACCCTGCCACCGGAGAGTAAGTTGAGGCCGCCCCTGACTCGCAGTTCTGTACCCCGATCACGGCTACAGAATCCCGAGCAGCCAGTCCTGAGACTCACTTTGATCAAGCCAGGTGACTTGCGTATTTTCGGTTAAATAGCAATCCTAGGTGAACCCT
This sequence comes from Buxus sempervirens, assembly GCA_947561395.2. Taxonomy (NCBI): domain Eukaryota; kingdom Viridiplantae; phylum Streptophyta; class Magnoliopsida; order Buxales; family Buxaceae; genus Buxus; species Buxus sempervirens. Next base: position 34,053,421 of record OX387189.1, read on the forward strand.
CGAATTGGCTTTGTTAGCAGCCGCGCCCTTTCCTCCTGTTCTTATACTCCGATTACGGCTATAAGACCAGGATAGGCCGGTCCTATAAGCCTTGTCAGTTTTCTTCTTGTTTTTATTTCCTTTTGGGGATTATCTGTTGTAACTTACGGCCATCGGCCGATTTTATAATAAAGGGACATGCCATCAACTGCTTTAACTTTCAAACACATATAAGAACTCAAACAAAGACCGAACCCCTAGTCTTCATTCTATCGTCTGACCAATTTTATTACAGGTGACTAGCAATACGGCTAAACCGACTTCAGTTTAGATTCAGAACAAGTGCCCGGGGTCAGGACCCGACCCCAAATATTCATATCAATCGATACCAGCATGCCCGTGCAGAGACACATCATCAACATCTCCACGTGTCCACACCGGCCAAATTTCGGAAGAACAATAGGTTTTGCATCATGATTGATCTCGAACAAGTCCACCTGCTGTTGCTACTCCATTTGGACCTATGGATACCCCATCAAATTAAAGTTAAGTTTAACAAAGTTTCCACTTGTTAGCTGTTACGTGCCTAACCATTGCTCCAAAAGCCCAAAGCTTATGGAGACTTCGTTGGTTAACCACTTAACACTTAGGATCGTAACATTCCACAACGCTTCTACAACCGACGTCCACAGCGGCCCACTCTATTTACACTGACCTTATGGTAGCCCTTTCTCTTTTAGCGGCTCCACTCACCCATCAGTATTCAATGACTTAGCACCAACACCATGCCCATGACTCTGATACCATTTGTTACGTGCCTAACCGTTGCTCCAAAAGCTTATACAGACTTCGTTGGTTAACCAATTAACATTTAGGATCATAATAGTAGATTCCAATGAAAAAGGATAACGAGCTGATGCATTAGCCAATTTTGGTATTTGACGGCTTTTCTTATTGATGGGTTCATAAACCTCCTCAATTCTTAGGTGATGATGTACTCTTGCTGATCTTTGTGGCCGTTCAACGGATAGACTGATTCCATCTTAATTAATTCTTTTTTTTTTCTTATGTATCTAAAAAAAAAAAATCCTTGTTTCGTGCATTATCTGTTTTCTATTAACCGATATGGTGTTATATTCAACATCTAAGACACATTAAGAATTCGAAGCCTCGTTTGAGGACAATTCTTGGAATTCACACTACAAAAAAACTGATTTTTACTGGCGGTCTGAACCGTCAACAAAAGCTGCCGGTAAAAGTATTACCGGCGTTGCCTGGATCGTCACCAAAGCTATCACAGGCAAAAAGTATTGCCGGCGGTTTTAATGGCGGTCAGCAAAATTGCCGGTGAAAGTAACCTATGCTGGCGGTTTCCAACGGTGTCTAATGATAATAATCAGAGTTTTTCTTCATTAAAAAAACCACAAAATTCATATATAATTCAATATATATTAATGCAATATTAATTATTCATTGATTTCCTGACATGAAATTGGGATTTAGAACCATGAAGTTCTAAACTGACTTGGAAGCAACTTAACTTTTTAAGGCCTGAAACCCTTAACGTGTTCAAACCAAAGCCGAAATTAGAAATGAGAAAGTGAAGTTCTAGTTTTATGCTTGTTAATGCGTGGATCCTTAAGACACCTTTAAACATAGTTTTAGCAATTAATCGTAAAAGACTTTCTTTTTTTTGGTAAACAGTTAATCGTAAAAGACGTGGAGGACAAGAAAGGAGAACTTAATTAATGGCATGGACTTCTATTGCCACACCTGGAGCGAGTTAGGCAGTTAGGTTAACTTAGTCAACTTTTTAGTTAGTGGGTATGGGAATAGTTAATTAACTAGGGAGTGACTCACCAGACCAATTGGACCCAAACCGAATTCAACTTTTGTCCCATCTTTAAAATCTTTAATATTTGGCCCACATTATCCCTTTCATTACAATCATTCATCTTTCATTTTTTGTTCAAAAAGATTTAATTCGCTGACCCTAAATTAAAATCTTCGCTACACCACTATTGACAACCCCAATAACAATGGGAACTTGTTTAATAGATTGGATAGAATTTGAGGCAACTTCCTTCCACTTCAAGGAAAACTTTGAGTGGTGGCCCATTGGTCTTGTGGGTTTGCGAGTTTGGAAGATCCATCAAATATTTAATCGGATTCGGATGTCCTACAACTTAATTGGATTAGGATTCGGATCTTGGTGGATCTGGTCCTAATCTGACCCATTTACAACCCTAGTCCCAAGGACTACACCCGCTCCCTCTCCTACCTGCAAGATTCATTGCACTCTCGTGGTGCAACGATGACAATCCAATTCCTTTGATTAAGGCGGGGTTGATGGATAGTTATGGCTCATTCCAAACATGCCGTGCAGCAAGGAGGAAGCCAATATGGTCATGCCAAGGGGTTGGCCACACTGGTAGCCCCCTTCCTCCCTTTTTCCTTACCAATAAAAAAGAAAAAAAGAGAAAACTTTGAAAGGTATTTTATGAAAAAGAAAATTGATTCTGAATTTAAAAATTAAAAAAAAAATGCCTCTTTACAATGTACTCAAGAAATATGAAACATCCAACTTTCATATTAAATTTATATTTTATTCTCTAAAAATTGGCTAAACTAAATACAATGATTTCCTAGCATATAAAATTATTTGAATTTCTCTGTCACTCATAAACTTTGTGATTTCATGAAAACTCTACCATCATTATGGAAAAGGAGGGCATTTTTTTCCTTTTATTTTTTGGTAATGGAAAAGGAGGGCATTTGGTGGTTCTCAATCTTTGCTAGATGCGTCAAAGTCACATCATACATTCCATCATGCATAAGTAGAAAAAAAAATTAAGAAAAACAAAAATATTTCTGAAAAAGAACATGAAAATACAGTTCACAGTAATTACCCTTGTTATGTGGGCTGTGACCTGGCCCCCTAAACCCAACCCACATAGAAGCACCAACTAACCATCCAGAATGCATTAAAGTTTGTTCTGGGCTTCATTTTAGGCCTAGAATTGAGTTAGGGATGGGTTTGGGCTTAGTTAATGCAACACAAAAAGCTCGGCCTACACTGACAATTATTGAATAGTTGCTTTTTTAATTATGAGTTTAACTTCGTAATCTTAGAGGGTGTTTGGTAACGTGTTCAAACACCGTTTTTTCGGTTTTTAAAAACAGAAAACCAAAAACTTGTTTGGTGGAGAAAGTTTTGAAATCTTTTTTTGAAAAAACGGTTGAAATACAAGCCCGTTTTTCGAAACCGAAATTTTTGGTTTCAAAAAACGACGAACCGTGTTTTCATTCAATGCCATTTTTGTAATATTTCATTTTTTTTCTCTTCGATACTTTTATGATTTTATCTCTCGTCTCTCTTCTTCACGCAAAACTCTTCTTCCTCACAAACCGATTTTCTCAAAACAGCAGATTTTACCAAATTACTACGACTGCCATTGCCATCGTCCTTTCAAGGTTCCTCGAGAAGGGTAAGAAACGCAGAGGTTTGGAAGAACTAGAAACCCTAAAAGCGGAGAGTGGAGTGATGATCAAAGTCGTTTTCTCCGTAGCCTGGGTCGCTGCGGTCTTCGCTCTCTGCGCCGCGCAATATATGAGACGTGGAAGACAAAAAGCTTCTTCAAATGTCTGCTACTTAGAGAATGAGCTAAAACCACAGAACAGTTTCAAACGCATCTTGGCAGATAACTCGTATACTCCGTTCAAGCACCTCAAGCTGAACGAATCAAATAAGGGTAGCAGTTGCTTTAATTAAACATGTCGTTTTGTGTTCCAGAAACCCTAGCTAATTTTGGTTATCATCACCAGAAAGTTCTTCGAACTTACATCCGTATAGGGAAGAAATCGAAGCTCTTTTGGAGAATCCTCTCATCGATTTCGCCTTTGTTAGCACCAATGTGGATTTGGAAATGAGCACTTCCTATGTTTGGGTGGGAACGGAGTCTCAGTTGGAGGAGCTTCTGGATTTGTTGAGAAAAGAGACAGTCATTGCCGTTGATACAGAGCAGCACAGTTTACGATTGTTTCTAGGGTTTACGGCTCTAATGCAGGTATTTGCGTCTTGTATTAATTGAATGAAGTCATCAGCGTGATCTTGGTGTCGTTTCCCTTCTAAAATTTGTATGAAGTAGAGCAGATGGTATCGTCTTCGACTTGTACGCACTAAATTGATTTCTTTTTGTTCCATCCTTTTTTCAAATATTATTAATTCATAAAAGTATATAAATGTATTACTAATTTATATATACCATATAAAAGCATTCGTAATTTTATGCATGAGTGGTAACAGCACCACTTGGATGAACACAACAGTTTAGGGGATTTATCCTTTTTAATTTGTGGTACAAAATTTTGATTCCCCTTTTTTTTCATAGCAAATTTTTTTATAATTTAATAGGCTTGCAGGTTGTATAATAATGCATATTTGTTAATTTTGAAAACTTGAAACATTTTTTTTATCAATTGTTTCCAAACGGGTTTTTTGTCACCTGCTTTCAAAAACCCAAAAAACAGTGATTGTTATCAAGCGGGTTTCTTATCACTTGTTTTCAAAAACCCAAAAACAGTTCTAACTGTTTTTAGTTTTCAAACTGTTTTTAAAAAAAACGTTACCAAACGGCCTCTTAGATAATCAATTTTATTCATGGATAGATCTATTATGAATGCAAATATGGTTGATGCTAGAACATCGTAATACAATTCTAGAACGTATCCTAGAGTGCAAACAACCAAAAATTGCTTTGCTTCTTTGACACAGTAATTCCAACTTTGTAGATTTTGGTCCAGGAAGTTATAGGGATTGGGTTGATAATTTCATCATATAGTCAATTGCTAAAAATAGAATCTTAAATTCTTGAAATTGGTGTTTATGTTGAAGCTCTCGCCCAAGCTTACAAATTTGTTTCCAACCAACTAAATCCGAAATTGTAAAACTACAGAGATCGTCGGATCCCCATGCCCCTTGCACGGGGCTTAAATGAGATTAGGAATCATCACACCCATAGATTTTGGATGTGGATTGTCACCAAATCATGCAAAAAGCATAAGAAAATAACAAAGTGTTGGTCACAACCAGATTTATAGGTAAAGGGGTTAGGTCATGGTGATGAAAGGTGTTAGCAACCTCATTCATCCATTATCTAATGGTTGCCCTATTTTACCATATTTAAACTTTAAAGTTGCTTGCACAATAAATTTTTTTTTTTTAAAAAGGTGTCCCTCATTGAGTATCAATGAGGATGATCCCATGGATCAAGATGTCCCTCATTGATTGTTCACAATCAAAGCTCAAGATAAACCAATTATCAAAATAAATCATGGAAAAATTATGTCCAATGCTCTTATCTGATCTAGTTAATTTAATTGATTATGCATTGCGCAGGACAGCCTCAATTAATGCTAGGTCCTTCCACTTGTATCTTCATCTTCAAATGGGACTTCAAATGGGACTATAGATCGTAAGGTCAAATTCACATGTTAAGAGCTGAAAACTTTTAATAAAGGTTGACATTGGCCAATCACACAACCTTGGTGTAGCAAGGTTTTAGGGCTTTTTGCTGCAAGGCAAGGTGTCTCCTGTGGGCTGGGTCCTCCTCCTATGTACGTGGATCAATCAAACCAAGTGGGGAAAAAAATGGGGAACACCATTTCCTGTTCTAAATTAACTAAACCTTCTTACTTTGAACTTTGATTAAAAACCATTACAAGCTAGTACTTGCTCACACTACATTAGAAGCGCAGGTTAATTATACATACAAGGGGTTGATCAATGTGATTAATTAGTTCTTGAATTGTCGTCATATAAAGCCAGTGCGATATATTCTGGCAAGAAATGGAACCAACCTGCTGAAATACCTAACCACATGGATATGTCAACTCAATGAGTCGGAAAGGTGACTAGTTTTCATTTCAAGGATACAAATTCCTAGCTGCACGCCTGATTAATGTTCAAATTAAAATAGACTCGACTTATGCAATTGATTGACATTGCACCGAAAAGCTCATTAATAAGACTTCTCAATTGATGAACTGATCGCTAAGATACTGTCTCTTCAAATGGTTCTGAAATTTTAGGTTATAATAGTTTGAAAGATTCTATCAAATTTGGTATATTATAAATTCAATCGAAATATCACCAGATGGGTATGAAATTTCAGTTAGAGGCCACTGAAAAAGTTGTTTATTTGAGGAGATTAGAATCTCTCTCTCTCTCTCTCTCTCTCTCTCTCTCTCTCTCTCTCTAATCCAGGTTTCATCAGGTGGGCATGAAATCTCAGGTCGTAGTCATTGAAACTATGGGAATTTTAATCTCTCTTTCCTTCCCTTCTATTATATACGAGGGGTTAGGAAACTTAATATCACATGCATATATGTACGTTCACCCTCAGCTCAAGTTAAGATTTTGATAAGCGATGGATTGGTTTAAGAATAATAAACCAATAATGGCGATGATAGCCTTGCAATTCAGTCTTGCAGGCCTTACTCTCCTTATTAAAGCTGCTCTTTTACAGGGAATGAGTCCAAGTGTCTTTGCAGTCTACAGGCAAGCCATAGCTACTTTGTTCATTGCACCCATTGCTTATTTCTCCAACAGGTGTTTACATCATCCCCTACCTCCCTCCCTCTCTCTCTCTCTCTCTCTCTCTCTCTCTCTCTCTCTCTCTCTCTCTCTCTCTCTCTCTCTCTCTCTCAACTTTCCCATCTTGGCAGGAGGAAAGGGATTAAGCCTTCCCTAGGAATCAAGAGCTTTTGTTTGATATTTGTTGGCTCTCTTATTGGGTAGGTTTTCATCTATACGCCCTTGTGCTTTGCCTTAATGTAAGGAGTGACCTGATGATCATCTGGCTAATGTTTTGAGCTTGTTTGCAGTTACACTATAAACACCAATATCTACTCGGAGGGTCTAAATCGAGCTTCTTCAGCTGCTGCTAGTGCAATCACTAATCTTATCCCTGCAATAACCTTTCTATTGGCGACCATCCTAGGGTAGTTTCATCCAGTCCCCTTGTTTCTCTTTAATTTTGCTTACTTATTCTGCAAAAGTATGGCTGTCCATGGTTCCACCCAGGTTGGATGGCTTAGACAAGCCTGTTAAAAATATAATTAAATATATGAAGCTCACCCCTATATTTGCTTAAGCTTTTGGTAGGATTGGTGATCCATAAAGCCCAACCCAAGAGGTACTAGGCCATGATCAATGCCCATATCCACTCTAAGATTATACAACCGCATAGTTTTGTGACATGCTAATGTTGTGTTCTCTAAATTGATCAGTTTAGAAAAGGTTGATATAAGCCTGAGAAGCATTGCTAAGATATTAGGCACAGTTCTCTGCGTCGGAGGAGCAGCTTCTATAGCACTGATCAAGGGCCCAAAGCTTCTGCACACAGGATTCCCACAATCTTCTCCACACTCAAGAGTTGATGAACACTGGATACTAGGCTGTCTGCTCCTCTTTGGAAGCACTTGTTGTTGGTCAACTTGGCTGATTCTGCAGGTATTCAAATTTAATGAAATTCACATTTCTTCTCAAGTACTTATAATTTCACTAATAATCTTATTTGGATCTGCTATAAGGTACCTTTATCCGCCAAATTTCCGGATGGTCTATCGTTATCCGCCTGGACATGTTTCTTGGCAACGATTCAGTCGGCGATTATCGCATTGTTGTTGGAACATGACCCAAAAGCTTGGACTATCAATTCAAGAGTTGAACTCATATGTTGTTTATATTCTGTAAGTACATACTGTTCTAGTTTTGATTCTTAAATCATTTGTTGATATACCATAGAGCATATAAGAGGACAACAAGAAGGATAACAAGAACCTAGAGGCTTATAATTTGACTGGAAAGTATGTTTTCCAATTGATTCTCTAAAACTAGCTAGTTGGGGTAAGGATCTGAACAAATATATGATAACTGGTTATTTTGGTGCCCAGGGAGTATTAGGATCTGCTGCTTCTATTTTTGTTCAAGCTTGGTGCATTTCAAAAAGGGGACCAGTCTTCTGTGCAATGTTCAATCCTCTCTTCACAGTTATAGTACTAGTCGCAGGGACTTTACTTCTGCATGAAGAGCTTTATCTTGGAAGGTAATGCTAATAAGGCCATAACAAATCAAGCTTTTTTTAACTGTCGAGCCATAAAAAGTGTGGGTTGGGTGGGTGATCAGTCCAGTCTTAGCTGAGTCTAAAATTTACTAGCCCAAACTCGCCCTTGGTCTATCCTAACCCAAATTCATCAAATGGAAACCCAACCAAAAATATTATTATTTGAGTTCCGGCTGGGTTCAGGATGGCCCAAATAAAATTTTATATTTTTTTCATTTCTTAATTTCATTTTTTTGGGCTATGAAGGCAAATGTTGGAATATCACATTCACAGTAGCATAATGTGTCTTTGTGTGTGTAGAAAAAAAAATTAACAAATTTGTTATCATATGTTAATAAATTTATGTTTTGTAGTTGATTACACTACAAAGATAAAGCAAAAAGGAAAAACAATTAAATAATTGTACATATATACACATACATATTTACTTAAATACAATTAAATGTGTGTGTCTCTCCATTGAAGGGTGAAATTCTTAAAATCTGCTACTATTTTTTTCCTTATGTTTCAGCTTGGCAGGTTGCGTTTGTGTAATAGTTGGTTTATATGTTGTGATATGGGGTAAAGCCAAGGATGTTGAAGGGATCAAAAGAGAAATGAATTCAGATCCAGAAGCATCAGCAAGAACTACCGAACAAGTTTTGGTAGATGAATCATCCCAAAAGGGTACTTGAGCTGATTTGAGGGACCCCATTTGACAAAGAAATAATCAAATTTACAAAAGGAATTTCCGCCATTAATCGAAGGGAATATCTAAAGGCTTCTGGTCTGTACAGGTCTCTCTCAACTTCATGAAAAGTGTGACCTTTCTGTAATAATAAGATAAATTGGCTGTAATCTGTGCACTCATTATGAAGTGTTCACATTTTAAACCTTCTGTATATCTTTGGCAAGTCAATTTTGAAGTGAGAAAGTCTATTAGACATGACAACACATTTGAACAAATTCAAAAATTCTTTGGACTAATTATAAATCCAAAAGAAGAAGTCTTAAAAAAGAAACTTTTGAACTAATTTTTTACTACAATCATCCAAACAAGTTGATTTTTTGTATAGACAGATGGTAAATTTGCATTCACTGGAAATCTTCCTCGGGGTGTAGATGCAAGAGCTTGAGTTCAGTTCAGTACATTAGACTGAAGAAAGCAAAAGAAAACTCATAGGCCCCATTCAAAGAAAGGCCTCATTTGCATGCATTTTGGATCAAAAACTCATTCTAGGAACTAGTTCATTTATTTTATTTAAAGGAACTAATTTAGCTGGTTTTTGAGTTTGCTTGATTAAAACAAAACCAAAGGACGATTTGCTATGTATGAATTAAAGATCCCAAAAACAAGGTAGGAGAGATCTCATTTTCAAAATCTAAAAACAACGTAGAGGGTAATTCCATAAGAATGAGTTATTTTGCATTCTAATTTTGAGAGAAGTCGTCCTCCTTGATCTAAACAAATGCTCATATATCAACTAAAATTCATTCTACTAATACGTACAGATGGCAATGGGATAGATTAAATAGGTAACCCGCTCTGCCCCTAATGGTTAGAGTTTGATATTGTCATAATCGGGTTAAGAGTGAGTTCAGGTTTAGCCCAACTCACAAAAACCCTGACCTTAATCTATTACAATATTATTTTTATATGTTTAAAAATTTATTTTCATGAATATCATGTATTAATGAATACATTATTAATTTATATATTCTATTTAAAAACATATTTTTTACATTTTATACTACAACCAAGTCAACCCCAACCCTAGGGTTGCTTATTGGGCCGTGCCGGCCCAGGCACGCCAACGGGCCGGCCCAAGCATGCCAACGGGCCGGCCCGGCACGGCATGCGCATTGTAGCATGCAGTGCACGTACCGTGCCGGGCCAGGGGTCCTGGCCCCACGGCCCGCCAGGGCTCGCGGCCCGGCGAGCCGCGGCACGCCGGCACGCGTGCTGGCACGGACCCCCTTCTAAGCTGGCCAGGCCGCATAGGGCACGCCCAACGTAGTTTCGTGGATTGGGTTTGAAAAAGGAAACAGAAATTGTCAACAGCAGGATTCAAACTTAGATCTATAGTTTTCAAGTCTGTCTCCTTAACCATTAAGACAGATCAACTTCTTGCATCAATAATATCATAATTAAAATATTTTTCCTAAAAATTAAGGATACCCCCATGATTGTTGAAGCTCTTATATAATCATTCAAAGCTAAGAAAATAACTAGGTATAAATAAGCCCAAAAAACTGTTATAAAATCTCCAATTAAATATATTTGTTAAGTCCATGGTTTTTAATTAGACTACTTTAAGTCTTTAATGGGTGTAATTTATATTTTTTTGAGCAAAATCTATCCCAATATATGTAAGACAATTTTGTGAATAATAAAAATATTTTTCAGAATTTTTTAATGATTTTTTTGTGATTTTTTTGAATTTTTTCTTTATTTTTTTTAAAAAAGTACGTTTAATACCTGGCCCTGCGGCGGCCCGCAAGCCCGGCGAACCTGGCCCGGCACGCCTGCTGGGGCGTGCCGTGCCAAGCCAGGGGTCCCGTCTGGCCTGCGGCCCACTTGGCGAGTGGCCCGCGCGTCGGCCCGACGAGCAACCCACCCAGTTACCAATCCAATAAAAGCTGGTTAGGGATTGGTATTATCTAAGCGCATTATATGGGCGGGTTCAAGTTGGCCATGTTACCATCCCCAAAGACTAGATGTTTCGGATTACTAATGTTTATGGGTAAGTACTTACAAATAAGTTATCAGATTTAGACTGGGTTTGAGGTTGCTTAATTTAATTTATTGATTGTTAAAGTAATTTTATAAGTTAAAAAGGTATTTGGAAATTTCCTCTAGGCTGTATTTGAAGTTGCTTAATGAAATGCTGAATTTAATTTATTGCTTATCAAAGTAACTTTTTAAGTCAAAAAGGTATTTGGTAATTTCCTTTGTGAAGGATCGGAACGAAGTTGAAGAGTTTTGCAAAATAGTAAAACCAATCAAAAGAGTGGACGAAGAAGAGAAAGGGAGCAAGTGAAAAAGTGGTTTTCCGATGAAAAATCGTGAGAAAAGGAAAGCGAAGGAAACAAAAACCGTTGAGACCGCATGGCCCCCCTCTCTCCCTCCACTGAACGTTCTTTTTTTCCCCAATACCAACCTAATGGGTTGTATCATTTATAGGAATAGGTATCTTTTTTTTTTTATGGAAAGCCATGCTAAGCTCTTTCTTCATTAGATGAAAACCTTGTCACAAGAGCTATGACCACAAGCCAGTACAGACATATAATATACTTATATGAGCAAAGAAACAAAACAGGCCAAGATACTAGGGAGACATAAACCCTAACATTCAGGTAGCAGATCTGGGTGAGGGTGTCCAACCTTGCACCGAAGCAGCATGAAACCACCTGAAGAACAAAGGTAAAATTGGACTGAGGGTTCGTCAAAACACAGATTACAAATCCCATTAATGGGAGAAAAGGCTTCGTCGAAGACAAGATAGCCAAAAAATGAGTGCTCGGTGAACCGAGACACATCCAAACACATAACTGCATCTGAATCATGAAGGTCGAGGCCCTCCAATACCTAGCAAAACAAAACTTAACTAAATACAGCACAGGATTTCCCCTTAACAAAAGCTTTCTAGACCAACTGTAAACAGGAATAAAAATCAGTACAAGAAACTTCATCCCACTGGCAAGTTGTTGTTGAATCAAAACCCTCCACACAGTAGGGTCAGCCAAAATTCCCAAAAAACCTTCAATTAATAGCCGCCATACTAACCAAACAAACAACACAACATACCAAAGGTGAGGATAATCATAGGGGTTTCAAAACCTGATGAGCCAACAAAGGTTAACCATCTGCAACCCCTTCTCATCGTCTCCATCAGAATCATCCGCATCATCATCCATCTCCACAACCATTTGCAAACGCCTCTTTTCAAAAACCCTAGCAAAGAGACCCAATGGATTTGCAGCCCCAAGGAACTAATGCTGATAGTTGAGAGAGAAACAACCTAGCACGATCATAGGACAGATACCAAAGGAGAATAAAAAACGGAGAGATCAAAAGGGCAACCCAAATAGAGGAAGACAACCAAGGAAGGTGCTTAGAGAACCCAAACCACCAAACAAAGCCACTAAAGGAGTGGTATGAGAGTGGGAGAAGGAGCCTAAGAAACCGAACACTAGTGGAAGCCCCAGGCACACTGTCGCATAGAGAACTTCGAGAAGCCCCAACAATAATAGATATCATGCACGGCTCTTCACCAAGACACATTGATTGTGGAACCCACAAAATATTCACTTGGTACCCCACACAGTGTTTTAATGTAGGACTATAGATAGGGTTGCTAATAGTGCCTGATAGGCCATGGCCCCGCACGACATGGCCCACCTGGGAGACAAGCTATGCCTGGCCCACATACCAATACCACAGGTATGGCACGGCCCGTGACACGACTAAAGCTGGGCCATATCAGGTCGTGGCGCTAGCGGGTCGCCAGCGAACCGCATAATACATTTATTAAAAAATTCAGAAAATAGAAAAAAAGGAAAAAATAAATAAATAACATATAAAATTCTAAAAAGTATATATTTATTATTCACACAAATTTCTTACACATATTGGATACAATTCTCTCCAAAAAAAATTAAATAAAATATTTCTATTACTAAAAATTGTAACTTTGCATTATTTAAAAACATAGAAAATTCTGGAAAAAAATTTTGTAAAAGCCATCATGCCTCGCGGTCGTGCCTTGCTGGGCCAAAGGCCCGGTAGGGCTAGCACGGCACAGCCCGCTACTAGGGCAAGGACCATGCGGAACATAAGCACGCTTTAAGCATATTGGGTCATGCCATACCTTTGCCAACCCAGCCCGATTAGCAACACTAGCTATATTAGGGATGGAAATGGGGTGGGGTTAAATGGGTACCCACCCCATCCCTCATGATATGGACTTGATATTTCCAAACTGGGATACGGGTGGGTTATGGCTATACCAAGCCGAACCGCCCTTAATTTATTAAATAATTGAAAAATACGGTTTAAGACTCTAACTACACCTAGAAGGGGGTGAATAGGTGTAAACGATTCCGGAATAAAATTTCTACTAATTAAAGACAAGTCCTTAATTAATAAGCATGCACAAGCCTTAGACAAATAGCAATAATATGATATCTAAAGTCACTCAAAATTGCAAATAAGAATAATTAGTAAATAAGTCAACACAAGCAATTTTGATAATGAATGGAAAACTCTAAGAGAACTCTCAAAGAGAAAAACCTTCCGGGCAATCAGGAGCCACCTCAGAAGATTTCACTATAAGAAGTGTAGACACCCCAAATTGCACCTCGAGATAAGAGAATACTCAAAGGGGGCTTTAAATGTCTTATTTGAGCATTGACATTTGTCAAAAACTCTCAAAAGTGGTGTTAACCGTACTGAATGAACGGTTTTTGTAATTTTGGTCTCAACCGCCTTGTATGTGCGGTTGCAACCGCACACATAGCACGGTTGATATCCATGCTTGTTGCGTGAGCTACCACGTGGCTTCGCGAAGCTTCGGCCATTTAGCCACGTCGACAGCAATCATGACGAGCGTAACTGAATTGAACCGCCCTGTATGTGTGGTTTGGTTAAATTTGCATAGAAACCGCACTTATAGTGACGGTTCTATTGAAACCGCACTGAGTATACGGTTTTGGCTGTTTCGAGGATTTGCGAAATGGCTCGATCTCTGAACCTTATTTACGCATATTACCTCTCTCTCAGGGACTTGAACTCCCTATTTCACCCTCCGAAACTTGCTGAATTACTCCAATTCAAGCCTTGGAGGAGAATTGGAATAATCTAGAAGGCTTTTTTGGCCGACCCTTGGGACTCTTCTACCCCTGGCTTGGCCTATAAATAGAGGGGTCCTCCTCTTGCAAATGGTTGGCAATTTGAAGCATAGAAGCTCTGCAAGAAGAGGAGAAACTCTGCTGGATTGTCTACTCAAGTGCTCAAGCTACCAAGGTAAAGCCCCTTTGATTTTCCAGCACTCTCATTACAATTCCAACTCCCATCTTCTACCTTTCTGTAGTGTAAGGCCTCTTTGTGCATTTTTGAAGCCCCAAACCTCTTCCAAAGTACCTGGGAATTCTCTCTAGCCGTAAAACGTGAAGAGAGAGCCTTGGGAAAAAGAAGTAGGAATGGATCCTCTAGGCTTAGAACCTACAAGTGATGAAGAGCATGCTATGTGGTCATTTTGAACCTATGGATGTTTATTTTCTGATGTTTTTGCATGTGTTTCTGGAGAAGTTGAGTGAATCCTTGCTCTCAATAGCAATGGATTCCAAACTTCTCCTAGGGAATGGATTTCCACATATTCACACACTTTTCACCATTTTTCACCAAAGAAGCTAGATCTAGGATTTCCGTGTTTAATACGGGAAATCTGAGATTATTGGCTTTAGAATGAATTTTAGAACTTCATGAGATGATTTTGATTGATTTCTAAGTGTTTTGGTCGAATTCACATGCACACATGCACTGGTTTTGGCTTTCTCTTCAAAAATCTTCAAAACAGGGCAGATCTGTGGCCTGTCTTGGAATGCTTATAACTTCATCCTCCGGATGAATTTTTGAGTGATTTCAAAAACATGTGATAGATGGGAAAGCCTACTTCGTATTTGGAAATTTTCATTCATTTTTATGGAGCCATTTTTTGACACCATCTGTTCAAAGTCTGTAAGTCAGTTCAGCCAAGATTGCTGAACTTGCCGCTTTGATGGTGCACCGTTTGCTCAATTTTAATCCATTTCGAGTGATTTCAATTCCTGAGTTTTCCTTGAGAAGTCTATTTTCATTTCCAATTGGTTTCAAGAGATTTTGATCTGTTTTGTGCCTTGGGTGCTCAATTGACCCAGAGATGCTCGCTGGCATAGTCCAGAGTTAATCTGTGGTCTTTTAGGCCTGTTCAAGAGAGCACACAAGTCACACCTGGCAAGAGTTTGGTATGAGGCTTATTTCCTTGGAAAGATGGCACCACATACTCCATGCATGTAAATTTTCACGGATTTTTATTAAGCCAAACTCCACAAATAGAACCTTGAAAATGCCTACTCAATGCTTTCTCCATGTTATAACAGCAGATTTCATATGTGGATATCTCTCTCATTTTGAATCGGATTAATCTAAAATTTTTACTATATACTTTACTATATGTCAGTTTTCAAATGGCTTTGGTTTCATTGGATTTGGATTTAAATTGAATGAGTTATGGTTAATCGAAGCTTTCAAGCTCTTTTGGTCTGAATTTTCCAGATTTGCATTAGCTTGATTTTCTTCATTTTTTACTTTGATTTCCTTTTCACTCATGAAGTTTTAGAAGTGATGAATCCACGAAGAGAGTCTAAGTTCATTGGACTTCTCATGAGGAATGGTCACACACATTGTGCTTATTATAAGTACCTCTTCGTTCATTTTTATTAGCAAACAATTTCTAACATAAGCAAGCATGTGGCAACCATCTTAGACGGATGAGTGGGGGTGCCTAACACCTTCCCCCGCTCATAAATAATTCCCCTTAAAATGGATGGTGGCGACTCTTTACATTTATCGATCCCCGCGTGACGATATCGGAGGTCATCCGAGATGACACTTCCATGTCTCACAAGAAGATGACTTACAGATAGTGGTTCAAACGACCCAACACAGACTCTGACTCATAGTCTAAGTATCTAAAGAACTCTTCAAACTTGCACCCTTGCAACGATCCAAAACTCTGAATATCTTTTTCGTGAAGTGCCAAACGAACTCGCTCAACAACTTTAAGAACTCCCACGAGCAAACTCTCAAACCCAAAACTCCAAAGTAAGAGAAGAAAGAAGAAAAGAAGGTTTGATGGCTCAAAGGTTAAAAATAAGGAGAGAGGTTTCTCTTTCTCACACAAGACGATTTAGGGTTTCAAAAACGACTTAAGTGATGTATTAGAACGTCTTAAGGATACTTATATAGGTTAGGAAGAAGTCTAGAAAGAATTGGATTTGAATTAGAAAAGATCGGAATTTTATAAGTAAATTTACGACTCGAACGTTCGAACGTTCATCCAACGCGGCTCTCACGTTCGATACGTAAAAACAACTTATAAGGTCTCGTTCGAACGCAACTCTCACATCAAGTTAAATATAAGCAAACGTTCCAACGTCGACTCTCAAGGTCTCGAACGCCACTCTCGGGTTTGTCAGCAAAGCACCTCAGACCTGTGTCGTTCGAACGACTACTCTCACGTTCTTGAACGCTACTCTCGGGTTTCTCTGCAACTGAATTTACCAATGAACGTTCGAACAGTACATCAAACTCTTTCAAACGTCACTCATAAAATCTCCAATTTGACTCCGTTTTTTACGCTGTTTGAACCATGATTTCTATAACTTATTCTAACCAACTTAAACACTTTAAACACACTCTTTGACACGGAATTAAGCTAAACTAAAATATTGAACCTAACAATAATTATTATTTTTATATTAAAAACATTATTTACATATATTATATAAATATAATACATATTTTATTAATAAATATATTATTAATTTATATATTCTATTTTTAAAATATTTTTTTATTACTTTTATAATATAATTAGGTCAGCCTCGCCTTATTACCAACTCGGTAGGGCGTGTTAGGGTTTGGTATTTGCTAAACACTTGAAGAGTGGGTTTGGGTTTATCAAAACCTACACGTTGCCATCCCTAAGGTACAAGAGATCCTTAGTGTAGATAATACAGCCTCCAATTCCAAAGCGTCAACAATCATGAGAGAGAGACGCAGATAGAGAGGGAGAGTGTATCACAAACGCAAGAGATTATTGTTAAAACAAAAAGCCTAAAGAATACAGACCTTTATCTGTACAACCTTAGTGCAGCAAGGCAGTAGGATTTCTTGCTGCAAATGATACAACTCTTGGGGTGGTGCCTCTGAGGCAAGGTGTCTTTTGACATACCTAACCACATGGATATATGTCTACTAAACACTAGTTTTCATCACGAGGATACAAATTCCTAACTGCCTGATCAAATGTTCAAATCTAGATAGACTTGAATTGGACTGTCTCTTCAACAGACATAAATATCACCAAATGGGATTGAAATTTCAGGTAATAACAGCCGAAAATTTTTATCAAACTTGGGATATTATAAATTTAATCGAAATATCACCAAACGGGGTATGAAATTTCAGCTAATAGCCACTGGAAGAGTTGTTTAATTGAGGAAATCACAACTCTCTCTCTCTCTCTCTCTCTCTCTCTCTCTCTCTCTCGCTCTCTCTCTCTCTCCCTCGTCAATCCAAGTTTCACCAGATTTCAGGTTTTAGTCATTGAAAGAGTTACGTAAAGATGGGCATTGTAGTCTCTCTTTAATTTCTCTCTCTTTTATTATATACGAGGGGTTGGGAAGTTGAATATTTCAAGCATTTACGTTCTCCTTGAGCTCATGTTAATCTTTTGATAAGAGATGGGTTGGTTTGAGCATAACAAGCCACTAATGTTGATGCTAGCCTTGCAATTCAGTTATGCGTGCCTTATCCTCTTCACTAAAGCTGCTCTTTCACATGGAATGAGTCCCAGAGTCTTTGCCGTCTACAGGCAAGCCATAGCCACTTTGTTCATTGCACCCATAGCTTACTTCTCCAACAGGTGGTTACTTTGTTCATTGCTCTCCCTCCCTCCCTCCCTCCCTCTCTCTCTCTCTAACTTTCCCATCTTGGCAGGAGGAAAGGGATTACACCTTCCCTGGGGATCAAGAGCTTTTGTTTGGTATTTGTTGCCTCTCTTATTGGGTAGGTTTTCATGTGCAAGTATATGGCCTTGTGCTTTGCTTTAATTTAAGAGTTGTGATGATCAGATGGCTAATGTTCTGAGCTTGTTTGCAGTTACACTATAAATATCAACATCTACTCAGAAGGTCTAGATCAAGCTTCTTCAGCTGCTGCTAGTGCAATCACTAATCTTGTCCCTGCAATCACCTTTCTAATGGCAACCATCCTAGGGTATTTCTCTCCAATTTTGCTTACTTATCTTACAAAATTTGGGCTATTTCATGGCCCCGCCCATGTTGGATATGCTTGGACAAGCCCAACCCAAGAGGTATTGGGCCATGATCCAGGCCAGGATCCAATCAAAGATTAAACAACTCCATAGTTTTGTGACATGTTGTGTTCTCTAAATTGATCAGTTTAGAAAAGGTAGATCTTACAAGCCTCAGAAGCATTGCTAAGATATCAGGCACACTCCTCTGTGTAGGAGGAGCAGCTTCCATAGCATTGCTCAAGGGGCCAAAGCTTCTGAACACAGAATTCCCACAATCTTTTCCACATTCAGGAAGTGAACACTGGGTGCAAGGCTGTCTGCTCCTCTTCGGAAGCACTTGTTGCTGGTCAACTTGGCTGATTCTGCAGGTATTCAAACTTGATGAAATTAAACAGTACTTCTCAAGTAATTAAATGACTAATAATCTTAATTTTGGATCTGCTGAAGGTTCCTTTATCCACCAACTTTCCGGACGGTCTATCGTTATCCGCCTGGACATGTTTCTTGGCAACAATTCAGTCGGCAATTATCGCGTTCTCGTTGGAGCATGACCCAAAAGCTTGGACCATGAATTCAAGAGTTGAACTTCTCTGTTGCTTATATGCTGTAAGTACTGCTCTAGTTATGCAATTTTGCTTCTTAGATCCTTTTTCAACATCATATCAAGCATATAAGAGGATTTAGATGCCTATAATCTGAAATGGAGTTCACATTATGTACTCCAACTAAAAAGTGTAAGACATTTTGCTATATGCTATCTTATTAATGGATTAAAGTTGGGTTTGGGTTGGGTTTACCAATTAACCCATGCCTTCGCTATTATCAAGCACCTGTACAAAAGACAATTTGGTTTATTACATTCCACAGTACATAATAGATATTTGGGTGATTATTTTGGTGTCCAGGGAGTAGTAGGATCAGCTGCCTCTATTTTTATTCAAGCTTGGTGCGTTTCAAAAAGAGGGCCAGTCTTCTGTGCAATGTTCAATCCTCTGTGTACAGTTATAGTGCTAGTATCAGGGACTTTACTTCTGCATGAGGAGCTTTATATTGGAAGGTAATACTAAGGCTGCAACAAATAAAGCATTGTTGGACTTGTGAACCTTCAGTCCACTCAAAATCTAACAATGTTTATTTATTTATTTTCTCTGTTTCAGCTTGGCAGGTTGTGTCTGTGTAATAGTTGGTTTATATGTTGTGGTCTGGGGTAAAGCCAAGGATGTTGAAGGGATCAAAAGAGAAATGAATTCAGATCCAGGAACATCAGCAAGAACCACAGTAAAAGATTTGGAAGATGAATCATCCCAAAAGAGTACTCAAGCTGATTTGGGGGAACCTCTTTTGATTAAGAAAGAAGCAAATTTACAGAAGGAAGTTGTGCATTAATCAAAGGATAATATCTAAAGGCTTCTAGTCTGTAAATTTTTCTCCCAACTTCATGAAAAAGGTGACCTTTCTATAATAAGATAAACTGACTTTTTGAACAAACATGTAATACATCTGTCTTCCATTTATTTCACTACTTTGGATTTGAATAAGCATACAACAATTAAAAATGAAAATCACTAGCCAGTTTTCCTTGTTGTCAGCTCAGCTGAAGCTTGGCTTGCATGAGGAGAGCTTAAGATGCAAGAGTTTGAGGTTCAGTTCAATACATTAGACTCAAGCAAGCAAAAGAAAACTCATAGGTCACACTTGAGGAAGGCCTTATTTTCATTCATTTTGAAGCAAGAACTCATTCTAAGAACTAATTCCTTAATCTTATTTGGGGAACTTGTTTAGAAGGTTTTTTTGAGTGTGTTGGTTAACACAAAGCCTGAATCAAGCTCGCTCAAGCTGATCGGCTTTCTGGTTAACAACCCCACCAAAAAGTGGCTGTTTTTTTGAAATATAATGGCAACACATCGTTTTCAGAGTAAATAAGTAAAAGAAATATGAATTTATATGTATTGGAAAACACGTTTTTCAGAGGGTATTGCCACCAACCCACCAAATAAAGAAATTTGGCTCTTCTCAGTGTCATGGGCCTCTAAAGCTAAAAGCACCACCATTTATAAAACTGTTCAGCATGTGCAATGGACAGGCAAAAATGATTTCAGAGAATATTTTTATACCCCAACCCCAATTGAGATCTTTGGCAGATAAAGCGAAAATAGAAAAGCAAATAAGAAATCAATACAGAGCAAAAGCTGTAAATAAATAAGAATGCATCTAAACTCTAGCTTTCTCTACCTTAGTAAGACATCTGCATCTCAAGGAATCTGATAAACAGATCAACTCACTTTTGTTTTTTTTTTTTTTTTTTTGATAGGTAATGAGGCTATATTCTTATATTAGTGAATAAATACTGTTTTATAGGTACACAAATAGTATACCTATAACACATCCCTTTACAAGCACACTTATACATAAGAAGAATCCCACCCCCCTATACTCAGCACCAGAC
Source organism: Buxus sempervirens (assembly GCA_947561395.2). Classification (NCBI taxonomy): domain Eukaryota; kingdom Viridiplantae; phylum Streptophyta; class Magnoliopsida; order Buxales; family Buxaceae; genus Buxus; species Buxus sempervirens. Next base: position 34,074,033 of record OX387189.1, read on the forward strand.
CATCTTAATTCTGCATGGATCGACTCCTCCTTAACCTGGAAATATGTGGCCCGTAAGTAGATCCTGTAACTGAATATCTATTATCAAGTTGTGTGCTGCTAACCAGTTATACATCATCGTCAATACTTTCCTCTCTATTTAATCCCAATAGCAAAAAGCTTGCTTGCTTTCTAATTCTCAGGTATTAAGATAAAATTAGTTCAATCTAAGCGGCATTTTATGATATGTTAAATGCTTCTTAAATATTATTGATATCACTTGGCTACTGAATAACAAATACTAATATATTCAGCAACTGAAATTGGACAAATACAAATAAGAAGAACACATACATAAATTAGCAAGAAAGATACCAAGCAGATAATCGCTCCAGTTTAGTAGAGTAGACAGAAACCAAACAAACAAAGCTATATACAACAAAAACAAAACAGAGATACAGCAGTATTCTTGAATCAAAACAGACCAACAAAGAGTTAAGAGATAAGTACATATTCTCTGCTCTACATACCATTCTAAATCTAATCAATCACCTAAGGGCGTCACTTCCATCTGGGATAAGCATTGTCTTCCCTATTGTTCCTGAAAGCGCAGCATCCTATGGAGTAAACAACGATGAGGCAGACGAGGAAGATAATGTTGATAACTGCCACCTTCTTCCAGTCCTTCTTTATCTTATCGAGCACTCCAGCCTTGCAGGATTGGCAGTCAAAGCAGAGCTTACTCTGATCATTATTCCATGTAGTGCAATCTGGATTGGTGGAGTTTGTTGCATTTGGCGTCCAGGACGTTGCATTTACATAAGTGAAACTACACTCCATTGGTGGTTTACAACAACCAGACTGCAACAAAAAATAATCAACAGCAGCAGCAGCAACAACAACAACAACAACAACAACAACAAGCACATTATTGTATGAACCGGGAATAAAACATGAGTGAATATTACAAACATATCATAGAATCTGCATTAGATTGTAAGTGAATCATTAAAATAAAAACATATAAAGGCTTCTGGTTCAAAAAGAGATGCAGAATTTCCAATAATTTTCAATATAAAGTCATCTCTAACAGAACAACCCATTGATGGCTGGCTTACAAAAATCACATCAATAAAACAAACCCGTCTACAAATGAGATGGAAACTAAAATGAAGATAGAGCATAGAACAAAAGATAATAAGGGGGAAAAAGATTCCAATTCTTTTTACCAAACACAATAACAGACCTAATGGAAGCCATCCAAGATTATGCAAACTTTCATGGAAATAAATTAATGAATTTATCCTAAATTATATCATAGACCCAGAACTATGAATTCCAAGGCTCAACACAAATTTCGTTGGAAATTGCTACAATTGATGTAAAAAGAATGAAATAAGCAATCTACTTGAGGGTTTCAAAACAATCCATGATATTAAACTCATTAATAGGATTATAAACCCTTCAACAGCCAGACATCCAAGATCCATAAAAGGAAAAATAAATAAAAAATCAAAACCAATCAAAATTCAGTAGATTTAAGGGGAAATCCCACTTTCATGATCAAAGATAACCCGGTCATCCACACACACAGGATCACATAAAACTCAAACCCCACTACAATAAAGTAAACAAAAAGATCCATGCATCGAATCTAGAACATATACAAGAAGGTAAAGTAAGGAAAACAAATGCTGCAGAAGAGGAATAAAATTTTAAAAAAAAAATCCCTGAGAAATTTAAGCAAAACACAGAAGTAGCCAGTACCTCTCTAAAAAGATCAAAGTAAAAAAAAAAGGTGAAAGGGAGGGAACCTAAAAAGCTAGGAGACGTTTCAGATATGGGATTCCAAAAAGCGATTAATCAGATAAAAGAGGAAAAAAAGGAAGAGGGGGTTGTGTGGGCGAGATAAAAGGTGAGCTTCTTTTTCCTTACAATATCCCAAACAAAACAAGAAACTGAAATAGAGAAAAAAAAGTTTTGAGAATTTTGTACTAATATATACCTGAACGGAAGACAAGTGCTTCAAGTAGAACCTCTGATAGTCGCCGTTGGGATCCTCTGCAAGACTCTTACAAACCTTGCTATCCTGCAAACAACTCCTGAACTTTTTCCAGTTCTTGTCCTTGGTGACCCTCTTCTGCAACCAGTTCGAATAATCTCCCAACCGATACTCCTTATACCCTCTACCCGACACGACTTCTCCAGCCCCTTTGTTCGTCACAACAAAAGCGAAGATCGTGAAGCCGAACAGCAGAACGATCAAAAGAAACATCACCAGAAGATAAAACCAGAGCAGCCACGAAACGCGGCAGCAAGCACCGATGAGCCCCGCCAGGGAGACTACCATGAGAAAGACGCCGACGACAATTATAGGCGTCTCGAACAACTTCTCGCAGTCAGTACTGGCTCGTTTGCTCAACCATATCCCGGCTCCCAAGATCGGAACCGAGAGGAGAAACGTTAGGAAATTCAAGATCCCTAAAAGATTGTTGCTTAGCCGAAACATTGTTGCCTGATTGTTCTCGCTCCGTTGCTCCTCAAACCCCAAATCAAATCGAAGAGAAAGCTCAACGATTCGGGCAATGAAGGAGTATCTGCTGAGATTGTTCCTGCTTTTAAGTGGTTAAAGCGGTTTCAGAAAGCTTTTTCCCTTCCCTTATCCTCAATATTTTTTTTGGTAGTACCTTATGCTCAATATACGAAAAGGGAATGGAGACATTGCGTTCAATGCGTTGTGGCCACCATTGTTTTGCCTGATTGATGTGACATGGCATTTTGGAGCCATGATGGAACAATCCGGGCCCTCAATCTCGAATTCCCAACGAGCAAATTTCTCCATTGAAGACGACAAGTACGTCTTTACCTACGTCTTTACCAACCTTCAAATCTTTTTCTGTGTTTATATAAAGGGAAGAGCCTTTTAACCAAAAAATTAATAAATAAATAAAGGGAAGAGCCTGCCACTTTTGTTTTCAAAAAATGGAAGTTGTAATGTTTTAAAGTGTTTGGTGTTAAAATTAATGATACTTTTACTTTTAGAAAGTGCCCTTTAAATAATTTTAGCCTTTGGTATCCTAATTAGTAACTAATGAATTATTAGTAATTAGTAACTAAGATCAATCTTATTTTAGTCATCTACATTCAATATTACACTAGAGTAGCACATGCATTAGTATACACTTTCACCATTGCATAAATAGTTATATAAGATGAGGGTTGATAGTTATTCAAGTGGCATAAAAGTAAATAAAAGAAAAAAAAAGCATAAAAATGAATATCTATCTATACTATTATAAAGAGAACTCTTAAACTTTTTTACTAAGATTTGCTACCTAAGTTGCTCATTATTTTTTCTTCTATTCACCTTTTTTCTCCCATTAAATAACTTACACATTTATGCCTATCTCTTCTTATCCAAAATGCCTTAATTTTATTTCTATTTACTTTTATCTCTTTACACATATAATTACGTGCTATTGTTTTCCTAAAATGTCCTTCATTTTTATTCCTATTTTTATTTTTTATTTCCTTTTATCTATCAATTAATTGCATCCATTTATTTAGAGGTTGTTCGATATAACTTTTCAAAGTTATTTTTCAACTTTTCAAACTAGAAAAGTTAAAAAAATTCTACTTTGAAAAGTTAAAAAGTAACTTTAAAAAATTATACCAAACAGACTCTTAGTTCTTTTGCTTATATTTCCCTAAATATATGTCTATATGTATATAATTGAGAAGTAGAGGCATTAATAACCTTAAATCTAACTTATTTAAAAGTAGATCAATTCAGAGAATGTTGCGATTCTATTATACTAGTAGGGTGCACGTGTAGAATTGCACCTAGGGGAGGGAACAGTTGCAGGGTTTCAATTTAAAAACAGAAAGAAAAGCGGTTGTGTGGTTACATGTTAGATTGGTTTAGTTGGGAAAGGCAATAATTGGAAAGAAAAAAAAAAGGAAAACCAAAATCTTGTGAGAATATTCTCCCCTCTTCCCTTTATTAATAGTATAGATGAAACCTGACAAATAATTTGAAACCTTTAACTCGATTCAAGTTGCCTTCAAAATATGTGTTACCTTTTAATAATTTTATTACCAGCTCCAAGTCTCATGCCAAAGGACCTTTTTGTTGGAGATTAAGAGCCTAATTACGAAAGCCCAAATTGAAAATCATGACATCAAAAGCGACAATAAGAGCTAAAGTTTGATTTCGATAAAAATACCTGTTTTTCAATTTCAATAATAATACCATCGGTTGCTCTCTTGACGTCTTTAATGAATGGTTGACTAGATTGCCATTCATCATCAGCACTCTTTTCCCATCCTGTCACCATAAAACATCTTTTTCTCTCTTACATTTAAAGCTTATAGTACTTTGGTGGAACAAATTTCTGTCCTTCTCTTCTCTCCATTAATTTAAAGCTCATTTCAATTTATCACACGTTTGTTGACAAGCAACCTATCATTTAATGTGAAATTGAATAACAAGATTGTAAATTGCAAGAAAACATGAATTGAAGCTTTTAGATAGGAAACAACACCAGATGTTGATGAATCCTGTTACTAAGATCAAAATATAAGGTCTCCCATCCTTTGAGGAGCTAGTAGGATATCTCTTAGAAGGGCTGGGTTAGAATTCAACACTCTACCACTCTAATTGCAAGTCCAAATGTATAATAACACAACCAATAATAATAACATAAAAAAAAATAGAATTCTTACCTTTTCACATACCCTTTTTGGTGTTGATTTTGGTACTAGGGTTAGAATGAGCTTGAAGGGTTAAACGGGTGTTTGGTTCCATTTGGGGGAATAAGTTTGCGTCAAATGAGTTTTAAGAAATATATTATCTATAATCACGTCAACACCCGTTTCTGGATTTTCAAAATGAGTTTGCAAAAGTATGATGGTATACTTGTATATCTGTAAATTGTCAGGGACATACTTGAATCTTGTTTTAAAGACTCCTTAATATAACAAATGCATACTTCTCATTTATAAAAACTTTTTAAAGTTAAAACAATGGCAAACTTGTAACATTTATATACTCTACAAAATTCAATCGTTCTTCATCAGACTTCAAACCTAACTTTTTATTAACTTTTACAAACTCGTTTGAAAAATGAGCTCCACAAAACTCATTCCCTAATCCATAAATGAATGACAAACGAGACCTTAGTTTGCTAGATACAAAAACCAAATTCTTCATGAATGACTTCAGCAAAGCGATTAGTTGATTTGTGTTTTGGTGGATATACCAATTTAAGACCTGTTTGGTTTTGTCTTGGGATAATTACACTTACACCTCTGAGGTTTGACACTTATGCACGTATCCTCATTAGTAAATTTATAAGGAAACTTTTGAAAAATGCGCAATGGTGAAAGTTGGAAATTTAGTTTTTGGCAGGACTTATTTAGTTGTGTTGGCTCTTTTACCTTAGTTTGCTATTTTTAGGGTTATATTGTCTTTTAAATAAATTTAATCTCTAGGGTTAATTTAGTATTTTCAATGTTTTTGAGTCCATATAGGGAGGTTCTTAATATTTTTCTAAATGTCAAGAGGGCTACATGTAGAAGTGAAAAACCTAATATGTCTAAGTGTAATTATCCCTTTTGTGCTTTGATAGAGAGGATATTAATTCTCACAGGAATCATTTGAACAGAGAGTGATGGCTGTTTTTGTCTTTTGAGGGAGTGGGGACTTGTGTCCCATACTACCTTCCCCAGATAATTGACTGAGCCCTAAGAGAAATGAATAGAAGATGGACTCATTCCCACCTACCACCTAGGAACAATAAATATCCCAACTAAGTGGGAGGAGCCAAACTACCCGAACAGAACAGTAATAAAAATAATGACGGAACAACATACCCCCACCAACTTACTCCCATCTCTACACCAGTTTTGTCCTAAAAAGTCTATCTCACACACCCACCACCACCCAAACCACCCCCCCCACAATAAAGATAAGGGAGTTGGATTTATTCATAACTTCATTCCAACAGCTTCACCACACTCAGTGCAAAGCCAGGCTGGCTTGCGAGTCCCAACAAATTATAAACTTATCGTTGTGAAAACGAAGGGTAAAAACAAAATAGAAAAATAACGTAAGCAAGATACGTGATTTATGTGGTTTTGCAAAGACGTCAATGCCTACGGATGATAGAGTTCCTTCACTAGATCTGTGAAAATAAGGATTACAAATGCAGAATCCTCTCCGAAAATAACAGAATCTCTCAAGAACAAACACCCCCAAACCACTTCAAACATGACCAGAAATGCACCTTAGCTACCACTTTTCAGTAACCACAAACTAATCAAAAGCTGTGGCATTTCTGCACACCTACATATAACCAGAGTATGTAATTTTACTGCTATGTAATAGGGTCAAATATCGTATGTCCTTGAAGAAAGACAATTCAAAGCACCAGCTTATTAGGAAAACTTTAGGTTCAACCTTCATGAACCATGAAACAGAGTTGAGCATCTCCTGTATCACTTTATTAAATTAAATTTCAATCAATGAAATGGTATCAGTAATCAATCTTATGTTCCCCATGTTCTATAGCAGGGAACCCTGGAACCTGTGAAATCAAAAAAGAATCTGTTTACCAACTACCAGCAAAAATAAGTGACCCACTCTTGAATGAAACAACTGCTTGAAATCGAAAATTTCAAAGGCCACTCACTAAAAGTAGGAAAATCATGTAACATAAGAAGCACTCCTAATTCCCTCGAGTGTTGTCCTCATATGATATATCAATGCTTAGGTGCTCAAAAAAAAATATATTTTTTCCCAGAGTCTTATTCAATTCATTGTACGCCATCATGCTCTGATTGGACATACTAACATTTGATGATGTAAAAGATACCTAAATTCCAAGGAAGATATGTATCTCCGAGTTAAGCTAATGGCAGTATCAGCTCAGCTCACAGAGGACCTGGGAAACTTCCACTCTCCCTCTGTTCATTCCATCTCTCAACCTGCACCAGTTTGAGTAAGTAGCCAGTTAAGTATATATATATTATCAGATCAAAGATAGGAAGCTACTTGCTATTAGGTCTTTCACCCAAGTCTTTGTTGCTCAAGGGAGTTGAAACCAGGTCCACTGGCTTTTCCATAATCAGACCTCACCAACTGAGAATATTGCGGTGAGAAGTTATGAGCGTTGGCTAAGTTGCCAAATAGACAACACATTTAGGACTGTAGACAATAGAATTTCGCATGGGATCTTAAACACCCAGGCCCTAAGCCAAACTATGGCCGTCAGTGAGCCGGACTAGCTCAGGCTCAGCTCACAAAAGCCAAGCTTGAGCTCAATTTTTAGGCTCACAAGCCGAGCCTGAGCCTCAAAAAATAGCTTGTTAATTTAAGGAGCCCGAGTCAAGCTTGGATGGGCTCGGCTCGATTAAAGCTAGGTTCATTCTGCTATTATGATTACATAAGTAAACTTTTCCTTTTCTCTTCTAAATGAAGGTTTTGTATCCTATTAGTTCTTAATATTTGATGGAGAAAGGACACAATGATTGTGGATAAAGAAGCCTTAGCTTATTTTAGTTTCACTTTTTTCATTATTGTCCATTGACTCGGGTCGTTTTAATCATCCACATTTTTCAATCTTTGAATACATTTGTCCCCATACGATGCACTAGGGTTTGGCACTTTATACTCAGTTGTGATTTAGAGAGCAATTTTGTGATTTTTTTCATAATGTTTTTAGATTGAATATTTGTTGACCATAATTTTTACTTGTTTTTAACGAAGCATAGAGTTAAAAGCCATTAAGTTAGGCCTTTTGTAAGCCTAGCCCTTAATGAGCAAGCTTTTGTGATCCGAGCCTGAGCCCAAGGATTTTTAACAAGCGCAAGCTGAGCTTGAGCCCAAAATTTTTTTAACGAGCTTGAGCCTTGCCCAGAGGTTATGGCAAAGCTCGGCTAGGCTTGACTCATTTATGGCCCTAATTCAAACCAACAGGAGGCCTTACCATCGGGCCATCTTATAAAGCCTTGCTCAATAGTCCTTTCAACCACCTAGTCGAACGAAAATTGACATGTCTATAAACAGTGTCCAAACCACCAAATATAAAGCTAAATCTCCTCAAAAGAAAAGTAACAATATATGCCAGTTGTACTTCATATAATGTGGTATTCCAAGTTCAATACTAATGTAAAATTTTCACCAAAAGCAAAAATTTTAGCACATCAAATTCTTGGATCAAACCTGCTTCTCTTTGTCGCATGGACTTCTGTCAGCAAACACCAATCATTTATATTTTAAGACATGTTGTACAAAAGTTTAAGGGTTTTGAAAACCCTAACAGTAGCCTTAATTGGTGAATAAGAGATATTTGTTGCAGCAGATCAAATCATTAAGTCAAAAAGTTAATGAAAACATCAACTTGGGAATGTTATGGCTGTGAATTTAAGTTAAATACTTTCAGAACAGTGTGGAACACCAAGATTGAGACAGTAGAAAGAGGGTTCAACCCTAATACAATTGGAGGCTCCTCCATGTCTCACACAAAATTCAAAGAAAGCCATCTCAATTGATAAACTTAAACTCACACAATACATTTGATTTTGATATGCCCCACAGACACAGAGAGAGAGAGAGAGAGAGAGAGAGAGAGAGAGAGAGAGAGAGAGAGAGAGAGAGAGAGAGAGAGATATATATATATGTATGTATGTATAGATATAGATATGGATATTCAGTATCAATTTGATGCAGCCCTGCACTCTGGTGGATAACCACTTGGGATTGGGTTGGAGAGGGAAGTCCATACAATATTTATAAATACAGATAGGAATTTTTTTGTTCTTTTTTCTTTTTAGGGATATAGAGCTTTTCAATGGTGCTTAGTTAGGATATCTGAGACTGGAGTTTAAAGATATGCACTTTTCTGAGTTTGTAGCAAGCTGGAACAGATTACGGGTGGCATAAATGCTCTGCTGAGATAACTTTTTGGCTGTCTATCTATTTGGATAGACAAAGTTTGGTCTGCACCAGTGAAATTTCGGTGAAATGGAATACACTGGAGCCTAGATTCGATAATTAGAACCATAACTACAATTGACACTCATCCACATAAAATTCTAAAATTCGCACCTATATCAATGCATCTTTGTTGATAATCAACTATTCATAAAAAAAAAAAATATCAATGGAATCTAATGGAAAAAGCAGTCAAAACCATACAATCAGGATCATATTCCATTCACTTGAAACAGCACATCACATAGCAAAATTGATGTTCAGAGAAGTTTGCGAGTGATGATTTCAGGACCGGGAACCTATTGAAATTAAAAGGGAACTGACTTTGACTTTTGGCTCATTCTTTTGGCAAAAGGCATCCTACTCTGCTTTACCAAGTTAAGTCATTTGTAGATATACAGCCTTTCTTATGGGTTATTTTAAAATACAATAAAAACCTATTTAATTATTAAAGATTACTTTAAAATCAATGGAATGTAAGTGATATAAGGAGTTCTATCTATCAAATATTTTTTAATCCAGTATAGCATTTAATTTAAATATCTATTATGGCGGCAACTGTCATGGTGACATCAGAAACACATCGGCTATTAATTATAATCAAGCCATAATCCCACAAGCAGAACAGAATAAAGGTCTCATCTTTCCGTTAAATGTAGAGATACACGTACATCCAAACATGCTGTCAGAAAATAGTGAACTTGAAAAATTAAATCAACAGGGAAACAGGCATGGCACATACCCATTCACTAGGGCAAAGGGAACGGTAGTATTTGGCAAATTTCTGGCATTCACTAGACTCCTCACCTTTTGCTGTCAAGCACCTGAACAAAATTCAAGGTTAATTATTGTTTCCATGGAAATCTGTTTAAGGGCAAAATACACAAATATGTGTTCATAGAATACCATATTAGTTACCAGCACTGATTATAACCACACAAATTGCCTCAATAGTATGAAATTGTACCTATGAAACTCAATGTAGCGTGTGAAACAGTGTCTGGTTTGATTTGTCGTGGGGAAACGAAAATCAGCTGGTGCAGTTTTCAATTCAATCTGGGACAAAGGAAAAAAGAAAATCATTATCAAACAGGAGGCAAATGACACATTTAATTTCCAAAAAGTCGGTACTTCCTAGTTTCAAATCGTAGTTATCTCCACTTTGTATCCTTATCAAAAGCTAATTTGGACATGGAAAAAAGACAGTTCACTGAAAATCTCTTGTTTCAAGAATACTAAACGCATCTTGTTGAAAGCTGCAGATTCCCAGCCAAATAATTTCGTTCTCTTATAGTATGATAAAAAGAAAAAATAGAGCACAGACAAATCTCAGGATGCAAGATCCAAATAGATTATAAATGCAATTTGATATAATTTCGAAAAGGTACCAAACAAACATAAAGAAACCCAAAAATTGAAAACTGATTTATAATGGCATCGGGCCAGTTGTAGATAACTTTGTAATGTCATAGGCCGAAGAAATCTCAGGCTCAGCAACTATTTCCAAAAATTCATGGAGTTATTTGGATAACCAAGATATTTCTTACGTCACACAAGTTTCTCAATTTGCCATCTGAGAAATCAAATTGAAACTGAAAATTAGATTTAATAACTCCTCTTGACAGATCTCTAAAAGACCAAAAATATGCATAAAATCATTAGAGCAATTCACGGTTTCCATCATAGACTTCATAATGTAAGCAGAAACCAGTTTAAATACATAATTTCCATTATATAATTCATTAAACACAGATTTTTTATGGGATATATTATTGGGGGTACACTCCATTTCACAAGCCTAATGAAATAGACCATAATAACGAGATTCAATTGCATGAGGCAGTGTTCCCCTGCTCAATATACAAGTTAATAGAGAGAAAAGATGTCAATCTGCATTCTTGAAAGGTATACAGATTAAATTTATGTAGTTAATTCACATTCTACACAAAAAAACTCAACACATTGATTACAACCCTCTCTTTTAATTTAACATCTCCTACATCCTTTGTTTCTCTCAAGTTTAACAAAGTCCATCTCCTCCCACCATGCAAACTTTCAGCTATAATATATCTATACTCATTTCATTTGTCAAAAAAAAAAAAAAAAAAAATCAAATCAAATCAAATTATTTCTTGAAATCTATACTCCTACGTGGCATAATATATTTTCCATCTTATACGCACAAATCATTTGATTCGGCTTTCTTTATTTTGCCTTCTATTAAAGCTACTCTAGACTCTATTGAATATGCCCATTTCTCACTTTATCTTCCCCAACTATGCTCATCTTGTATCAAGTGTAAGATGGTACAACTTAAATGATTAAATACGGCCATAAGAAGAATGAAAAGGAGGTGGATGAGGCCACAAAAAAAATAGGAAAAAAGTAAGAACTAAATTGCACATATACCTAACTGATGTTTCCAAACCATGGATTGACATTTCGCAAAATTTCAATTTTTTTTTAAGGCCAGCAACACGAAATGTCTGGGAAAAACAATATTTCCCCAATTTCCCTGATTTCGGCAAAATTTCAAGAACTGTCAGCGAAATCTGGCAAAATTTCCCCAAATTTCCACATGTATGCATTTATTATGAATGTATTAAACCAAAAAGATACAAGAAAAAGTAAAAATAAAAGACGCATATTTCCCCTTACTAGGGAAATGTAGGGAAATATTCCCTCATTTCGGCGATATTTCCCCAAAATTTCTTTGGAGCTTGCCAGTGAACACAAAATTTCCATCCTTGTTCCAAACACCACACCACAAACCCCCCCCCCCCCCCCCCCCCCCCCCCCCCCCCGTGGCCTCCTCTCTTTTTTTTTTTTTTTGGCATATTGGAATGGTTCATATTGTTGACCCAAGTATTTGGGGTAGGGCAAAAAATTCTAATTAACTTTTGCTTTACAAAGAAAAAAACATGGGGAGCTAACGGCATAATGATCAAGACATTTGTCTATAGAACTAAATGCAACGGCAATGGTTGGGGCACAAAATGAACTAGCATGCTTCAACAAATTGCTCTGACGGCATTGCAAAGATACTTTGATCGGATCAAAGTTATATCGGGAGTAAGGTTTGGGATCCATTCTGATTCAAAACTATTGATTATAATGCCACCATTTCTTTATTTGGTATAGAACAACAAATAGGCATTGCTAAAAAAATTTGTTCCGTCGCAGTATAGATCAAAAGTCGAAAATCTAATTAAAAATTCTTAATCGTTCCAAATAGAATGATAACGTAAACTATCCTCGAAGTACAAAGATTAATAACTACAAGAAAGATCAGATCATCCAATCACAGATTAAATAAATTAATTATCTCAAATCAAACATCGTAAGAAGTTCCGTGAGAGAAGAAAGCGAGAATGTCGGAAGAAAATAAGCTAGGGCTTACCTCCGCCATTGGAATTCTGATCAACAACTTCGGAAAGCTTCAAAACGTCGTGTGTTTTGTGTTGGCCAGATTGAAACCTTTGAATCGTTAGCCACGTGCCAAAAAGCACTGCTGTCGAACCGGGCAAGCCTGGATGCACCGCCAGGTCCACCACCACCAGAGCCAGACCCAAATGCTTAACTTGAAACGGAGCAAGACCCAGAACCAGAGGCAAAGCCACGCCCACCTAGACCTAGCCTCAAGCCAAGGCCCAGTCCAAGATGCAAGTCAAGATATCTTGGGAGACTAATAATACAAGTAAGGCTCTTGGACGTTATTGGCTGAAATTGAATCCAGCCTATGATGCTTATGGCTGAGGATGATTTAGTGAAGTGAGTGAGTGGAATTGCCACATTCTTTATGGACTTTCATGAGAGTGGTAGCCACTAGCCACCTCCTCCTCCACTATGACCACTGACCATCTCCATATGATGCGGCTGCTGATCAACATTTGAACAATCCCAATACCCAATTACAAAGTTATTGACTATCACCATTACTTGGTTGTAACTCCTTTATTAATTTTGTGATGTAATTAATGAGTTAACCTAACCCTACAAGCCTAGGTGGGTGGACCCTGGGCTAACCCAAACTAGCTTATAGATTGCGCTGTATCATTTACGATAAGATTTCACTATAACACCTTACAGCAAGATACATAGGGTTACGGAGACGATTCATCCTCCTTATAGGTCTAAGGGATTCAACGGCCCACCATATCGATTGGAGCTAACTAGCTGGAACCATAGTTTTAAAGGTACTATCTAGTATGGACAAGTATCGGCTGGTATTTTGATGTAAATACGGGTATTTACGGTATTGGAGTTGAGTATTACGTACGGTGTCGATTGGGGCCGTGCAAGCTCATCTCTATTAGAGCAAACTTGGCTAGAAATATAGTTTAAAAATGCGGTCAGAAACTTAGAATACTCACTCGAGTAACTTGGATAGAATGTATCATCTGCACCCAATTTCTCATACACCCATGCATCCATTCATTGTGATTGGTGCATTCAATCATTTCAAACGAGAAATGATTTTCTTAAGTGGGATGGACCGATCATAAATGATTGGTACACGAGTGCATGAAAAATTGGGTGCACACGATTTTTATTCCTCGGATAGGTATAACAAGGTAAATTTTTACTTGATAATTTAATAACGTAGTTTCTAAAATTGAATGAATTTTAGACAGATTATCTAAATTACTATATATTCCTTATTTATAGCCTAAAATATTAATTTTATTTTATAATGACAAGGTTGGTAACACGGCCAAGTTACCTTAGATATGACAGATAAACACATGCCAGTATTTAATGTAAAATAACGATATTTAATTACCAATATTTACAAGTTCGGGGTTGGCTTACACATACATGGATTAGCCTAGATTTAAAAACCTAGAACTTCTGCTAGAGGTATTCACTTTCAAAACTCTGTAAAGTGTAGCATCCCTCGATCCAAAATTGGAAACAGATGAATACAGTAAGGTATATGAGCTAGATTTAGGTCTAGTAGTCTATAACTGGAGTGGTCCTGACACTACCTGTGGGTAGGTGGTCCGGACGTTGCCTGTGGTAGGTGTCCAATGAGGTTGTGCTGACAAGGGCCTATCATCCATAGCGGGACCGCATGCACCCTCCCGTCACCATATAAAGAATATCTGGTTTCTGTCTTTAAAAAACCAGATATTCAGTAAGCTCTTGTAGAGATGGCAAGTCTATATCAAGAAACTATAACCCAAAAAAGAACTTTTTGTTTTTCCTTTTTTTCTTCTCTCTTCCCTAAGCATGATCAATGCTTGATGGTTTGCGTGCATCACTGTTATATATCATCATTTTTCTGTTTCCTTTGAGACAACTTTTACTTGTAAGCGCTTGTTGCTATTAGGTTTTCGACCAACAGAACTTGCCGACAAAAATTGAAGCTGCGTCTGAGCTATGGAGGTCGGAAAAACTGACGATAAAGGAAGAAGTAGAGAAAGGAAAAATCTTTTGTTTGAACAAAAAGAAAAATATGGCCTAGGATTGAATCAAACGGTCGTTTTTAAGGATAAGGCGTGTCACGCATCTGCATAACCCTATTAATCAGTTAACCAAGTTGACTCAGTTTCCATAAAAAAAAAAGTAGATTCAGTTACAGTACCCTTCAGTCAAACTGCTTCATACCATATCACCTCCTTACACCTATCCTATTATTTCTCATTACTATCTCACTTCCCTCCATCTCTCCAAAATAATCTAATCTGAACTGATACTCACAGTCAAAGAACTGAAATTGATCCAAGACAATAAGAATGCTCAATTACATCTTGAACAGCAGCAGCCAACAGCTGTCTAATTTCCTCCAGTCTTAAGAGTTCTGCGCCATTTTCTATTGAAATGGATGCAGGCAGTAACACAAAAGAAGCAGTGATTGCCATTGAAGAGAAGTGTTCTGCTAAACAAGAACTGGTGCAGGAGATAAAAGATAAGACATCGAAGGAGGAAGCGCCAATTCAGAAAATCTTCGCCCCAGTAACTATAATCACTTTCCTTCTATCTCTACCTGTGCTAGCCTTAGTAATATGGCTGTTATACATGAGGGACAATCATTGTGAGGATATTCTCAGGCTACCCAGATTGAGAATTGGAATTTGGGTAAGCATGATATTTGCCTTCTTGATCAGCAATGTTGTTTTGTTCTGCAAACCTAAATTTTACATGATGGGCTTACTTGTAGCCATGGTTCCTCTCATTCTCATGCTCATTGTGGGGCTAGCCCTTCTAGGTGCATACAATTTGGAGAGCACGACGATAATCGGTTCTCCGATGTGGCTAAAATTGAAGATCCTTAACAACAATAACTGGGCAAATATCAAATCATGCATCTATGATTCAAATATATGCGACGATTTGCTGTCGAGGATGCCGGCGCTTAAATCTTATGATTTCATCCTTGTGAAGCTATCATCCATAGAGGTATCATATATATGATTTTGACACAAAAACTTTCTGTTGTTTTGATTTGGTTAGCTAAGTCACAAACAAGTCTTGATCTACAACTGTGGATCTTCATAATTCTTCCATGAACAGCAAATTTTCCAGTGTAATATAATTCTTGTTTTGTTTAAATTTTATAGTCTGGACATTGCAAACACCCTACATCATGTGGGATGGAGTATGTGAATGCAACATTTTGGAACGAGGAAGAAAATGGAGGAGCTCTGGACCAATTTGATCCAGATAACGCCAATTGCGAGTCATGGAACAATGACTAGAACATATTGTGTTACGACTGTAGCACCTGCAGAGGAGAATTTCTAACAACATTGCGAAACAAATGGTTCAAACTTGGGATCTTCCTGGTTGTAATGGCTATCTTACTGATCACTTCTCATCTTTCACTGTTTCTTGCCACCATGTGGAAGCAGTACATTTCCTAACCCATTTCAATAGGCTCCATTGCTTGTGGTGAAAGTGTTAGTGTTTGTTTCCTTGTTCTTTTTCTATGCCTTTAAGTTGTTAGATCTTTCTAGCTAGAGACATAACAGCTGCAGATAAAGTCTGGGATGATAACATCTATGGCAGACTTGTTAGTTTTCATCAACATGTACAGTCTCAATTAATTTATTAGCAGATCAAGAAACTTTGAAATGCTTTAAAATGCTTCCTTATTTTCAAATTTTGCACGCTATTTGCTGCTGATTATGTTGATGTCTAAGTGATGGTGATAATGACTATAACACACTAGCAATTAGCTTCCCCTCTTAAACAGAAGGGCCACAATTAAAATAAAAACTAACAATTATATGGAGCAACCCCTAGGCTACATTGATCCACAATTTCCAAGTCATGTCTGTCGCTTACAACGTGCTCTTTATGGCCTTAAACAGGCTCCTCGAGCATGGTTTCAGCGTTTCAGCCAATTTTTGCTTGGTATTGGGTTTACTGCTAGTCGTGCTGATTCCTCTCTCTTTTTCTATCATAGTCCTCATGGTGTTATTTATCTTCTTCTATATGTCGATGATATGGTAATAACGGGAAGTGATTCTTCTATGCTGCGCTCTCTCATTGATCGGCTGGCCAAAGAATTTTCCATGAAGGATCTTGGTGATCTACACTATTTTTTTGGGGATTGAAGTTGTTAGAAATGACAAGGGTCTTTTTCTCAGCCAAGCTAAATACTCACTTGATCTGTTAACTCAAGCAGAAATGGTGGATTGCAAGCCTATCTCAACTCCTTTTTTGGTGGGATCTCATCTAACCGATTCTGGTACTTCCTATTCAGATGCTACACAGTTTCGTTCTCTAGCTGGTGCATTACAATATTTGACTCTTACGCGGCCGGATTTATCCTACAATGTTAACTCTATATGTCAATGTATGCATGCTCCTACTATTGATCATTTTAGAGCCTTGAAGCGTATTTTACGATATGTCAAAGGAACCTACCATTATGGCCTGCAACTCTCACGGGATTCCTCTCAGACTTTGCTCAGCTATTCAGATGCTGATTGGGCAGGCTGTCCTATCACTCGGCGTTCAACAACCAGATTTGCTGTTTATCTTGGCCACAACTTAATTTCGTGGTGCTCTAAAAAGCAAACTACTGTTGCACGCTCTAGTGCTGAGGCCGAGTACCGTGCTCTTTCCTCTGTTGCTGCTGAACTCTCATGGACACTTCAACTTCTTCGAGAACTCCAGATCACCCTTCCCTCTCCTCCGAGACTCTTATGTGACAACAATAGTGCCATATTCATTGCTTTCAACCCGGTCACCAAATCTCGCTCCAAACATATTGACATCGACTATCATTTTGTTCGGGAACTTGTTGCTCGAAAGGTTATTAGTCTTGGCTTTGTCCCCTCACACCTACAGCTGGCCGATGTATTCACAAAAGGGGTGGCCAAATTGCAGTTTTTATTGGATCGTGGCAAGTTGTGCGTTTTTCCTTTTTCTACCACGCCAACTTTGAGGGGGGATATTAGAGGACAATCTCATTCCTCTGATTATGACCAAGATTGTAGTGATTCTCCACAATTGTAGTAGTTTACTTTCCCTGTATATTTGTTTCCATATTCATAATTGTAACAGTTTTGTAATTGTAACAGTTACGGTATCTCCTCTGTCTATAAATGAATATCTCCTCACAGCATATTGGCTTGAGGCATTTCCTTTACAATCACCTCCCAGGGAGCACGAGATTACAGTTCGTTTGGGTGCTACAGAGGCTCATATCTTCATCCTTGAAGAAACCACCGGAGCCACTTCAACTGGAGATTCATTTTGTTCTTCTTCGTTGTTTCACCACAAGAATCCTTCTACAATTGGTTCGGAGGTTTCAAGAACACTTGACAGGTTCGTTAATTATTGCTTGTTGTATTTGATATATTGGCCTCCACATCAAGGCCTTTTTCATTGGACTGAGAACGTTCGTGTGCTGGAGAAAATTTGAAAACATCCCCATGGACGAAATGACTTGGGGTATGGTTCATGAAGAGTAAAACCTCACATTTCCCACATTTTGGACTTTCTCCTAAAATCAATATTTTCACATTGGTTTGCAAGGTATGCATTGTAAACAAAGTAGAACATGAGAAAGCAGAACATCTGGAAGGTGAGAAAACATGTAGATTAAAACAATCCAAAATGTCAGAGGAATTTTAGCATTATTTATCCATACGTTAAAACACCACCAATTATTTTATTGAGTTGTTAGTTGTTAGAAAGACAGCAATAGCGATGGGTACAGACATGGACTGAACTAAAACGAAAACTTTAGAAATTAATTGCAGATTAAAACAGTCTGAGTCTCTAAAGAGAAGCAGATTTGATGGCTAAATGTGTGTTTCTGAGGATTCTACTTGGTGGAAATGGATTCCTTTCATATTATATTCTATTTGTGGTTAGTCCCCATTCATTCTTTTTATACGGAATTCAAATATATCTTTTCCCCTGCAAATTGTTCAACTACAACATAAATTTGATGGAAACAAAAGACTTCATACACTTGATGATAAGGTTAGCAACCATAGAATGTAGAATTTCATGGTAAAAATATCAAGTAATCAAAAACCCAGACTTACTATTACAGCAATCTAAAACCCCATTTTAGCCCAAAGAAAAAACTGACTCAAGGAACACAGAGATGGTACTTCACCAAAAACACAAGGCACAAAATTGCTGGACCACAACAGAAATTAAAATTCCTCTCATACCTTAAAGCATACCTTCGGTTTCTGATGATTGAAACCAGAAGAAGAGAGCATCATTTCCCTAAGACTCAACAACTAATTCACACAGAGATATCAAGATGACCAAGACAAGATCAAAAATTCTGTGATCACCCCACCGCCTAGCAATGGTAGAAGGTTGAAGTCGATTAGGATCACCCACCACCTTTCACTCCTGGCCAATCTTCAATCACCACAGTCACCTGGAAAGACTGATTTCATGAAGAAGCATCACAAATTCTGTGATGAAATGGTACTTTCTTCACTTATAGATACATTCCCACTGGCTCACTTCTTCTCTCTCCTATTCTGGGTATTGCAATAGACATTTCTTGCTGAGTTGGGACTGTACATCTCAGAGAGTGATGTCGCGAGAA
This sequence comes from Buxus sempervirens, assembly GCA_947561395.2. Classification (NCBI taxonomy): domain Eukaryota; kingdom Viridiplantae; phylum Streptophyta; class Magnoliopsida; order Buxales; family Buxaceae; genus Buxus; species Buxus sempervirens. The sequence goes on from OX387189.1 coordinate 34,093,039, forward strand.
TAACAAGATTTTGAAAACTTAAAAAAACCAACAAAAAAAAATACCCTAATAAAAGGTTTTCAATCGAAATCATAAAGAAAAAAAGGATAGTGTTCAATCGACTTCACTAGAAAGAAAAAAGAAAAAAAAACAATTGTAAATTTATATAATATCAAGAGAGAGACAAAGAGAGCTTGAGTGTACATTCCAAAATTCTTTCTTTTTGTTTACTTCTTTTCTATATATACACTTTTCTTTCTTATAATGTCCCAAGAAAGAGAGAGGAGTTGATGCTATTTATTTGGATGCTCCCCTCTTCTCTTCAACAGTGGAGACTGAAAAATTCATGAGTATGGGTTCAAGGCAACCAAAGAGGATGAAGTCAGAGGAGTATGATGGACGGGGTGATTTGGTAATATATAATACATAGTTACATACACATATCTAGTTATATATTGACTTAAAATGTTTTCTTTGTTTGATTTTCTTACCATTTTTTTTTCCTTCTGCTTGTGGGAATATGATCATCCTTAATCTTACCCTTTTAAGATATGAGCTCAGCATTTCATCTTTCTATGATTTTCATTTCATACGGTAGCAGATTTAGACCTACAGAGAAAGTATTAGTAGCTGTTTTTGAACGATAAACAAACTGTTTTCAAGCAATATTTGAATAAATACTTTTTTGTATATGATCATAATTGTTAATTGGATCCGTATTTAAAGTAAAAAATTCTATTATCAAAATCGTTGGAATCTCGACCATTATTGCAAATGGTTACCTGTCTAATTTTTCAGAACAAATATAGCAAGCTAATATGTGAAGTCCTTTATTTGACATTGATTTTGAATTGATAACTCTGAATATTTTCCATATGGGTTAGTGATATTTTTTTTACTGTTTGGAACCTGCACTTGGCAAATGAGGTGAAATAGCAATTTCTTCCTATTCTCTTTGGCTATACAACTAATCATGGAAATTTTTATGGGACCCTTATGGAGCTTGAAAATCTAGCTTTATTTGTGCTTGCTAGATATAAAATATGAGCAAAGTTTAGCATGGAATGAAAATGCAGATTTTAGAATTTGAAACCATTTGTATTGCTACAGTATTTAGAAACTTCATTTTCAATAACTCCCAGTTTTGTATTGCTATAGCTCAGGTGGTGGCAGCATTAGCAGCATGGCTTTTCAGAGGTATTTCTTGTGTTTGTGCTCAGAGAAGAAAGTGATGCTAGCCCATTATTTGACGTAACGCCTGCCCAGGTATTGGTTCTGATTTTGCTTAACTTAAATTTCGTTGTTTATTTGTTTACTGATCAGTTTATTAGTATAAGGCTGTTAACGTAGTTAATTTTTTCAGAAAGCATTTGATCCATTTTTAAAGATAACACAAATCATATAAATATTTCATCGAGGTAGGATGGAATTTATTATGGATGGATAGTTCATCTTTGTTATTGATGTTTGCTGATAGTTGCAATGCATTAATATGATCTTGATTGTATATAGTTCTAGGATTGTGATTATATTTTTCTCCTTCATAAATTTTAGAAGGATATTATGCTACTTTCTTACTAATAAATTTGCCAGTAAGTGTACGAAGGATCTCAGAATTTTATACTCAATTTTTTTAATTCTCTTTTTGTTCTAGCTTTGTATGAATAATTTTTTTTTTATTGTCTACAATTGAGTTTTTATTAATAGAACTTCAATTTGGGACGGAAATAATCTTCTTTTTTGAGAGAACACCTAAGAGAGTACCTGTACATTGAGAAGAATTGGACAGGGCATATGGAGATTGGAGAAGACACAAGTCATGCAGATAATGAGGTGGTGGTTGTGCCTAATGCTGAGTTAGAGTATGTTCCCGAAATAGGAAAAGAGTTTGAATCTGTAGAAGCAGCGTATGAGTTTTACAATGCATATGCTAGAATGGCTGGATTTAGCATTCGTAGAAGTAAGGAGCGTAAGGACCAAAGTAAAACGATAACACTTGATAAAATATTTTGTTGCTCAATGGAAGGGAAGCGTAGTGAGGCATTTGATGTGTGCATTAGACCTACAGCACAAATGAGATGTGGATGTAAGGCGTACATGAGAATTCATTTGGATGACAAAGGGAAATATGTGATATGGGAATTTAATGAGAGACATAACCATGAGATGCTTCCTCCACACATGAGACATCGCCTTAGGTCTCATAGAAGAATTACTTCTGGTCAAGCAGCTCAGGCTAATGTTGCTGAGCGTGCTGGATTAACACCAAGTGCAGTTCTGAATCTTTTAAGCACTCAAGCTGGAGGAATTGAAAATCTTGGATTTGTGCATGATGATCACAGTTATCATATACATGCAAGAAGGAAGATACAGATGAAAAGGGGAGATCGAAGTGAAATCGCATCTTATTTTCAAAAGAAGCTTTGTGAGGATCGATCATTTTTTCATGCCATTCAACTGGATGAGGAAGACATGATAACAAATATATTTTGGGTAGATGGGTAGATGGCTGCAGATTATCAATATTTTGGCGATGTTGTTAGTTTTGATACCACTTTCAAGACAAACACTGAAAATCGCCCTCTTGCATTGTTTGTTGGATTGAATCACCATAGACATGCGGTTGTTTTTGGTGTTGTACTACTCTATGAAGAGAGCACTGAGGCATTTTCTTGGCTATTCAAGACATTTGTGAGTTGCATGCATGGCAAAGCACCGAAAACAATTATAACTGACCAAGACAAGGCAATGGAAAAAGCAATTCAGCTTGTTTTACCTCAAACTGCTCATAGGAACTGCATTTGGCATCTTTATCAAAATGTTGCGAAGCATCTTAGCGCAGTATTCCATACATGTAAGGGTTTTGCAGAAGCTTTCAAGAGGTGTATATATAAGTGTGAAAATGATATCGAGTTCGAAGAGGCGTGGCAAACGTTGCTTGAGAGGTTTAATCTTTCTGAGAATGAATTGTTGGAAGCTAAGTACAAAGAAAGGGAGAAGTGGTCATTGGCGTATGGTCGAGATCATTTTTGTGCCGATATGCTCAGTACTCAAATCTCAGAGAGCATGAATGCCTCCATTAAGAATGCACTGAATAGACAAAAGAGTATGGTGCGACTTTTGGACCAAATTGACATTGTAGTTGCAAAGCATCAATACAATGAGCTTGTTTGTGATAGCAACATGATATTAAGGAAGAAAGAACCTTGTGTAAACTTGCCTCTTTTTAGGCATGCATGTAAGGTATATACTCCAACGGTTTATGAAAGGTTCGAAAAAGAAGCAATTAGTATTTGGTCATACAAGATCCGAGAGTCATGTAAATCTGGGAATGTTGAGATATTGAAGATTGTGAATTCTTCTGAAGGCATCCGTCAAGAGCACAGTGTCACATATAAATACGAAAATCACAACATAGAATGCAGTTGTAAGAAGTTTGAATTTGGGGGCATTCTTTGTAAGCATATCCTTTTAGTGTTCTGTTTCAAAAATATTAACAAGATCCCAGAACAATATATTCTGAAAAGGTGGAGAAAGGATGCTAAGAATGGATGGCAAGACTTCAAGCATGCATCAAATGCAAATAATGAGCCATCTCATATCTCAAATCGATACTCCTATGTCATTCCAACACTTGTTCAAATTGGATCTAGGGCAGTGGCATGTCAAGAAGCAACAGATTCCATCATGGAAATGGCTAAAAAGATGCAAGAGGGGGTGGAAAAGATTTTGGATAGTTCTGTCTTTAAAGAACTTGAAAAGGATGTTGAGGTTTCTTGTGGTAGTGACCATGTGATTGGATCATTTTCGAATGATATGGCCTTCTATGATGATGGCGTGGGACATCACATTGACCTCTCTCTTGATGATGAAATTCATGTTGATGCAAATGAGGTTGGAGGTTGTGCAATTGAATATATTTCTAGATCCCATACTAGCTACGTGGAAAAGCAACATGATATATTCAGTACTAGCAATGAAGTTGTCATGTCTGAAAAGTTGCTACAAAAATCTAAAGGAGTTAGGATTAAAGAAAAATCTAAGCGGGCAGGCATGAGTGTTCATAGATGAGTGGATGCTTTAACTCAAGCCACGTGAAAGAAAAGGCGCAAACCATCTACTCAAAACTTAGAGCATGATGATATTCTTCCTGGCATTGGGACTAAAAATAGGTGCATGGAGCCACTTGGTCAAGATTCAGCACAAACCTTTCCACCTCTGCTAGCCGATGTCCATCATATGTATCATTATCAGCAAAGTCAAATGGTATTTATATTAAAATGTGTTATTTCTTATTTTTTTCATATTCATTCAATATCTCCCTAAGATGTATAAATATTGATATTATCATTTTCATTGCTTTCTTTGTAGGCCCCTACACAAAGCATGTTGCAAATGCTTCAAGCCGTGGAGATGTCCACTCAGCATTCTACCTCTTCACCGAAGCCAAGTTTGCGGAGAGACTTTCATTGAGTCTCTCATCTTGAAGGTAAAAATCCAAGCAATGCCGTGTAAAACTATAAGCTCTGGGATAATAATTTCCAATCATAGTCGTATATGAATGAATCTATTGTCTATCTAAATTAGAAACCTTAATGACTACTTTGGAACACATTTGGAGCATAATTTTTAGAATGATTAGATTAATTTTGTGTCTCAAAATTAAGTCTCTCATCTTGAAGGTAGATAATCTTGGAGCTTAGCTTTCAAGTTTATTCTGAAATTTATCACATCTTCTGTTAGGTGGATTTCATGTTAGATTTGTGTTTATATTATGTCTGAAACTATTAGTCATTGATAAAGATTAAACGTTGGAGATCTATAAAATTCAATGCACAAAAATTCACCAAAAAGTGAGACCCATGATTTTATAGTATGAACGAAAGAAAGTTTGGCATTAACCTATCATGCATTGATTACTTTATAATGTTGGGTGTCATTTACTGTTGTTGAATTTTGATAATGTCATGTGCACAAACGTACTGTAATTTACTGTCAAAGAGATGCATACTGTCATTTACTGTTGTTGAATTTTTATAATGTCATGTTTGCAGCTGCTTGCTCTCTTGTTTTACTATGTTATGAATATTGACAATTTTATAGGTGGTTTTCGTTTTCCTTCCTTTGAAGACCTACTTGGCCAATATGAATTTATGATTCACATATAAGTGCATGTGCACAAATATATACACACACATATGCAAAGAGGATATTATGCTGTCTTTTTATTTAGGTATCTAGATTTCTTTATTCAAATATGTGGCTTGCAAGTACATAGTTTTTAAATTTTTTTTTGTTTTTCTTCATTAGTAGTCAAAATGCATTATTAATTTTCACATATGAACCTTTATCTTTACTTTTTCTCCCTTATTTGTGATCTCTCTTTAAGAGAAGTACCTGCAAGAAGCTTGGCATATCGTGAAAAGTGCATTGAAAGAGTATGGTGTCTCATGTGAGCTAAATTTGGTATGCACACTAAACTGTTTGTGAAAAAATTTTCTTTTTCACTAAAGCTTTTCACATTGAGATATGTTGAATTTGCCTCTAATAAAGTTGCTGCTAAAAAGCAAGAAAACAAAATGCCAAAATTCTTCGCTTTTAAATGATCTTTTCATAAAGTAAAACTGTTTAGTAAAGTGTTGTTGTGTTGCTCAAGAGCAGTAAAGAACCTTTCACAAGTACATAAGTAGTGGAATTGAGGTTTGTAAACATACATAGAAAATAAACTCCGAGATGAAGAAACTTTCCAAGAAATTGACATCTTTGTAGATTTGAGATTTCATGTGCAAAGGGAATATAAGTAGATGAGGCAGGAGCGACAAAGAAAATGCAGTAAAATTTGCACATTCAAACCGGAAAATGCATGTCTCTAGCTTCTTCTTTTTGTTTTTCTTTCTTTCGGTTGATCTAAATTTGTGGTCAGGCTGCAATGAAATTACAAAATTGATTTCTTCATTTTGCGTTAGGAAATTAAGGTTTTTCATTGAAGTTCAATGTAAAAGAGAATATATGAATGGACAAGTGACTGACCTGGAATAAAAATTATATAAGAAAAATGATGGACAATGTATTCATGAAAGGAAATGTAATGCCAGAATTTGTCGGTGGTGGTATATGAATGATGTAGGCATACTATCACAGAAAAAGAAAGACATAAGTATCTTGAAAACCTACCTTCTCGAAGCTCCATAAGTTATTTTGATTCTTGAATGATTTGAATTCGACAAAGCAAGGTCGAGTACCTTGTAGAGGAAAAAATCGCCTCTCGTTCAAAACTTTGAATGTTAGGAGATGTTGTTATCCCAATCGCCATTTCTTCTCGTCGGCTTGCTGGTTTCTGGTATTTGTTTTTGGGTACACAAGCCTCTGTATTATCATGGTCAACTCATTTGCCATTTAAAGTTTAGAGATATCTGTCTGTCGAAGAGATGCATGCTGTCAGGAAAGAAAGACTTAATTGTGGTGCTTAGATAAGTAAAAGCAAGTAATCTAGAATAGAGTAAAAAGTACTGTCGTATTAATTGCTGATGACCATTGTTGCTTACTAGTTTGAGAGAAAGAAAGTAGAGATTTTTTGTTTTGGAACATTAAATAGTGGAAAGTTGGATTATTATCAATAAAATACAAACACAATTTATTGAACTTTTTCTTTCTTACAAAGTGCTATTATATTCTCCAGGATGCATATTGGTTGGGTTTGTTTCATTTTGCCATGCATCAAGCCGAAATTGCTTGTCCTTTTGTAAGTGCTACACTTGATGGTGTTTTTGTTTTTGCTGCTCAAAGCTTGGATATTGTAACTGCTACATCCAATGGAATGAAATGTATATTCTACAACTTATTAGTATTCATTTTTTTTTCTTTTTGTGCTTTATTCAACCAATCACATTTATAATCAACCAATTAGTAAATTTTATTGACGATATTTGCTTTTGCAGTTTTTGGTGATTTATGTATATGTGAAGCCGAAATGTACATAGAGATTGCAGTTATTGGTGAAGATATTTGCCTTAAAGATGCGGTGTTTTGCAAGTTCACAAGCATAAGAGAGATTGCATTTTTTGGTGAATTATCTATATGTGAAGCCGAAATGTACATAGAAAATTACAGTTATTGGTGAAGATATTTGCCTTCAAGACGCGGTGTTTTGCAGGTGCACAAGCATTAGACAAATTACAATTTTTTTGTGAATATAATAGGATACTGATATGTACAGAGGAAACCATGAAGAAAAAAGATTCTAGGAGAATGTATCAAATGGATTTTTTTTGGGTTACACATACACCTTCAGTTTTTTGTGAATATATATGAAACGGAAGTGTACAAAGGAAACTATGAAGCAAAAGGATTTTGGGGGAACGTATCAAAATTATTATTATTTTTTTTTTGTTATGTATTCACTTTCAGTTTTTTGTGAATATATGTGAAGCTAAAATCTGGCCAGAGGAAACTACGAAGAAAAAGGATTCCAGGGGAACGTATCAAATGTTTTTTTTTTTTTTTGTTATGTATTCACCTTCAGTTTTTTGTAAATATATGTGAAGCTAGAATCTACAAAGGAAACTACGAAGAAAAAGGATTCTAGGGGAATGAATCAATATGGTTTTTTCTTTGGTTACGTATCAGCCAAGTTCTGGACTTGTACTTTAAAGTACAAAATTTTTTTATGTTTATTTTTATTTATTTATTTGGTGCTGCATACACTTTCTGTCAAGTTCTACATTTGTAAAGTAAGAAGATGCCAATGCATTTATGACAGGTGTTGTAATGGAATTTGATTTTGTTTTGTTGCTACACAAATAGATATGCTAATGCCACAGCTTTTACAATTGTCTCTTCACATCCCCATGAGTTAGTATCTCTTCCAACTATCCCTTGACATCCCCATGAATTATTATCATCTTCTCTATCATATAATCTATAGCAAGATAAGTTAAGGGAAATATAAATTGTAACTCCAAAGCAAGCATTGTAAGAACTAACATTAGTGTGCTAAATTGTAAGAATGCAACCCACTAAGGGAGTACAAACTTAAATACATATAAAAAAATACAACATTCGGCCACAATGCTATCGAATGGGAATTCATCACCATCTGGCAAAAAACAGACCGGATGGGTGGTTAAATTCCAGAATTTTAATTTCACGACCATCCGGTAAATATAAGGCCGAATGGCTGGAAAAAAAATGTCAAATGGGAATTCATCACCATCCGGCACAAAACAGACCTGATGGATGGTTAATTCCAGAATTTTAAGTTCACGACCATCCAGCACAAAACAGACCGGATGGGCGGTTAAATTCCAGAATTTTAAGTTCATGACCATCCGGTACAAATTAGGCCGGATGGCTGGAAAAAAAATGTCGAATGGGAATTCATCACCATCCGGCACAAAACAGACCGGATGGGTGCTTAAATTCCAGAATTTTAATTTCACAACCATCTGGTAAATATAAGGCCGGATGGCTGGAAAAAAAATGTTGAATGGGAATTCATCACCATCCGGCACAAAACAAACCGGATGGGTGCTTAAATTCCAGAATTTTAATTTCACAACCATCTGGTAAATATAAGGCCGGATGGCTGGAAAAAAAAATGTTGAATGGGAATTCATCACCATCCGGCACAAAACAAACCGGATGGGTGGTTAAATTCCAGAATTTTAATTTCACAACCATCTGGTAAATATAAGGCTGGATGGCTGGAAAAAAAAATGTCGAATGGGAATTCATCACCATCCAGCATAAAACAGACCGGATGGGTGGTTAAATTCCAGAATTTTAATTTCACAGCCATCCGGTACATATAAGGCCAGATGGCTGGAAAAAAAATTTTCGAATGGGAATTCCTCACCATCCGGCACAAAACAGACCGGATGGGTGGTTAAATTCCAGAATTTAAAGTTCACGACCATCCAGTACAAATTAGGCCGGATGGCTGGAAAAAAAATTTCGAATGCGAATTCATCACCATCCGGTATAAAACAGACCGGCTGGGTGGTTAAATTCCACAATTTTTAGTTCACGAGCATCCGATACAAATTAGACCGGATGGCTGGAAAAAAAAAATGTCGAATGCGAATTCATCACCATCCGGCACAAAACAGACCGGATGGGTGCTTAAATTCCAGAATTTTAATTTCACAACCATCCGGTAAATATAAGGCCGGATTGCTGGAAAAAAAAATGTTGAATGGGAATTCATCACCATCCGGCACAAAACAGACCAGATGGGTGGTTAAATTCCAGAATTTTAATTTCACAACCATCCGGTACATATAAGGCCGGATGGCTGGAAAAAAAATGTTGAATGGGAATTCATCACCATCTGGCACAAAACAGACCGGATGGGTGGTTAAATTCCAGAATTTTAATTTCACAACTATCCGGTACATATAAGACCGGATGGCTGGGAAAAAAAATGTGGAATGGGAATTCATCACCATCCGGCACAAAATAGATCGGATGGATGGTTAAATTCCAGAATTTTAAGTTCACGACCATCCGGTACAAAACAGATCGGATGGATGGTTAAATTCCAGAATTTTAAGTTCACGACCATCCGGCACAAAACAGACCGGATGGGTGGTTAAATTCCAGAATTTTAAGTTCACGACCATCCGGTACAAATTAGGCCGGATGGCTGGAAAAAAAATGTCGAATGGGAATTCATCACCATCCGGCACAAAACAGACCGGATGGGTGGTTAAATTCCAGAATTTTAAGTTTATGACCATCTGGTACATATAAGGCTGGATGGCTAGAAAAAAAATGTTGAATGGGAATTCATCACCATCCAGCACAAAACAGACCGGATGGGTGGTTGAATTCCACAATTTTAAGTTCACGACCATCCGGTACAAGTTAGGCCGGATAGCTGGAAAAAAAATTCTAGGACTTCTAATTCACCGGTGTAAAACTCCAGAATTCCATAATTGAAGTTTTACCATCATCTGGTATAAAACAAAACTCATGATTGGCACAACTCCAGAATTATAGTTTCAAAAGATTCAAACCGGAAACTAAATTTAATAAAATCAGAACTTGTATTGAGTTCAAGCAGCAAGTAAAGAACACATAATCACTCAACAAATAAGAGACAAGAAGTGCCAAATTCATCTAATAAAAACTAAAAGCTAGTGTATATACCACTTAAAATCTATCACAAAAAATGACATTATCTATACACAAATTTCATATTACAAGGAATCTGCACTTCCCACAAGACAGAATATTCTATGATTTTCGTGTTCTCTTGCTACGTTGTTTCTTTATTGGCCTAGGGGCATTGGATGCTTGCTTTTGTTCTGTTGGGTGACATTCTTTCCTCTTTCCTCTTCTCCTTTGACCTGCATCTGCATTAGAGGTTGAATGCGCAATAGCGGGAATATCAGCTCCCGATGGCTCTGAAGTTTGATTACTATCAGAAGGCCTCCTTGCTAAAGCCGTCATGATGTTCACAACCTCAGCAATGTCCCGGCCTTGATCATGTTCAGTATTTACAAGCGGACATAATACTAAAATCAAATGCCTTAGCTTCTTACGCTACAAAAAGTAAATGAAAAAGTAATGATATGCTAGTTTATAGTAAAAAATATGATGAAATGTCAAATAAGAAAGTAATAATGTTACATTACCATGTATTCTAACTCTTTTGCTAACATTTCTGCATCTCCATTGTCATAACCCCTAGGCTCATATAACATATGTCGTACACCACGAATAGGATGGATCCTTTTTCTTGTGATTTGATTGAACCAATGTTTATATTCATCAGACGTAGATCCCGGTATACTTTGCACTGGTGCATTTAAATCACAACAATTTTTACTCTCCAAACTACTGAAGTCATCTATGTACATTGCCATCTTCTCACACCAATTGTGATTTCCATAGCAATCTAACCTTTCCCATTGAGGCACAGCCTCCGGTATTCCTTGCTCGACACCAACTTGCATCATACATCTATCAGGCAAATGTAATTCGACAATGTTAAAGCAAATTAGCCATACATGTGCACGACCGTGTACCTCTGAGGCTAATACTTCCACCGGAATCATTAATGCGTCAAGACCTTCATATGGTTGCCATTTTACCTAGAAAAAATCAATATAAATATAAGAAATCTTAGTACTTAAGGAATGGATATAATAATTCAAATTAATAACTTACATGTTCCATTCGAAGGAGGTCAAGTTCTTGACAATATAGCACATAATGATGATGTGGATTCACTCTCGTCCCACGTTTCCAACATTTAGCAAGTGGGATTTCGTTTGCCAATAGATAGCTTGATTGTTCCGGACGACCAACCGCAATATGCTCATATGCCCAACACTAAAACATGATATTTTCATAAATAGAAGGCATTTACAAACCAAAGTTTTCCAAAGCTATCATAATATAAAGAAAGTATGCGTACCTGTAAAAGTGTCAAATAACCATAGATTGTCTTACATTTTGAAGATGTAGCTTTCGCTAGAGACCTATAAAGGTATGCTAACGCTGCAGCACCCCAGGCATACTTCCCTGATTCTTCAAAATCTTCCAATAATTGGAGATAGATTGGGATCACATAACCTTTAGTACTGTCTGCAAAGATGGTACACCCCAATAGATATAATAAGTATGCCCATGTGTGATACACAATCTCAGTTCTTGTAGCTCTCCTTCTTAGGTGTTGAAAATTTTCCCTTAACCAAGTCAAAGACACCCGTCCATTCTTTATCTTAGCATCAGCAACTCCCAAAAAATTTTTACACAACTCTCTAGCTTTCATCTTTGAAGTACCACAAACAGCATAGCCCGACACATTAAGACCGGTAATATATGCAGTATCTTGAAGAGTGATTGTCATTTCACATGAAGGCATATGGAATGTGTTGGTCTCTTTCCTCCATCGTTCAACAAGTGCATGAATTAAATGTCGATCCAATTGGATGTGCCCTATTGTACGAAGTGGATTTAAGCCACTCTTTTGTATGAAATCAACCATACAACCATCTTCTACAGTCCATAGGGTAAGAGTTTTTGTATGTTCCACGTATTCTATTAGCTCTCTCTCCTATTTAACAGGCATATACAACTAATTATAATAATAATGATGCAAAACTTTATCAAGCAACTTAAAATAATTATTCAATCAACTACTGAAGTTACCTCTTCATTCCAAATCTTATCAGAGACATGATCAGCTTGAGCATATAAGATTGATGCATCTATTGGGCCAGGATTGTACTCGCCCATGATTACAAATAATATCCTGTAGTAGACAATAATTCAAAAAGAGAACTGAAGAAGGAATTAGATAACAAATAGATAATAGGCAAAATAACAAGCATTAGAGTAAATTAATTCTAGAAAAAAAATACTTGTATTACTATTATAATAGCAATGGGTAATAATTGGACATCCTTATACATATTATATCTCATTCTCTAATAAAAGCCTTCATTGATAATATCAAAATTTACTAGAGGCATCAGCTTAGTAGATTTCAAGTTTCATATTTGAGCGGCACAATTGAAAGTAACTTTATCCTAATTGTGGGAGCATGATGCGACATTCAATTAGTCTCTCATTCTTTGGTTGTTTATGTATTACAAGGCTAATTTGTTTTTACATGTGAAGAAACCCACCAATGGCCCCCATGCACTAAAGAAAATAAGAACACAGTACAAGCACAAAAGTCCCTCATCGGGTAGCAAGTTTTAATGGATTCCTTGTCAGAAGGGGGAATCCACACAATATTCATTTAATTTCCTATTTAACCTTAAGTGGATTTAACATTCACAAATAGAAAGAGGTAAAAGGAATTAAAGGAACGTGTAGAAATAATCAAAAAAGAGGGGAAAAAAATAAGCGAAGCCACATAGCACTCAATTGATGCTTACAATGTGTAAAAATAATCCAAAAAAGGGGGAAAAGAAAAGCAAAACAAAACAACCAAACACAAGCATTTACAAAATTCACTTGGAATGGGGCAAGACCCATGGGTGAAGATGAACAAAATTGTTTCCATTGAAATGGAGTTAACAAGGATTGTATTGCTCTAAAATTGAACTCCAATGGTGAAAGCATAAGAATTTCACCGTAAGTGAATGCTCAACTACAAACCAAATATAAGTGAAGCCACATAACACTTAGTCAGTCCATGTGGAATTCGAAGATTTAAAAACACTTAGATCCAATCAACCCGGAATAAAGAAAAATGGAATGCAGAAAGCTATCTCTATTAGTCCATGTGGTTTGTGTTAGGGTTTTTAGCGTTTGGACCCCAAGACCAGCGCGTATATGACCTCTATTTTTTCTCCTCCTCCCATCGACACGGAGAGAGACAGACAGAACGTCAGAATTCACTGCTCCCTTTATCTAAACGAAGCACTTTATGAATAATTTGATTTCTTTACAAAATAGAAAACAAGAAGAGTGAACACGAAACGCATACCTTCGTTTTTGAGAAGAGGAAGCAGATCTTCATCAATGTTTTGGAGCTTCCTCTTCTCACGGATAAGGATGGGGTTTGGGAAAACGAAGGAAGCAGACCATCAGATTTGCGTTTTTCGTTTCCCAATCAATTGATTTCTTCTCAGAAACAAATAGGAAGCAGACAAAGGAAGAAGAAGGAAGCAGACCTTCGTTTTTAATGAGAGGACTTGCATTTTTTGTTTCGCGCCAACGAAGAGAATGGGCGGCTTGTCACGAATGAACCATTTTTCGAACGCGGCTCCAATCGATGAACGCGGCTAAATAATATGAACTTGGCTCAAAACTATGCTCGAAAGAGGAGAGAGGGAATGGGACGCATGTCGTCCACCGGTCGTTTGCAAGACCGTTCGTAAGATGGTCGGTCGCAGAAGAAAACGACTCAACTCTCATTGGGTCAAATAAGTAAGAATGTACATGCTACTTGAGTAATTAAAAGACCACATATATCTGGGAAAAATAAATGTTTATATCATTTAGACACTCTAGTAGCTATAACATAATGTTTCCAAATCCCCTCAATCACGGTGGCATTATTCAATGACAGAAGCAAACTTCAGGGAGTGGGAATTGGAAAAGTTGAGAGAACTTAAAGTGCCATTGTGGCTATTGTTTCATGAAACCAATAATTGAATACATGAAGATGAAATGTAGAAATTTGAACATAGTGTGCATGATGAGAACAAAATACAAGGGACCAATCAGTAGAAATCTTGCAGTTCTTCTAACCAGGGACCAATTAGTAGAAATGTAGAAATCTTGTATGGTAATTTGAAATTGATAATGCTTATCCATAAGTAGAGAAAGGCTTTGCCCATACCCATATGGAGTAGCCCCTCTGAACAGCTTGTCCTTCCACTCATAAGATGTTAGCTGTCTGGCTATCACATATAAAAATGATAATAGCATTTTTACCAGACTTGATGTTAGATATTTAATGTAATTACTATTTCAACAATTCTAGGAGTATAAATGACATAAAACGAATAGTGTTTCCCTGCAGCTAAATGTAACTTCCAAATTTTCCGACCACTTTAGTGGAGATTTACCAACAAAAACAGAAATGATAGATCTTATTCAAGAAAAAGTAGCAATTACATTTGCACCTAGTTAAGGATTTCAGCACCTTACCCCTCAATTTCAAATTACCAAACAAAAAACAAGGGACCAATCAGTAGGAATCCTACAATTTTCTGTAACTTGCAGTTCTTCACTATAAATTTAAGTCATAAGGGATGTTTACTTCTTATTTTTAATGTTGCTATAAATTGTGAAGGCAATGCTTCTATATTACCTAGCACTATTGCAAAATTGCACATGTCTGTTATTTAGTGCACACAACCTCATAGATTGAAACATTTACAAATGCAATATACCCATTTCAACATCATGAAAACGGAAAAAAAGAAAAAGAAAAATAGAGCATGATAAAAGAACACCACTCAATGCTTTCAAGATGAAGCAGTTGTAAACAAAAGTTATAAACAGAAAAGATTGCGTGGACATGCTCGATCGCTCTCTATGCATCACCTTACTCAAGTTGGATAATGTATAACCATAGCAAAATCAAAACCTAAAACATGAACAAAAAAAAAATAGAAACATCTCCACGTACCTGGGACGAACGCAAATATGCCCTAAATACGATCCCAACAACTTTGAAGATGTACAGATCGAAGCTATAAGAGTTGGAACATGAACCTCGAGGTTTAGGGCACCAAACATGATTATTAAGACAGTTTGCATCAATAAAAACATCTTAGAGAGACTCAAACAAGGGAAAGAACTCAAACCTGAGGCTGAGCACTTGGACACTGGGGATTTCTTCTAAAACCTAAGGCCGACCACTTCGTTGCACATGCGCAACCGCTGCTCGATAGAACCTCTATCCGAACCAACTTCAAAGCTGAGATACTTTAGAAGAAGCTTCGGTTGCGTCGAAGAAGAGTTCTCCTTATGTGCAGAAGAAATGGTCACAGAAGAAGAAGAAAGAGGGAAGAATAAAAAATGGGAGTGAGATTTGGGAGAGAGCCCGGGAGAAGACGATTCCGTACGTTGGGAATTTCAAATTTTAAAAGTTGCCAAAACGCTCAGCAGCCGTTAACATTATTAGCAATTTCCGTTTGATGGTCATGCACTTGGCATGTGTAGGAGAGCAGACAGGTGGCCGGATCTGGCAAGAGTTCCATCTAACACTCCAGATAAGTGCTCCACAGTCCGGCTTCCGGTTCCCTTGCTTTTCACATTGGGAAAATTAATTTTTAGTGGTATTTTTTTCAAAATATTTAAGATTCAATCAGAAAAGTTGAGTTTTAACTTTTAATGAACCTTTATCAAAATATTTAATTTTTAGTGACATTTAAATGTTTCAACACAGCTATTCCAAGAATGCCCTTACATCACTCATCCAAATGATTTGTTCAAGTCAATTTATTGACTTGTACAGGTCATTTTATTGATTATACAAGTCTACAATAGCTGGTATAAGTCAATTTATTGCTTTTACAAGTCTTGAAAATGAGTTGTATAAGGGTATGTTTGGAAGAATTTATTTATAATAGTGTAATGTCACTAAAAATTAAATATTTTGAAGAAGGTTTATTAACTCAAAATTTTGTAGACTGAATCTTAAATATTTTGAAAAAACACCACTAAAAATTAATTTTCCCTTTCACATTTGGGATGGAAGTCTTTGGCACATTAAAACAAACTTTAACAATTGGAAGTATGTATCCGAGGGTCTTTTGGTGGTTTACCTAGGAAGTTTGGCCATTTTATCAGAAGGCTTATAATTTTATTGTAAAAACAGGATAATTATTGTAACTCATTCACCAATTTATTTTCTGATTTCCTTAACGGATAGATCATACATTGGCATATTGTTTTTGGTTTCTATTATGGTTTTTTTTTCTTTTTTAATTAGATACCGTTCTTACATAGCAGATCTCAGAAACAAAGATGGTATGGGTTGATCGGTTAGGATTCGACATGCATCTCTACTCTCGACAGAAACATACCTTTGAGGTCCGTATTCCGTTCCCTAGGGAAGTTTCAGATGAGAAGAGTGCAAAATCATCATTCAATTGTGTAGACACCCCAAAATTGCACGATTTTTGATAAATCTTGAAGGAAAGAAATATTTTATTGGAATTTTCAATTCTTTGCATTGGGTTTGAGATACTTAACCCATTTGAATCCAAAGCCGTAAAGGAAAAGGCCCAAATTCTATCTTTCGTGCAAAGTCAAACTTTTTCCGGTTGAATTTTGTTGACTTTTGACCCCAGAAAATGAAATATTTTTTAAAACAAGATTTCAAGATAATTTTTCCCGGTAATCAGGTTTTTAGCAATGTTATTGCATAAATGAATTTTTTGAGATTTTAAATCTTGACGAATACCTTGGTTTTAACATATTGAACTTTTTTTCCAGACCTGAAAAATCGGAATTTTGCCTAGAACTGGAAAGTTGACTTTTTATTCACTTGGAATTTGGGTCTGGAACTATTTTTAATGGATTCAAATGGGGGGGGGGGGGGTGTTTTCTTATTTACATGTAATATCTTAAATAAATGGAGATTAAAAAATACGAGGACATTTACTTAAACGATATTACATGTAAATAAGTATTGCCTGTGTTAAAATTCGAAAAAAAGGCTTTTTTCCTTGTATCCGGCAACTCAGGCCGGATACAAGTGTTCTTCTTTGTATCCGGTGGAACATGCCGGATACAAGCTGACCTCAGTGTATCCGGCCTCCTAGGCCGGATACATTAAGGCACTTGTGTATCCGGCCTGATATACCGGATACATAAGTTTTGCTCAAAATTAGGGTTTTCCGAGAGTTTTTCACTTTTACCATCATGTCCTTCATTAAATGAAGGGAAATCTCGGAAATAGCCTTAGGGTTAAGGTTGGTGGGCTATAGACATTATGTTGTGTCTACCATTCTCACCAACCCTAACCCTAGCCTTTGCCTATAAATAGGAGGCTCCTCCTTAAGCAAATGGCCATTAACTCTCTTGCCAAGAAGTCTTGCTAAGAAGAACTCCAAGAGAAGAGGGAAACCGCTGCGGAAGTGCTTCCAGAATCCAGGTAAGCCTCAAACCTCTTTTTAAATTTTGTATTTACATTCCTAGATCTAGATCTCTTCTTCTACCTTTCTGTAGAATAAGGCCATTCTATGTGTGTGAAAACCCTTCCCCGGCTCAAAGTATCTCGAGACTCCCCCTAGCCGTAAAACGTGAAGGCGGGATCTAGGAGAAACGAGACTGGGGAGTGATCCTAGTGCTAGAACCTCTTTGCTATAAGCCTTTTGAATCTTTGTAAACTGTTCCATATTCAAAGTACCCCTTGATTATCTTGAAGAACCGTGTTTAACGGGGAGAGAGAACAAAGGGAAAACGATAATGGAACGGAACCCTAGGGTGTTCTAGATCCTTTTTTTAAATCTGAATGCATGCTATGAGCCTTGTGATTCTTTGAAAACCCTTTCATATTCAAAGTACCCCATGATTATCTTGAAGAACCGTGTTTAATGGGGAGAGAGAACAAAGGGAAACGATAATGGAATGGAACCCTAGGTTGTTTTAGAACCTTATTTTGATGAATATGATGCATGCTATATTGTTATATTGATCTTGTATGATTTTTCACACTTGCACATACATGGCACTATTTTGGCGGGATAGGCTCACATTTGGGGATTTATTACATTCATTGTGATAAATCTCAAATAAATGGAATCAATCAATTCTGGAATGTTTTTAAATGATTTTTAAAGGTTTTGTGTTCATTTTGCACGAATTACACATACTTGGTCACAGTTTTTGCATTGGTTTTACTCAAAATGGCTTAGCTTGACAGCAACTGTACCCTTACTTCGGACGCTCATAACTTCATCGTCCGGATGAATTTTGGAGCGATTCCAAAACCATGGGAAAGGTGAGGCTGTATAGTTTATGTCCACCAAATTTCATTAATTTCTATCGAGCAGAGTTTTGACACCTCTCTGTCGAAGTTGATTGGACAGTTCAGGTTTAAATACGGAACTTGTCACTTCGACGGAGCGCCATGTGTTCGTTTTAAGTCCGATTCAAATGATTTTTGTTTCTGGGCACTCCTTTATGAGTCTATTTTCAAATCCAATAGGTTTCATAATTTTTTGACTCTATTTGAATTATTGGTAACAGATTTACTCAGAACTGTTCAGTAGTACTTTTCTAGGTAAATTTGTGATCTTCGGGGCCTGTTCGGGAGACCAACCAAGACACATCCGAAGGAATTTTTGTATGAGGCTAGTTTCTTTTGAAAGGTGGCCATACAGACTTCAATCACACCAAATTTGGTGGATTTTTATGGAGTGGATTTTTCTAAATAATTTTCCAAAGTTGCCCACTTGCCACTTTTGATTTTCTCCGGCAGCAACCTTAAAAGAGCCATAATTCTTAGAATTTCAACCGGAATTAATTGAAATTTTGCATGAGACTATTGTTTACCCTAATCTTTCAAATGCATTTGGTTTGATTTAATTTAAAATTGGATTTGATTAATTTCAAGGTAAGTGGCATACTTTTTACCAAATTTCCCGGATTTGCCTCAACTTGGTTTTGTGCAACCTTTACTTTGATTTCCACCTTTTTGTGATATTCCAAAAATGATATTGACATAAGAGAGGATCCGGAATCCATTCGGATCTTCACGTGAAGATATCATATATTTGACCTTTTTCAAGGTTTTTCATGATTTTTAGCAAGCTTTCTTATTTCTTTTTTTGCATGAACATACACTTGGCAGCCACTTTGTGTGGATGAATGGGGGTGCCTAACACCTTCCCCCGTTCATAATCTAATCCCCTTACCCATCTCTGGATTTGATTTTCAAGTAGGGTTATTTTTACTCTAGAATTTGTTTTTTATCTCTTTTTGCTTATTTTTAATCTTTTGGTGTCCATTCACACCCTTAATCTGAATGGTGGCGACTCTCCCAAACTTTTAAGATGAGCCCCGTGTGTTGACGGAGGGATGATCATTCCGGTGATTTTTTCCCGTGTCTCACAAATTGTATGGCTCAACTTGCTTGGGAAGCAGAGAAGAACTATCCTGTCCCAGGTTTTGAGAAGGTGAAGCCATTGAAACAGATCAGGAGCAGCTAACGTTTAGGTACTCTTGTGGACTCAACATTATGCATATCTTTGGAAAATTGCTTTCCTGACAGGACTAGCATGAACTTTTGATCTTTGGAAAATATTTTCCTAGCTTAATCTCCTGGATCTACATTTTTTCATTTCATGGAAAATAGCATATGTATTTTTGAAGGTACTATTACGACATCAAGTGGATGTTTGAACTAGTCATAGAAAGATACTTTGGAAGGTAAGTATAGTGAAGGGGGACGGGGGGTGAAGGCAGGATTCGACCCTAGGCCTCATGTATGACCACCTGAGGCTTTACCACCCAAACAAGCAAGCTGATTGGATGCTTTACTGCTAAAATTTAAGAATTATGGTCTGAACTTGTCCCAGAAGCTCCTTTTTTATTTTCTTGAAATTTGACCAAAACACTCCGCAAACATCTTTCCTTGTCTCTCAAGATTGAATTGAATCCTCCTCACGACTTCAAAGTTTACCAAACCCACATCACATTGTATTGTATTTTGAGCTTCTTATTTAGGACTCCAGCAAAGAAGAGTAGAATCTTTAAGGTTCTGTACACCAGAAGCTTTCCCATATTTTTACAACTGAACCATGGTAATTTCTGTTTAGGCTACCCGTTAATACCGGCCATAGAGCCAACTTAGACCATCTGTTATTTAAGCCCTTGCAAACACCTGAATGAGGAGGCATTACTAGATCTCTAAGAATATCTACTCTTTCAAACATACAGTCTCGCTGAAAAATGGTTTTCCAACTCTGCTTTCTTACTCTTTCCTCTTGATGCAGATCTGCTGTCCAAATGTGAGTTTTTGAGTCCAAGTCAAATTGCTTAGTGTGACCATCGGCTCAGCTGATGTCAAGTATATCCTAAGAAAAAGCTTAAAGGAATGTTCAAAAAACACTAGTTTTCTTCAAATTCAAGATAATCCTCCCATGCTAATTCTCAGTTTCTGATATTGACAAATGGGTCAACTCAGCCAGGTTCAGTTACATTTTGAGTCAGTCCATGAAACTGACTGGTCCAGTTCAGTTCTTGCATGTTACATAATTACAGACAAGGGAAAAAAAAAATAAGAACTGGAGAGTTACAGAAGAGCGAACTTCAGAAACTTTATTGCATCTTTATTTTCAACTTAAATATAATGAATAAACTAGCAAATAAACTAATGAATGAACACCTTTTTAAAGGGAACCTGGTACAGATTTCCACAGGCGGCGCCATTATTGCAAATTGCATTGCCTAATTTGCCTGCCATAGCAACCTTCACACCTTTGTCTTCAAATCCATGACAAGAAAGTTGCGAAAGAAAAAAAGGGTACCATAAATGATCGCATCTAATCTATGCAAGAAGAAGCTCTAAAAGGCTAGAGAAAAACAAGAAATGGTAGCAACAAATAGAATATGATCAGATTGCTAAAATATTGGTGTGAATCAAATAGGTTGGTTTGAAAAGCTTATGAATACAAGTGGTGTATAGAAGGTAGCGGTTCTGATAATTTGAGTTGTTTCCATGTCAGGGAAGCAAAATAGAGACGCCAATATGGCCAGGAAGAGGGACTTCAGCAATGCTGGAGCCATGGTTTAAGGTTATTTTTTGAACTGAGTATTGGAAGCAGTGAAAATGGTTAAAGAAATGATTGGGTGTGGGGATGGAATGCCAAGTAATAACAGATTAATTGTAGCAATGGAAGGTGGTGATATAGGGTGAGCATGGCATTATATTTATGGGTTTTCTACAAATGCATAAATGTGATAAATAATCTTGTCTTGCATTGTACAAAGTTTTCAGATTTGGGGGTATGCTTGACCGTAGTTTTTTTTTTTTGGGGGACTTGTTAAAGTATGTCCTGAACACGAATAAGTACGTCTAATTTGGAATGAGCTGCTTATGATTCCTAAGCCGAGGGATGACATGCTGGACTAGTGTGGGTTAACTTAAATATATATACCAAACTTTTCTTTGAATGTGGCTGCTCCAAATCTCTTCAGCAGCAAGTGTTAAGATTGAATGGTTTCAATAGATGTGTTGAATGAATTCAAATCGTTGGAGGAGCTATTAAAGCCTATAAAATGGGATTTTTTCATTGTTTTGCGAGACTGTTTCATCTGGTGCCACTCAGTGGTACTGTCATGAAACATGCAGATGGATGCTCCTTTTCAATAGGGGGCCCACATCCCAAAACACATCTCATCCTGTGGTTTCATGGTACTATCAAATTCTTGCTCTAGAGGAAATGCATTCTTGTTTTGCGGGGAGGAAGTGAAATCAAAGGACATACCATACAATTGAGAGTTTATGGAAAAGTAGGGGCTCAAGGCAAGTTATTTTGTATAGGCTCGTTGACCATAGCAAGTGGATGGGCAACCATATATATAATGTTAGATAGAAATACAAAGCATATGGCTGTATAGATATAGGGTGCAAGCCTAGCCTTGCTAGGCACAACTGGAGGTTTTCGATTACTATGTTGGGTTATTCCCACATACTGCACCTATTTCATATCAATACAATATTGGCTTATCCAAAAAAAATAGAAAAAAAAAAGGTATGTCTAACATATAAATTAGTGCATCCAAAGTCGACTATAATTGGGTGACTTATATTACTATTCCTTGGTATAAAATATTGCATCTTATACCCAAACAAGCAGGGGTGGAGCTACGTAGTGCTCAGCCTAAAATTATAAAAAGTTCACTAGTATATTTATATAAATAAAATTTGCCCCCTCTAAATTTTTTAAATTACATTCCCACTTTCTCAACTCTCAAAATTCCCCTCTATATAAGCCGCTTCTTAGTGATCTAGGACTGTCAATGGGTCGGATAAAGATTCGAATTCGACCAGATTATCAGAATATGGATCCTAGTTTATATCCGATTATCCGAATATGGATCCAAATAAATCATACATATTCGACTCGATAAAGATCCAACTGTTTACATTATATATATGTTATGTTCTTTAGGCCTTTTAAGTCTTTTATATATTAGTATTGATGGAATGAAGGTTCCATATAATATTTATTGTTTTAAGGTCATAACATGGGACAAATATCAATTAATACATCCTTATTTGATCCACTAAGTTGAGGATTATAATATTTTAATTTTTCTTCAAATATTATCTAATCGGATTCGAATATCCGATAATCGGTTAGATTCGAATTCAAATCGAATATGAATTCAGATGTAAAAGATCCGTTGGATAATTGGTTTGAATTCTGATATTGGTTTTTCTTGTCGGATTGGAATCGGATCTTAGCAGATCCGTACCATATTCGACTCGTTTATAGCCCTAGTAACAACTTGTAGACACCCCAAATTGCACTTCCATAAAAGAGAACCTTCAAAAAGAAGTTTAAAAGTCTTATTTGAGCCTTGACATATGTCAAACATTCAAAAACAATCAAAAAAAGATGCTAACCGCACTAAGTATACGGTTTTTGTAATTTTGGTCTCAACCGCCCTGTATGTGCGGTTGCAACCGCACACACAGCACGGTTGATATCCATGCTTGTTGCGTGAGTTGCCACGTGGCTTCGCGAAGCTTCGGCCGTTAGGCCACGTCGACAGCAATCATAACGAGCGTAACTGAATTGAACCGCCCTGTATGTGTTTGGTTAAATTTGCATAGAAACCGCACTTATAATAATGGTTCTGTGGAAACCGCACTGTGTATGCGGTTTTGGCTGTTTCGAGGATTTGCGAAATGGCTTGATCCCTGAGCCTTATTTACGCATATTACCTCTCTCTCAGGGACTTGAACTCCCTATTTCACCCTCCGAAACTTCTAGTATTACACCAATTCAAGCCTTTAAGGAGAATTGGAATAATCTAGAAAGCTTTTTAGGCCTACCCTTGGGACTCTTCTACCCCTGGCTTGGCCTATAAATAGAGGGGTCCTCCTCTTGCAAATGGCTGACAATTTTGAAGCATTGAAGCTCTGCAAGAAGAAGGGAAACTCTGCTGGATTGTCTACTCAAGTTCTCAAGCAACCAAGGTAAAGCTCCTTTGATTTTCTAACACTCCCTTTACATTCCAACACTCCCAACTTCTACCTTTCTGTAGTGTAAGGACACTTGTTGATTTTTGAAGCCCCAAACCACATCCAAAGCACCTGGGACTCCTCTCTAGCCGTAAAACGTGAAAAGAGAGCCTGGGGAAAAAGATGTTGGAATGGACCCTTTAGGCTTAGAACCTACGTATGATGAAAAGCATGCTGTGTGGTTATGTTGAATCTATGATTGCTTCTCTGATCTATTTTGTATTTGGAGAAGATATACGAATCCATGCTCTCAATAGCAATGGATTCCAACCTTCTCCTAGAAATATGATTTTCCATACCTTCACACACACTTTTCACTATTTTCATCGAATAGGCTAGATCTTGGATTTCCATGTTAAATACGGGAAATCTGAGATTATTGGCTTTAGAATGAATTTTAGAACTTCATGAGTTGATTTTGATTGAATTTTAAGTGTTTTGGTCGAATTCACTTGCACACATGCATTGATTTTGGTTTTCTTTTCAAGAGTTTTCAAAACAGGGCAGCATCTGTGGCATGTCTTGGAATGCTCATAACTTCATCCTCCGGATGAATTTTTGAGTGATTACAAAGACATGTGATAGATGAGCATGTCTACTTCATATCTGGAAATTTGCGTTCAAAGTTATGGAGCCAATTTTTGACACCATCTTTTCCAAGTCTGTAAGTCAGTTCAGCCTAGATTGCTGAACTTGTCGCTTTGATGGTGCACCGTTTGCTCAATTTTAATCCGTTTTAAGTGATTCCAGTTTCTAAGTTTTCTTTGAGAAGTTTATTTTCATTTCCAATTGGTTTCAAGAGATTTTGATCTGTTTTGTGCCTTGGGTGCTCAATTGACTCAGAGGTGCTCGCTGGCATAGTCCAGAGCTAATCTGTGATCTTTTAGGCCTGTTCAAGAGAGCACACAAGCCACATCCGATTAGAGTTTGGTATGAGACTTACTTCTTTAGAAAGATGGCATAACATACTTCTTTCATACCAAATTTCATGGATTTCTATTGAGCCAAATTCCATGAATAGGACTTTGAAAATGCCTACTCACCGCTTTTTCCGAGTTATAGCAGCAGATTTCGAATGTGGATTTCTCTCTCGTTTTAAGTCGGATTGAGCTGAATTTTTTACTGTATACTCTGATATGTACCAGTTTTCAAATGGCTTTAGTTTCATTGGATTTGGATTTAAATTGAGTAAGTTATGGTTAATCGAAGCTTTCAAGCTCTTTTAGTCTGATTTTTCCAAATTTACCTTGGCTTGATTTTCTTCAAATTTGACTTAGATTTTTCTTCACTCATGAAGTTCTGAAGTGACATATCCACGAAGAGAGTTCCATTTCATTGGATTGCTCATGTGGAATAATCAGACACATTGTGCTTATTTTAAGAATCTCTTGTTTTTCTCTATTATTAGCAAACAATTTTAGCATAAGCAAGCATGGGGCAACCGTCTTAGACAGATGAGTAGGGGTGCCTAACACCTTCCCCCGCTCATAAATAATTCCCCTTACCTGATCTCTGGATTTTTCCTTGTATTAGAGCTACTTTGGCTCTATTTGGCATAAATGATCCCTTTGGTGTCCATTCACACCTTGACATGAATGGTGGTGACTCTATATCTTTTTGAACCCCGCGTGATGACATAAGGAGGTGGTCCTAGATGACATTTTCCATGTCTCACACAACTATGAAGGATCCCTTAGATATTTAATTGGATTCATATATCCTACAACTTAATCAAATTCGGATTTGGATCTTGTCCGAAACCTACCTGTTTACAGCCCTACGTGTGACGTACAATTAAGGGATATCTACAGTTTACCCCCTTGAGGTTTCTAGGAATCCACTTTCCGTCCTGAGCAGTTTTTGAAACATCAATTTACTACATTGAGGTTTTCTGTATGTATCGGTCTCTCTGTTTAAAACCCTTAATTTAAAGATTTGACTATTAGAATCGTAATACATAAATGAGAAAATGTTAATTGATAAATTTACCCCCTTACACTCAAAAATAAAAAGCTTTATTTATGCTACAGGAAAAATTGTCAATATATATATATATATATGTTTTTTTTTCTTGCCACCTCATTAATATTGTTAAAATCTTAGAGAAATGCACACTTACCACCCTTCTCATTTCTAGCAACTATAGATACCTCCCCTAATGTGTTTGAAATGATACTTTCCTTCTTTCTATTTTGGTTGTCTACTTCATATCCCTCCATTTTGTAGAAACTTTATTAAAATTTTAATATTGGGCTTATGTAAATTAAAATATTTTATGAGTTCTCCATTTAATGAATTGGATTGGCCAAAACTCGTAAAATTAATCCATTGCTGCATAACAAACTAATTAATTAAAATATGACCGAGGCTAGTGCTCAGTTGCTTCTATATGACTCTACGCATGAATTTCTACTCATTATTTTCTTTTTTGCTTATTAGAATAGGTTAGGCACGTTTTTTTTAATTTTTTTGGGTAACGAGGTTAGACACGTCATGCAACAGGTTCAGTAGCAACCGATTAATATTTACTTTTACTTGAATTGTCCCATGCTTCGGAGGAGTCGATTTCCTCTGCTCCCCATTTGCTACCTCACTCAGCACCCACCACGCGTCCCCAAAATACCTCACCGTGGTCACTTGCGTTAATAATTTAAGGGTTACATTGCGAGCTTTGCATCCAAAGGGCCCCACCACAACGGCTCTCTCACTCCCACTTCTCTCTCTCTTCTTGGCCTCTCTTTGTTCCTCTGTCGCCTCTCGTCAAATCTGGGAAATGGGGTGTTT
The DNA here is from genome assembly GCA_947561395.2 of Buxus sempervirens. Taxonomy (NCBI): domain Eukaryota; kingdom Viridiplantae; phylum Streptophyta; class Magnoliopsida; order Buxales; family Buxaceae; genus Buxus; species Buxus sempervirens. The sequence continues at coordinate 34,119,482 of OX387189.1, forward strand.
AAGTGTATTATGTTTACAATATAATAGCTAGATGAAGAAGAATTATTAATTATTTTGAGCTTGTTAAATGGAATGGGTTATGGTTTTCTTTTCCTTCAGTTTTTTTAATGGAGGTTTTAGCTGCAGATCAATGAATTTTATACAAAATATGGAATAAATTTTATGGCCGATTGGAAGCTCGATATGCGGCGAGATCAGTCAATCGTTGTTGTCTCCTTTGCCTTCCTGTACTCATTTCTCCGATTACCTGTTCGAACCCCAGCAAAAAACTCTTATTGACATGACTGAAAACATCAAAATCCATACTGTGGGTTTCTCCAAAAAATCGATAGAACGCGTGCAAATTATTGTCTAATTCTAAGGGTAATCAAAACGACCAAAAAGGTACCAAATTGCAGAGATTAAACCGAAGAACAATGTTGCATCATCTTTCGTGATCTTGCTTCGTTTACATTTTGCTATGTCATGTGAATGAACAACCAGTGGAGAGAGGCGAGAGAGAGGCGATAGATGGAGAGAGCCGCGAGAGAGATGACAGAGAGGGAGAGAGAGAGAGAGCAGAGGAAGAAAAGCGACAGGGAGAGAGAGAGGCGTTATGGTGGGCCTTTTGGGATGCAAACTGTCAACCTAAATCTCAACTCAAGTTCTTAACCCAGCGGTTATGGTGGGACCCTTCAGGGACGCCTGGCGCATGATGATTGAAGGAGCAAACAGGGAGCAACAACTAGGGGAGCAGAGGAAATCGACTCGCTTCGGAGCATCTGAACGCCAGCCAGTGTTTTGTTTTTTATTTCATAAGGACCCCACTTGAAACTTCTTTTTTTTTATGGGAGGACCCCCACTTGAAACATTTGCAAGACTTTAGAGCAAATGCGTTGATTAATCAGGCAAAGGATACGACGGTTCCGGCCCCACTGAAGTTTTAAGTGGATATCGTTGTCGCCGTGAAGTTTAAGCTCTTCAAAAGACCACAAACGTCAAAATGGAGCCGGATTCTTCTATTACGGCTTCCCATGTTCCCATTGTGTTACGTTTGTAGGAACGTTACACGTCTCCTGTTAGATGGGACCCACCTAACGGACGGGAGATAACGTTAACGCCCTCTTTTGGTCTTCGTTAAAGTACTTTTTTAAGAAAAAAATTAAAACAAAACTAAATAAAAACCCTAAACACAAAATGAAAGTTCCAAATCAAAATTTGAGCCTCCTCTTCGTCTTTGCTATTCACTTTGGAGTCCCACCTGCCTTGCAATCAGAAACTTGCAATCGCAATCTACCATTACGTCCGCTTTACAACCACCCAACAGGTAATCGTCAAATCGCTCTCTTTCTCTCTCTGCTTTCTCTTCTGTTTAATTAAAAACGTTATATGACGATGAATACATTAGTATATTTGATAAAAAAAACAGGTATGCGATGAGTAATTGGTATATAACAAGGGAAAAAAGTGCAACAAAAATGTTACATCAAGTTGGTATGAGTCGATGAATAGCCTGGTATATTTGATTAAAAAATGGTATATAACTCATGAATAATTGGTATATGAGAATAAAAAGCTTGTGTACAAAAACGTTAGATCAAGCTAGTATGCAACGATGAATACGCTGGTATATTTGATGAAAAATATGTATATATGCGATGAAGAATTGGTATACGACAGGGGAAGATAGTGCAACAAAAATATTACATCAAGCTAATATGTGACGATGAATAGCTTGGTATATTTGATGAAAAATTGCTATATAACCGATGAATAATTGGTATATGAACGTAAGATGCTTTTGTCATTCAATATGTAACTCGATTCAATTAAAGAACCCTCTAAGAAAGAGGCAAACAATGGCAAGACTTGATTCCCCAAAAGTATGCTAACAATAAACTCCTAAGAAAGATGCTAACAATGGCGGGTTGAACTCACCAAAACCCGTCCAAAATGTCGTTCCTTTGGGTGTCAAATGAAAGGAGCTCGTTTTCAGATTTAAAATATTTAAAAAAGTTGCGTCCAAGCATTTTGCATTACTTTTGTTTTTTTAATTCAAAAAACTTTTGAAACGGGTGTTAGAGACTTAGAGTTAGACGTTTGCGTCTTTTTTTTTTTCGTGGAGCCCATCTAATAGGACACGCATAATGTTCGTATGAATGTAACACAATGGGCACGGAGAAACCGTAATAGAAGAATCGGGCTCGTCAAGATGCTGTGCTTGGAAGCTCGCTGTCGTGTCTACAATCCACGTATCTTGCGTTATTAATAGCGTACCAAATTTGAACCAGGCGGAATCATTCATATTTCATACCGACTCCAGAAACAACTCCGACGGCGACACGAGGAGGGGAGCTCCGTAGCTAGGCAAGAAAAGATGAAGGTATGACATGACGCATACGACCTGACGACCCCAAGACTGTAACCATACGATATCGTTTGTTTTTCTGACTTTTGAATTTCTTTTTCCTGTTACATGAACATCAGCAAAAGGTGGTGATGAGAGTATGCATGAATCAGTGCGTGCAGGCCAAAGCCATGAAGCTTGCGGCCGGTTTCCCAGGTAACTGATATATATAAGCTTGTGTGTTTTCCTTTGGAATAAATTTTATGTGACAGTGTTGTTTTGGTGGATTCTTTTAGGGGTTGAAAAATTGGAATTAGGAGGAGAGGACAAGAACCAAATCATTGTAACAGGTGATGGAATCGATTCGGCCGCCCTGACATTGTTGATGAGGAAGAAAATTGGCTCCACGGTGCTGGTAAGCGTCACGCCTGTCGTCGCCGAGAAGAAACAGAAGAAGAAACCAGAGCCTCCAAAGGAAGTCGTGCCGCCAATTGTTTGCTCAGCATGTCCTCGTGGAGTAACATGTTACCATATTTCCGAAGTTCCATATAGCGACTGTAACAGTTGTAACATGATGTGAGCGAGCAACTGCTGCTGCTGCTGCTGCTGCTTCTGCAGAAATAATCAATGCGTCAATATGGGTATTTACGTTATGCGAACACCGAATGAAATAAAAGTTCTCTTTGTAACTTCAAAGCTGCTTACTTTGTGCCGACCGCATTTGAAATTAAATAATATATATTATTATAGTAATATATAGTTCCGTTGGATTCATCAATGCATGTGTCTTAAAATTAAAGTCTTAGAGACCTGAACGTCGTGAGACTCGAAGTTGTGGGCCATGAATAATATTATTGGTGGAGAAGTGTACACTTACCACCCTTCTCGTTTTTGGGGATGATGTGCACGAGTACTGTCTCGGGACATATTAAGAGATTCATCTTCTCAAGCACACTCCTGGATGGAGATCTCCGCTCTTGCGAGATGGTGGAGACGGTTGAATATAAAATGAACTACGAAGACTATTTGAAACATGGTGATGGCCGGTGTTCGTCTTGGCTGGGACCTGCCAAGGTGTAAACGCTGTAGGTCTCTCTCTCTCTCTCTCTCTCCTCCCCCCCTGTTTCAATCGTATAAACACATCAGAACTGTTAAGAAAGCTAATTAGCACAAGAACCATTGCGTTATATTTCATCCCAGTTCTTCTTCTTCGTATTTCTATACAAAATGGATTTGAGGAACTTTGTCTTATAATTTTCAACACCGTTTGGAAATCACTTATTATTTTTTATTTATATTATTTTTTAACCTTTTGCAAGACTTTACTTCCATTAAAACCCCAAGCGCTCACAGCTTGGGTTTCTTCTTCTTAAACCAAGTTATCAGTTCTGCTGAAGGTGTGCAGTGGGAATACATAAGCTGTTCTCTATCTGTTGAAAAGTCTAATTTTCTATGTGATGAGTTACATACCTATCAAGAAAGCTTCTAAGAAATGTGGCTATAATTACAGAGGTGCGCATGGTGTATTGCTGGAGCAATGCTCAAGCATGGGGTGGGGGGTGGGGGGGGGTTGTGTGCAACCTGATAGAGTTAAAACTGAATCTAAACCAACTTCAGTTCGGTTAGATTTGGTTTTTATAGTTATTCAGTATGGTTTTAGTCCAAAAATCCCTAAACCAAATTACATCGGTTCGGTTTTGGGTTGGATGCTTGGTTAAATCGAACCAAACCAATTTAAGTTTTTTTTTTACCTCAAGCCAAGTCGAATAATGGGTTATAATTTTTTATTTTTTATTTTTTTTGGTTTTGTTTTCTATTTTAAATGTGGCATTGGGTTGACCTCAAGCCAAACTGAACCGACCCAAGTTGTACCCCTATTTGTTACCACAGGTAAACACCCCAAGGAAAATCTGGTGCAAATGCACTATTCTAAGGTATGACAAGCACCGTCTTCCATGGTGTTACAGCTACCACATCAAAGATAAACTCTATTCTTCACACATGTATTAGAAACTAATTTTCGGTCATATTCCAAGTTTTAAGTCAAAGAAGCAAAAATGAAAATTTTCCATGCGCTATAAAGGGCCATTTAAAACTAACATTTTCTTTCTACGTGCAAATTAAATTAATAAGCAATTAAAAATTTTGAAGTCATTCTACGAGTGGAAAACCTATACAAATATATTAATATTGGGCTTATTTAAGTTAAAATATTTTATGAGTTCTCCATTTAATGGATTGGATTGGCCAAAACTTAAGTTAATCCATTGCTACACAACAAACTAATTAATTAAAATATGACCGAGGCCAGTGCCCAGTTGGTTCTATATGAGTCTACACATGAATTTCTACTCATTATTTTCTTTTTTGCTTATTAGAATTTGTTAGACACGTCATGCAACAGGTTCAGTAACAATCAATTAATATTGACTATTACTTGAATTGTCCCCTGTTTTGGAGTTTCTGAAGGCCAGCGTTTTGTTTTTTCTTTCATATGGACCCACTTGAAACATTTTTTTTTCTTTTTGGCGAGAACCCCACTTGAAACAATATTTTTTTTTTGGTAGGACCACTTGAAACGTACATTTGCAAGACTTTGGACCAAAGGCGTTGATTAATCATGCAAAAGATACGAAGGTTCCGGCCCCACTGAAGTTTCCAGTGGATATCGTTGTTGTTACCATAAAGTTTAAGCTCTTCAAAAGATCACAAACGTCAAAATCTGTAGACTATCTTTTATCTACAGGACTTAAATGCTGTCTTTTATCTATAGGATTTGAAGGTATAGGATTTGAAGGCAAAGGATACGAGGGTTTTGGCCCCACTGAAGTTTTAAGTGGATACCGTTGTTACCGTGAAGTTTAAGCTCTTCAAAAGACCACAAACTTTTTTTTGGTAGTGAAACATGAATTTTATTTATTTAGTGAACAGGACGATAATACACCACGTTTCTAGCCTCATCAAACAAAAGTCAACATAAGAACCTTGGGGACTTTTTAGTCCAAACACATGAGAAGAAGTCTATACTGAAATTAGCTAATAGATCAGCAGCCATATTGCCTTCCCTATACGTGTGTCGAAGTTCAATGCAATCAAACCTTTCCCACAACCCAAAAATTTCTGAAAGAACCGGTAAAACCCTCCATGGAATATCCTCATCTCGCACCAGACCTTGACTCTGTTTTTGCAGAAGTTGGATCATAATTAAGGAATCGCCCTCCAGTATAACATGTCGAAATCCAAGAGCAACAGCCAGCTTTACCGCCTCTAAAACTGCCAAAGATTCTGCTTGAAGAGCAGAATCAGCCCCACATCCACAAGCTACAGCAACTAGGAATCTGCCTTCATGATTACGAGCCACCACACCAATTCCGGCTTGACAATCTTGATTACTTCTCCTGAATGCACCATCGAAGTTCACTTTAATCTTCGAGAAAGGAGGAGGTAGCCATTGGACTGGAAACTGCTGATCACTGGAGTTGGAATTTATCTCAGTATGGTTCAATTTGGTAATCTCAGCACACAACTTCTGGAAGTGAATGATTACCCTTGTGATATTAGGAGATTGCCGTTTAAAAAGGACATCATTCCTATGCGTCCATAAAACCCAACCAAAGAGCACAATCTTGATTAGAAATTCATTCACTTGATTAGATAAAAATCTAGACACCTTAGTTACCAGATTCTTAAACCATTGCTTAAAATCTTCTTGGGGGCCAAAAGCTTGAGATGTTCCACCAACCGTAGCAATCCAAACTGCTCTTGAAAAAGGACAATGGAGCCATAAGTGCTCCACTGACTCCCCAGGTCCTTTACACAAACAGCACTCGTCAATTATTGAAGGAAGCCTGCAAGATAATAAACTTGCAGATGGGATAACCCTGTGAATACTTTTCCATAGAAACATTTTAAATCTAGGAGGGCAATTAATATGCCAGGCCTTTAACCATATGCTGTCCCCCGGAGATGAATTTTGATTAAGCATCCTATATGCAGATGCCACTGAAAACTTCCCATTTGAAGTATACATCCACACTGCTTTATCTTGGTAGAGTGAAGGAACAATAGAAGTGTCCAATATTTGGGAAACTACTGGTGGAGGCCATAATGAAGTAATAAAATTGAGGTTCCATTGCCCAGTATCAGAGATAATGATATCACTTACCCAAGAGACATTCTGTGCTGGACTGCAATGAGGTTGTGGTAGCAATTCTCCATTCACAAGCCATCTATGCCTGAAAATATCAATGCTTTGGCCATTCGCTATCAGCCATCTACTGCCCTTCAAAATGAGGTCTTTCAAACTTTGTAGTTGCCTCCAAACGTAAGAATGTTTGGGATGCGCCACAGCCTGAAGGAAAGGAGAATGTGGAAAATACAAAGACCGCATTAGATTAGTCCAGAGACTCCCTTGATTTGTGTGTAGCTCCCAGGCCGACTTTAAAAGAAGGGCTTTATTCATTAGATCTGATCTCTTGATATTGAGCCCTCCATCCCTCCACGACATTGCTACCCTCTCCCAACATATTGTTGGAATTCCTTGCTTATTGGGGCTGCTTTGCCAAAAGAATTTCCTTGCAACCTGATCCAATCTGCTAAGAATAGTATTAGGCAACAAATAACATTGCATAAAATGAATTGGTATAGCCGAAAGCACCGATTTAATAAGAATGGTCCGCCCCATTTGAGATAATAGAGTAGCCTTCCAGCTAGATAACCTATTGGAAATCTTAGACAAAAGATCTTGACAATCTCTTACAGCAGGTTTTTTGTAAACCACAGGAATTCCAAGGTATTTATCTACCTTGTTGCCTTCATTGATATTGAAAACAGATTTAATGGCAGCCCTCTGATCATGTGAGGTATACTTACTGAATAATATGGAGGATTTTGAGAAATTAATTTCCTGGCCAGATTCACAACAATATCTGTACAATAACCTGACCAAAGCATGGGATTCCCGAGGACATGTGTACCCATACAAAACAATGTCATTAGCGAACATTAAATGTGAAATGGAAGGACTGTGACGTTTAATTTTAATACCAGAATACCTTCCTTCCATTTCCAGTCTAGTAATAGCTAGACTCAGAACTTGCTGGCACATGATGAAGAGGTAAGGGGACAAGGGATCCCCCTGTCTCAATCCTCTAGTAGCATGAATATCCCCAATTGAAGATCCATTAAATAGAACACTAAAAGAAGCAGTCTGTACACAATTCATGATAAGGTTAGTCACATGAGAATTAAAGCCATAAGCTAGTAAAACAGTCCTCAAAAATTCCCAACTGACTTTATCATAGGCTTTGACAAAGTCTAATTTTAAGGCAAACAAGCCCCAAGGATGTGACTTCTTCCTTTTCTTCCTGGACTTCTTTGGTCTTTTCTTGTGCTTCATATAAAAATGAAGAACCTCATGATGGATTAAAATGTTCTCCTTAATATTACGACCAGGTACAAACGCAGTCTGGTAAGGAGCAATGAGATTTGGGAGGAGTGGCCGAATCCGCTGGACCAATATTTTTGCAATAATTTTGTACAATACATTACAAAGGCTAATCGGCCTGTATTGGGAGAGAGTCCTGGGATTTTCAACCTTAGGGATGAGCACAATAAATGTGTGATTGGCTTTAACAGGTAATTCCCCTGTTTCAAAAAACCTTTGAACAGTGGAGACAACTTCAGCACCAACGGTACCCCAAGAATGCTGATAAAATACAGCTGGGAATCCATCAGGTCCCGGAGCCTTATAGGGAGAGAAATTCTTAATGACATTCCATACCTCAACTTCCGAAGGAACCTGACTGATAATCATATTTTGAGTTTGAGTAATTTGCTTTGGAATAAGACCTGGCAACTGGAAATCTGTCCATGGAGCTTGAGCCCTGTACAAATCGTCAAAATAATGAATAACATGATATTGCAGCTGTTTTAAGTCAGTAATCTCTTCATTATCCGCTCTAAGAGAGTGAATAAAATTTTTATGGCGCCAGAGAAGTGTAGTCTTGTGAAAAAAATTAGTATTTTGATCACCATGACTCAACCATTTTACCCTAGATTTCTGGTACCAAAACACCTCCTGTTGTGTTAATAATTTTGCATACTCTTTCTGCAAATCCTTTTCCTTGTAGGATAATAGATGATTCCCTGATTGAGCCATAGAATGTTGAACTGACTGCAATTGATCCTTTATTTGATTGAGTTTTCCATGGATATTTCCTACCACATTGTTGTTCCGTTTCTTCAATTCAAAAGCCAGGCGTTGGAGTCTTCTTGGTACTGACAGGAATGAATTACACTGATTCCACACGTTCTCCAGAACTTCATGGTAAGATTCCTCCTCAAGCCAAAATGCTTCAAATCTGAATGGGCGGCACTTTCCCCTGTTCTTGTGCAGCAGATCAATAAACATGGTACAATGGTCTGAGGCTATGATGGCCTGCGAATAGATAATTGGGTTAGGAAACAAATCATAAAAAGAAGTAGTTGCAAACCCCCTATCTAACTTCTCTGAGATGCGCCGGAATCCAAATTGCCCATTAGTCCAAGTGAATTGAGAACCCTTTAGGGGTAATTCACACAAATTACAATTCTGAATGAACTGCAGAAAAGCTTCACTTTGAGATTGATTCAAAGGAGCTCCACCCCGCTTCTCTGCACTAGTGAGCATAGCATTAAAATCTCCAAAAACAATAGTAGGAATAGTCTGTGATCTGCAAAGGCTTTCAATTAGATACCACTGCTGTCTTTGAATAGCCAAAATGGAACTAGCATGTAGAAAGATTGCTTTAAACGTTTTACCATCATAGGAAATCAGCATTTCAATTAGCCAGTCAGTGGTAAAACACACAGAAAGAGAAAGATTATTCAACCATAAAATGATAAAACCTTCCCTACGCCCCACTGATGGCTGAACAAAATAGTTCGGAAACTTCATCTTCCTTACAATCCGAGAAGCCACTTTCTCAGAAGCCAAGGTTTCTGACAATAATACTAGATCAGGGGAGTTAGTGAAAATTTGGTTCATCAAATGCTGTTGAGTAACGGTCCTCCCCACCCCACGGCAATTCCAGAACATTAGCTTCATGTTGGTTGTCTCCCTGATGATGGACTCGTGGTAGGCTTTAGCAAGCAGATGTTTTAAGGAAAGAAAAAGGACAAACGACCGAGGAATGAAATTAATAGAAAGGGAAACCAATAGCACCACACAAACCAGAGAATACCACCAAGAACCAGAGAACATCAAGAGCCCGAACGACAAAGTACTAGTGGGAAGCAACAGAAACCAAAAGAAGAAACACCCGCATAGATAAGCACAAAGATAGCGAAGGACGAAGAGAAAGGACGCAGAGGAATAGAAACACCAGCGCATACCAAGGTGAAACACCAAAAGGCGAAACCCTAACACCAGTGCTCAAAGGAGAAGCAGATGAGCCACCAAGACGGATGAACGCTAAGGTCACAAGTTAGGAGGACAAAGCCATGGAAGCTTTCACCGCCATAGCCTACGCGAAACTTCACTCACAAGGGAGATGAAGGGGAAGGGTAATCGGGTTTCACTTCTCGAGAAGCTTCGAGCCTAACTCGGGATCTCTCAATGATGCCGATTCAATTCAAAAGACCACAAACGTAAAAATCTGTATGCTGCCTTTTATCTACGAGACTTATTAAAGGCTGTGTTTGGAAGTCCAGATGGGAAGTGACCGTTTCCTTTCTTATTTGGAAAAATAATGCGTAAGGACTCCTATTGGTGAGACTTTTCCCAAGAGGAGCAAGTGGAGGTGAATCTTGAAATTTGATTAGGTGGGAGTTGGTGTAGATATAAATTGTCAAGTTTCCTTCTCCATGCCGTGACTCTCGAAGTTGCAGGTCATGAATAATTTTTGGTTCTATATTTGAAGGCTTCCTATCAGTCCAATATTCATTAATCAGTTATGGGAAGAGCAAGGATTTGTTGTTCATGCTGCTGCACCCTTTTCATCCTTCTTTTATCAGCGTGCAACCTCTCCCAGGGATTAGGAGGAGAGGTGTGCAGTAACTCTTCATCATGTGGAGATATCACTGACATCACAAACCCATTTCGCTTGAAAAACGATCCCAAGGTCTGTGGTGATCCTCTATTCAACCTCACCTGCGAGAGGAACAGGACCGTCCTCCATCTCAACTCACAGAAGTACTATGTCAAGTCCATCTCCTACCCAGATGAGAAACTTGTAGTTCTTCATTCAGCTCTTGTAGAAAGGGAACGATATTTCTGCTCTTATTTGCCTCCTGAGTTGTGGTTTCTACGCTACAAGAGCACATACCTGGACAATCCCTACGAGATCGAGGATATTGATACTTCAGTGATTGCGTTCATTAAATGCAGGCATCCGGTGTGGAATGTTCCTTCGTACATAGATGCGACTCCTTGCTTCTTTAAAGAAAATAACGCTTCTTCTGTGACGTATGCTTTTGTGGGTTGGCCGACGGTGTCGGATCTCCAGAAGGGCTGCAAAGCTATAAACGTGATTCCCATAAGAAGTGATAAAGTTGTCTTGACTCTTCAGGCACACTCCCCAGCCATGCTGAAATCATATAGATGCCTGAGCCTGAATCAAATAAGCCACATTTAGAAATTCTGTTAAGGTACTGAACAGTGCCTTGACAAACAACCAAAAAGACTCTTAACTGATCCTAGCCTCTTACTTGCACTTGAACATAATATCACAGCTCTCATGCAAATTTGCACCATTCCCTTCATCAGCTGGTGATACTAAAGACAATCACCAATATGACATTAGAAACATGCCAGAGAATAATTTAGCAATCACTCACTACATGCACCAACAACATACCGACTCATGAAATTCACTCCTGTATGATGCAATATGCAAATAATATCAATCAATTTGCTTCAAGAGAAAGGACCTTCTCTGATGCTTGTAAAATTGATTATAAAATAGAGCAACAGGATCCATCATGGCTGAATATACAACAAATATTTTCCTTCTCTACATCTAGCTCTGCAAACCTCACACGACTAAAAGTATATCGAGGGCCCTGGAAAAAATGGGACATGATTTGTTAAAAAAATGGAACAATATGGCAATAAAAAAAAATCCACAACTAGCAGGTGCAATTAAAGATAAACAAATGAAGAAAGAATTAGTCATTCACCTTACAGGAAAAATCTTATCACTCCCACTGTGGCATGTGAAAGAAAGTGAATAGTGATCATGCACAAGTTTATAATTTCTCTCGATTGAATAGTCAAAAGCTAGTAGTTTGGGCCCCCAACAATAATGTAAGAATTTGAACTTCCACAAGATATATCACAGACTGTGTGAATACTGCTAAAACAAGAAGAATCAGCATCAATAGCCTCCTCATTTGTCCCCAGATCTTCATCCAACATGGAGACATCTTCTAAACACTGACTTTCTTTTAGAGACATGCAGAATAAGATTCCCACGTCTCATCAGCCGTAGAAGAACAGCTAGTAAGGCAACCACTTTCTGACTCATTCCCGTCAGATTCTGCATCCATAGAAGATCCAGAATCTATCATTTCCATATCACAGCTTGTGTTGCTCAGCCTGCAGTTCTGTTCTTCTGTAAAATTTTCATCTTGGATAGGACCAGTCCAATCAAGAAACTATATATAACCCGAAAAAGAACTTTTTTTTTTCCTTTTCGTCTTCTCTCTTCCCTAAGCATTATCAATGCTTGATGGTTTGTGTGCATCACTGCTATATATCATCATTTTTCGGTTTCCTTTGAGACAACTTTTACTTGTAAGCGCTTGTTGCTATTAGGTTTCCGACCAATAGAACTTGCCGGCAGAAATTGAAGCTGCATCTGAGCTATGGAGGTCGGAAAAACTGACGATAAAGGAAGAAGTAGAAAACGGAAAAATCTTTTGTTTGAACAAAAAGAAAAATAAGGCCCTAGGATCGAATCAAACGGTAGTTTTTGAGGATAAGGCGTGTCACACATTTGCATAACCATATTAATCAGTTAACCAAGTTGACTAAATTTGCATTAAAAAGTAGATTCAGTTACAGTACCCTTCAGTCAAACTGCTTCATTCCATATCACCTCCTTACACCTGTCCTATTATTTCTCATTACTATCACACTTCCCTCCTTCTCTCCAAAATAATCTAATCTAAACTGATACTCACAGTCAAAGAACTGAACTTGATCCAAGACTATAGGAATGCTCAATTATCTCTTGAACAGCAGCAGCCAACCGCTGTCTAATTTCCTCCAGTCTTAAGAGTTCTGCGCCATTTTCTATTGAAATGGAAGCAGGTCTTGATCTACAACTGTGGATCTTCATAATTCTTCCATGAACAGCAAATTTTCCAGTGTAATATAAGTCTTGTTTTGTTTAAATTTTGTAGTCTGGATGTTGCAAACCTCCTACATTATGTGGGATGGAGTATGTTAATGCAATATTTTAGAACGAGGAAGAGAATGGAGGAGCTCTGGACCAATCTGACCTTGATAACAGCGATTGCGAGCCATGGAACAATGACCAGAACTGATTGTGTTACAACTACAGCACCTGCAGAGAAGGATTTCTAACAACATTGCGAAACAAATAATTCAGACTTGGGATCTTTCTGGCCGTAATTGCGATCTTACTGATCACTTCTCATCTTTCACTGTTTCTTGCCACCATGTGGAAGAAGTACATTTCCTAACCCATTTCAATAGGCTCCATTGCTTGCGGTGAAAGTGCTAGTGTCTGTTTCCTTGTTGTTTTTCCATGCCTTTAAGTTGTTAGATCCTTCTAGCTAGAGACATAACAGCTATAGATAAAGTCTGGGATGATAACATCTATGGCAGACTTGTTAGTTTTCATCAACATGTACAGTCTCAATTAATTTGTTAGCAGATCAAGAAGCTATGTATTGCTTTCAAATGCTTTCGTATTTTCCCATTTTGCATGGTATTTGCTGCTGATTATGTTGATGTTTAAGAGATGGTGATAATGACTATAATACACAAGCAATTAGCTTCCCCTCTGATACAGAAGGGCCACAATTAAAATAAAAACTAACAATTGTAATAAAAAGCAGTCTTGACTCTTCAGGCACACTCCCTCGCCATGCTGAAATCATATAGATGCCTGAACCTGAATCAAATAAGCCACATTTAGAAATTCTGTTAAGGCACAGAACAGCGCCTTAACAAACAACCAAAAAGACTCTTAACTGATCCTGGCCTCTTACTGGCACTTGAACATAATATCACAAGTATCATGCAAATTTCACCATCCCCTTCATCTGCTGGTGATATTAAAGACAATCACCAATGTCACATTTGAAACATGCCAGAGAATAACTTTGCAATAACTCACTACATACACCAACAACATACCGACTCATGAAATGCACTCCTGTATGAGGCAATATGCAAATAATATTAATCAATTTGCTTCAAGAGAAAGGACCTTCTCTTATGCTTCTAATATTGATTATAAAATGGAGCAACTGGATCCATCATGACTGAATATACAACAAATATTTTCCTTCTCTAGATCTAGCTCTGGAAACCTTGCACGACTGAAAGTATATCGGGGGCCCTGGATAAAATGGGACATGATTTGTTCATAAAATGAAACAATATGACACTAAAAAAAATCCACTACTAGCAGTTGCAGTTAAGATAAGCAAATGAAGAAAGAATTAGTCATTCGCCTTACTGCAAAAGGCTTATCACTCCCACCGTGGCATGTGAAAGAAAGTGAATAGTGATCATGCACAAGTTGATAATTTCTCTCGGTTGAATAGTCAAAAGCTAACAGTTTGGGCTTCCAACAATATTGTAAGAATTTGAACTTCCACAAGATATATCAAAGACTATGTGAATACTACTAAAACAAAAAGAATCAACATCAATAGCCTCCTCATTTGTTCCAAGATCTTCATCCAACATGGAGCCATCTTCTGAACACTAACTTTCTTTTAGGAGACATGCAGAATAAGATTCCCACGTCTCATCAGCCGTAGAAGAACAGCTAGTAAGGCAACCACTTTCTGGCTCATTCTCGTCAGATTCTGCATCCATAGAAGATCCAGCTTCTATAATTTTCATATCACAGCTTGTGATACTCAGCCTGCAATTCAGTTCTTCCGTAAAATTTTCATCTTGGAAAGGACCAGTCCGATCAAGAAACTATAACCCGAAAAAGAACTTCTTGTTTTTCCATTTTTACTTCTCACTTTCCTGAGCATGATCAATGCTTGAAGGTTTGTGTGCAACAGTGTTATATATCATCATTTTTCAGTTTCCTTTGAGACAACTTTTACTTGTAAGCGCTTGTTGCTAGTAGGTTTCCGACCAACAGAACTTGCCGGCAGAAATTGACTGCGTCTGAGCTATGGAGGTCGGAAAAACTGACGATAAAGGAAGAAGTAGAGAAAGGAAAAATCTTTTGGTTGAACAAAAAGAAAAATATGGCCCTAGGAACGAATCAAACGGTTGTTTTTGAGGATAAGGCTGTCACGCATCTACATAACGCTATTAATCAGTTAACCAAGTTGACTCAGTTTGCATAAAAAAAAAGTAGATTCAGTTACAGTACCCTTTAGTCAAACTGCTTCATACCATATCACCTCCTTACACCTGTCCTATTATTTCTCATTACTATCACACTTCCCTCCATCTCTCCAAAATAATCTAATTTGAACTTATACATAGTCAAAAAACTGAACTTGATCCAAGACTATAAGAGTGCTCAATTATCTCTTGAACAGCAGCAGCCAACAGCTATCTAATTTCCTCCAGTCTTAAGAGTTCTGCGCCATTTTCTATTGAAATGGATGCAGGCAGTAACACAAAAGAAGCAGTGATTGCCATTGAAGAGAAGTGTTATGCTAATCAAGAACTGGAGCAGTAGATAAAAGATAAGACATCAAAGGAGGAAGCGCCAGTTCAGAACATTTTCGCTCCAGTAACTGTAATCACTTTCCTTTTATCTCCACCTATGCTAGCCTTAGTAATATGGTTGTTATACATGAGGGACTATGACTGTGAGGATATTCTCAGGCTACCTAGATTGAGAATTGCAATTGGGTCAGCATGATCTTTGTCTTCTTTATCAGCAATGCTGTTTTGTTCTGCAAACCTAAATTTTACATGCTGGGATTACTTGTAGCCATGGTTCCTCCCATTCTCATGCTCATTGTGGGGCTAGCCCTTCTAGGTGCATACAATTTGGAGACTACGACGATAACAGGTTCTTCATTGTGGCTAAAATTGAAGATCCTTGACAACAATAACTGGGCAAATATCATATCATGCATCTATGATTCAAATATCTTCTATGATTTGCTGTCGAGGATGTCGGCGCTTAAATCTTATGATTTCGGCCTTGTGAAGCTATCATCCATAGAGGTATCATATATATGATTTTGACACAAAAACACTTTGTTGTTTTGGCTTGGTTAACTAAGTCACAACCAAGTCTTGATTTTCAACTGTGGATCTTCATAATTCTTCCATGAACAGGAAATTTTCCAGTGTAATATATGTCTTGTTTTGTTTAAATTTTGTAGTCTGGATGTTGCAAACCTCCTACATCATGTGGGATGGAGTATGTGAATGCAACATTTTGGAACGAGGAAGAAAATGAAGGAGCTCTGGACCAATCTGATCCTGATAACGGCAATTGCGAGTCATGGAACAATGACCAGAACAGATTGTGTTACGACTGCAGCACCTGCAAAGAAGGATTTCTAACAACATTGCGAAACAAATGGTTCAGACTTGGGATCTTCCTGGCTGTAATGGCCATCTTACTGATCACTTCTCATCTTTCACTATTTCTTGCCACCATATAGAAGCAATACATTTCCTAACCCATTTCAATAGGCTCCATTTCTAGTGGTGAAAGCGTTAGTGTCTATTTCTTTGTTCTTTTTCTATGCCTTTAAGTGGTTAGATCTTTATAGCTAGAGACATAACAGCTGCAGATAAAGTTTGGGATGATAACATCCATGGCAGACTTGTTAGTTTTCATCCACATGTACAGTCTCAATTAATTTATTAGCAGATCATGAAGCTTTGTAATGCTTTAAAATGCTTCCTTATTTTCAAATTTTGCATGTTATTTTCTGCTGATTATGTTGATGTCTAAGTGATGGTGATAATGACTAAAACACACTAGCAATTACCTTCCCCTCTTAAAGAGAAAGTGCCACAATTAAAATAAAAACTAACAATTGTAATAAGAAGCAGTCTTGACTCTTGAGGGACACTCCTTAGCCATGCTAAAATCATATAGATGCCTGAGCCTGAATCAAATAACCCACATTCAAAAATTCTGTTAAGGTACAGAATAATGCCTTGACAAACAACCAAAAAGACTCTTAACTAATCCTAGCCTCTTACTAGCACTTGATCATAATATCACAAGTCTCATGCTTATTTGCACCATTCCCTTCATCTGCTGGTAATACTAAAGACAATCACCAATGTGACATTTGAAACATGCCAAAGAATAATTTAGCAATCACTCACTACATACACCAACAACATACCGACTATTGAAATGCACTCCTGTATAATGCAATATGCAAATAATATCAATCAGTTTTCTTCAAGAGAAAGGACCTTCTCTTATACTTCTAATATTGATTATAAAATGGAGCAACGGGATCCATCATGACTAAATATACAACAAATATTTTCCTTCTCTATATCTAGCTCTGGAAACCTCGCACGACTGAAAGTATATCGAGGGCCCTGGAAAAAATGGGACATGAATTGTTAAAAAAATGGAACAATATCACATTAAAAAAAAAATCCACTACTAGTAGGTCCAGTTAAAGATAAGCAAATGGAGAAAGAATTAGTCATTCACCTTACTGTAAAAGGCTTATCACTCCCACTATGGCATGTGAAAGAAAGTGAATAGTGATCATGCACAAGTTGGTAGTTTCTCTCGGTTGAATAGTCAAAAGCTAACAGTGTGGGCTCCCAACAATTTTGTAAGAATTTGAACTTCCACAAGATATATCAGAGATTGTGTGCATACTACTAAAACAAGAAGAATCAACATCAATAGCCTTTATCATTTGTTCCCAGATCTTCATCCAACATGGAGCCATATTCTGAACACTGACTTTCTTTTAGGAGACATGCAGAATAAGATTCCCACGTCTCATCAGCCGTAGAAAAACAGCTAGTAAGGCAATCACTTTCTGACTCATTCTCGTCAGATTCTACATCCATAGAAGATCCAGCTTCTATCATTTTCATATCACAGCTTGTGTTGCTCAGCCTGCAGTTCTGTTCTTCCGTAAAATTTTCAGCTTGGATAGGACCAGTCCGATCAAGAAACTATAACCCGAAAAACAACTTTTTGTTTTCCTTTTTTTCTTCTCTCTTCCCTGAGCATTATCAATGCTTGATAGTTTGTCTGCATCACTGTTATATATCATCATTTTTTGGTTTCCTTTGAGACAACTTTTACATGTAAGCGCTTGTCACTAGTAGGTTTCCGACCAACAGAACTTGCCAGCAAATATTGAAGCTGCGTCTGAGCTATGGAGGTCAGAAAAACTGATGATAAAGGAAGAAGTAGAGAATGGAAAAATCTTTTGTTTGAACAAAAAGAAAAATAGGGCCCTAGGATCGAATCAAACGGTCGTTTTTGAGGAGAAGGCATGTCACGCATCTGCATAACCCTATTAATCTTTTAACCAAGTTGACTCAATTTGCATAAAAAAGTAGATTCAGTTATAGTACCCTTCAATCAAATTGCTTCATACCATATTACCTCCTTACACCTGTCCTATTATTTCACATTGTTATCTCATTTCCCTCCATCTCTCAAAAAAAATCTAATCTGAACCGATACTCATAGTCAAAGAACTGAACTTGATCCAAGACTATAAGAATGCTCAATTATCTCTTGAACAGTAGCAGCCAGTAGCTGTCTAATTTCCTCCAGTCTTAAGAGTTCTACGTCATTTTCTATTGAAATGGATGCAGGCAATAACACAAAAGAAGCAGTGATTGCCATTGAAGAGAAGTGTTCTGCTAAACAGGAACTGGTGCAAGAGATAAAAGATAAGACATTGAAGGAGGAAGCGCCAATTCGGAACATTTTCGCCCCAGTAACTGTAATCACTTTCCTTCTATCTCTACCTGTGCTAGCCTTTGTAATATAGCTGTTATACATGAGGGACTATGACTATGAGGATATTCTCAGGCTACCCAGATTGAGAATTGCAATTGGGGTCAGCATGATCTTTGTCTTCTTGATCAGCAATGCTGTTTTGTTCTGCAAACCTAAACTTTACATGCTGGGATTACTTGTAGCCATGGTTCCTCTCATTCTCATGCTCATTGTGGAGCTAGCCCTTCTAAGTTCGTACAATTTGGAGAGAACGACGATAACCGGTTCTTTGATGTGGCTAAAATTGAAGATCCTTAACAACAATAACTGGGCAAATATCAAATCATGCATCTATGATTCAAATATCTGCAACGATTTGCTGTCGTAGATGTCGGTGCTTAAATCTTATGATTTCAGCCTTGTGAAGCTATCATCCATAGAGGTATCATATATATGATTTTGATAGAAAAACTTTCTGTTGTTTTAATTTGGTTAACTAAGTCACAAGCAAGTCTTGATCTACAACTATGGATCTTCATAATTCTTCCATGAACAAAAAATTTTCCAGTGTAATATATGTCTTGCTTTGTTTAAATTTTGTAGTCTGGATGTTGCAAACCTCCTACATCATGTGGGATGGAGTATGTGAATGCATCCTTTTGGAACGAGGAAGACAATGGAGGAGCTCTGGACCAATCTGATCCTGATAACGGCGATTGCAAGTCATGGAACAATGACAAGAACTGATTGTGTTACGACTGCAGCACCTGCAAAGAAGGATTTCCAACAACATTGCGAAACAAATGCTTCAGACTTGGGATCTTCCTGGCTGTAATGTCCATCTTACTGATCACTTCTCATCTTTCACTATTTCTTACCACCATGTGGAAACAGTACATTTCCTGACCTATATCAATAGGCTCCATTTCTGGTGGTGAAAGCGTTAGTGTTTGTTTCCTTGTTCTTTTTCTATGCCTTTAAGTTGTTAGATCTTTCTAGCTAGAGACATAACAGCTGCAGATAAAGTTTGGAATGATAACATCTATTGCAGACTTGTTAGTTTTAATCAACATGTACAGTCTCAACTAATTTATTAGCAGATCAAGAAGCTTTATAATGCTTTAAATTGCTTCCTTATTTTCCAACTTTGCATGCTATTTGCTGCTGATTATGTTGATATCTAAATGATGGTGATAATTACTATAACACACTAGCAATTAGCTTCCCCTCTTAAACACAAGGGCCACAATTAAAATAAAAACTAGGCACACTCCCCAGCCATGCTGAAATCATATAGATGCCTGAGCCTGAATCAAATAAGCAACATTCAGAAATTCTGTGAAGGTACAAAACAGTGCCTTGACAAACAACCAAAAAGACTCTTAACTAATCCTGGCCTCTTACTAGCACCTGAACATAATATCACAACTCTCATGCTAATTTGCACCATTCCCTTCATCTGCTGGTGATACTAAAGACAATCACCAATGTGACATTTGAAACATGCCAGAAAATAATTTAGCAATCACTCACTACATACACCAACAACATACCGACTAATGCACTCCTGTATGATGCAATATGCAAATAATATCAATCAGTTTGCTTCAAGAGAAAGGACCTTCTCTAATGCTTGTAAAATTGCTTATAAAATGGAGCAATAGGATCCATCATGACTGAATATACAACAAATATTTTCCTTCTCTATATCTAGCTCTGGAAACCTCGCACGACTGAAAGTATATCGAGGGCCCTGGAAAAAATGAGACATGATTTGTTAATAAAATGGAACAATATGGACATTAAAAAAAAAATCCACTACTAGCAGGTCCAGTTAAAGATAAGCAAATGAAGAAAGAATTAATCATTCACCTTACTATAAAAGGCTTATCAATCCCACTGTGGCATGTGAAAGAAAGTGAATAGTGATCATGCACAAGTTGATAATTTCTCTCGGTTGAATAGTCA
Organism: Buxus sempervirens; assembly: GCA_947561395.2. Classification (NCBI taxonomy): domain Eukaryota; kingdom Viridiplantae; phylum Streptophyta; class Magnoliopsida; order Buxales; family Buxaceae; genus Buxus; species Buxus sempervirens. The sequence continues at coordinate 34,139,891 of OX387189.1, forward strand.
AAAGCTAACAGTTTGGGCTCCCAACAATGTTGTAAGAATTTGAACTTTCACAAGATATATCAGAGACTGTGTGAATACTGCTGAAACAAGAAGAATCAACATCAATAGCCTCCTCATTTGTTCCTAGATCTTCATCCAACATGGAGCCATCTTCTGAACACTGACTTTCTTTTAGGAGACATGCAGAATAAGATTCCCACATCTCATCAGCCGTAGAAGAACAGCTACTAAGGCAACCACTTTCTAACTCATTCTCGTCAGATTCTGCATCCATAGAAGATCCAGCTTCTATCATTTTCATATCACAGCTTGTGTTGCTCAGTCTACAGTTCTGTTCTTCCGTAAAATTTTCATCTTGGATAGGACCAGTCCGATCATTGTCATCAGTAGTCCAAGTTCCTGACAGATGAACATTTTGTTCTGCCAATCTTGCAATTGCAACCGCAATTCCATCATAAGCTGAATCTGATGAAACTTCTTCTTGATCAGGCAGTGTACAAAATGATCTGCTTTGATTTGAACCACCAGTTTCACCTTGTGGTACAGTGATGCCACTTGATCCCGAACATGATTGACCTGTATGGTTCTGCATGGCAGTGTCAGGACAAAAAAAAAGTTAGTCTGCATGTGGTTTAAAACCCAAGCCCAGGCACATATCAACTCTAAAACTGTCATATGCACAAAATCATAAACAAATACAAAAGGGGAAATAAATATGAAAAATTCAAACAAACCTTAAGAGACTGCAATATAGCTTCCATAATCATGATTTCTTCAAGATCTATGCCAAATTCCTCATGCCTGAACAATAAAGACCTCTACAATTATCTAACTATGAATTAGAAAGATCCAAAATTCAAGGTACTCAATATACAATCAACATGTCTAAGAAATTTCTATCCAAAATAAAGTAGTGGTCAGACACAAAGGGGATGCCCGGATTGACTAGCTTGTTCCCTCAAGGAGTTGAGCACATAGCTAGATCTGAACTTTACATAGGAATCTAGAAGAAAAATATGGCCACATAAAATTGAAGAATTATAAAAATTGTGAGGAACAATCCCGGAAATCATAAAATCGATCTGTGCAGTTTATTTTATTTTCTTGTTTTTTTTTGTGATCCGCTCTCCCTTTGTTATATTTATCATCAACTTCTATTAATTCTGTAAAGGTTTTGTGTTCTCATCCTTTCTTATCTTTCTTCTAATCCTCCCCCATTATACACGATGCAAGAACAATGATATGCTTCCTCTCTCTTTTTCCTCCTGCTTCACTTTCATTTTTCCTTCTTCCCTGAAATTAGTCTTAAATGTTTGAATTATGTCCTCCTACCTTGTTTTAATTTTGTTCTATATTCTCGAATTATAGAGAACACCTGGATACTTGGATTCAGATTGAAACCCAAATGCATAGTATCCTCACTGATAGAATTTCAGAACTTCGCATCAACTTCTATTTTGCTGCTTTTTATCCTTTTTATTTTTTATTTTTTATTTTTTACTCCTATTTACAAGTAAAAGGACCAAACCCAATACAGGCCCTCCTTACAACAGAAGGCTTTTACCATTACACCACTGAAAAGCAAATGTCCAAATTTCTACTTCAGAACTCTCAATGTGACACTTTCGTAAAAATAAAAAATAAAATAAAATAAAATAAAAGGGGGTGGGGGCCCTGAGCCTCAAGGTAGAGGTGATATTTTTTAAAACAGGACCACAAACCAGCCCAGTTTTAAGTAGGTTCAGGCTGGCATCATATCAGGTATTAACACCATAAGGTCAACCCAGATCTATTTGAAAAAACTGAGCAGCCATGGGCAGGCTGACAATAAAACTCATCAAGGCAACTAGGTTTAAACATTTTTAAGTGCAATGTCCCAGGATCTTTGATGTATCATGTTAACCAAACCAATCAAGTCTGTTCATTGCCACCTCTACCTCAACGCACAACATATAAACCTCAAATGCATTCCTTTTATAAAAGTAACATATAAAATTCATATAAAGATGCAAAATAAATTAAAAGATAACAGATATTCACACCATGGCAGCTAACAAACAACTATGATAAAATTAACTGTTCTTGAATATTTTACAATCATTATACAATGTCCACTAGAAACCTTGGTGACAATGAAAAACGTTGATACAAATATTCTTAAAATTCTTATAATTAAGCTCTCGTTAATGAGGCTTATGCTTGGCATATACTTCTCAATAACTCAAGAGAAACCATGGATGCCACAGAAGCAAGACATAACACAAGATAATTCTGCAGTGCGCCACCTCAATGTTTACCTTAATATGTGCACCTTAAACATCCAACACCACAACATTGAAGTTTTAGTTCATTATAAAATATCATCCATACGCTGGAGATTAAGTGGTATGCATATCACAAAAAAAGAAATCCAGCGAACAGAAGGTCGTGGTTCGATCACAGCTGCTTAAAAACCAACCCCACACCCTGAATCTTAGCCACTATTAGACAAATAATTACAGCTTATTTTAAAACAGAACCATTTTCATAATGTCAAGACTTGTAAAGTCAATAAACAGGTGGCTCAAGCATATTTTTCATAATATAAATACTTATAAAATCAATAAACAGCTCACTCAAATATGCATATGAATATCACGTAATCCATGTAAAATTTCAGACACCAGCTCTGTTTTGTAGAGATTCAACACCAGGTTAAATGTGAAATTTCAAGCTTATAAGAAATTCATCAATGTAAAAGAGGAATAAGAGCAAAACTCGCCTTTCATTCCAAGAGTTTAGAGGAGATTCAGTAATCTCAATACCTCCACCAACTAATGATAGCTCTACATCTCCTAGATCCTGCCCGCCATCTGCTTAGAACATTAAATCAGATGCACAAGGACCGGACAGCAATCACTGTCAAACATTTAAAATCTAGGTCAATTATATAGTAGCCCAAGATGACTCAAGGTCAATACCAGTGGGCAAATCAGTGGAGCTTGAGATAAGAGATTGGCCATCCACAGGGGATAAGTTACTGTTGGACAATATGACTTGGTTCGTGTTTTCTGATTCTTGGAGTTGCATTCTTATTTTGGCCTCAATGACCTTCTGCTCCTCCTGAATTGCATGAAGATTAGCATAATAAGCCTTACGGAAACCAATCAAAGAAGGCCATAATCCTTCAGCTATTTCATGTATAAAATTAGATATAGTCATTTACATAAGAGAAAAAACAGCATCTTCAAAAATTGAAAAATTAATATAAAATAACCCCTTACAGCTTGCTCTAGGCCTTTTTCTTCCTGGGTTTTTGCACCATGGTATTCCACTCCATAACTTGGAGTTTTGCAAAAGGGGCAGCTTTAACAGCTGAGGACTTCAATCAACAAGAGCTCAAGCAGTGTTTGAGTTCACAAAGTTTCAAAGTACAACCATGCTTGATTGGGTACCACAAAGCCAAATCAGAACAATCATGAAAAAAGATAAGAAAAAGAGGGGAAAAAAAGAAAAAGAACAAGAAAACTCAAATTACATTAAAAACCCCATCTCAAGCTCCAATCACTCGTGGAGGTGTAGAGCATTTTTTCTATACTTATTACTAGTTTTTCCTTCAATCCAAAAAATAGAAGTTTTTTTTTTTTTTTTTAATTCCTTCCTGGGGAAGAGATAGATTTGGTTCTTATATATATATTTTTTTTCCTCATTGAAACTATTGAAGAAGAATTAATTACAAGGATGTTACTCAGTTTTCAATTTGTTAACGATTGGTTGATATTCAACTCTTCGCTTTGGATTATTATCCTCAGTTCATGTCAGAAAAAAGTCTCTTACGGGGATACTTTTGTTTGCAAACAGACTCAAATTGGGAGTTTTGGACTTAGTATTTGTCAGAACCTTCATTCAATACCAAAGGAAAGTACACTCCCACCCCAACAAATTGACAATTCCGTTTACCAAAAAAATGAAATTGACAATTCCGGAGTCCAAAATGAATTATTCCAAACAGAAACCGAAAAGAATAATTTTCTTCTCAAAACACAATGTAGTCACAGAGTAAAGGAGAAGTAAGAGCAAAAATGATAATAAAATTCTGAACAGACCGACAGATAAACAAGAGATTAAAGAATTTATCAAAGTAATTAGGATACTGAGCAGAATGGGTAGCATTTGAGGGGTTCATCTGCAGAAAACACTCTGCAAAAGAAACGCACGAAATAAAACAACGAAATCGTTAGAAATAAAATCCACTTAAATTTGAACAAACAAGAACATTACAAAAAAACCCAAACAAAGTAAGAATTGAAAAACCAAAAAAAAGAAAAAAAAGAAACAACAAATAAATCCTACCGGTGCAAATTCCTTTCTTGCAACATTTCGACCGATTCAAGCTCGGATAGTACTGGAAATTATAAATCCAAAACCCAAAACAATCAACAACCGTAGAACAGAACTCAAAGAAAAAAAACCCAAAGAAAATTCAAAGCTTTTCTAAGAAAAATTACGAAGAAACAAATGGGGCAGTCTTCGAGGTCGGGATTGGAGTCCTCAACCCCATCATAGCAAGGTGCGAGCTTCTCCGAGAGGATTAGCTTTCGAAGCCTCTTGTAGTCGACATTCGAGGGCTGACGAGCCAGCCGCTGCGGCCTAGTGAACCGCTCCTCGATCGTACACCGCTTCCTGCCAATCCGATTCCCCATCAATAAATCTTCATCGATTTCCGGTTCTTGCCATAATCAGTTTGTTATTCGTAGTCAGGATTAGGGTTTTGTTGTTCGTTTGCTTTTGATTCCGATCTTTATCTTTCTGCTTTTCCTCTCTATAACAGCTTCTTCTGCAGAGACGCAAAGCAAAAGTAACAGAATAAGTGATAGAGAGAGAAGGACAAGTAAAGTATTCAACGAGTAGAAAGCGATCAGCTGGAGTCGTATTTTTTTACGAAAATGCCCTTAGGCCTACTATGAAATAACGAAAATGCCGTCAACGGCGCAGACAGGTTCCCTCGTTGTCGGACAACAGTACTACCGCGCATTTGTGTCTTCCCGAGAAAAACGTTTTTAGACGAAGTACCAAACTTGTCCCGACATATAAAGACAGAATATGAAAATCTCTATTTTTTAATTATAAAGATAAAGAAAAAAATAATAATGTTTTGGAATACTAAGGATTTGGATAGTGATTTCATTCTCTATTTTCTCTATAAAAAAAATAATAATAGAAATCCAAGCATAATTAACTCTGGCGCATGTTCACATCTCTAAAATTCTCCATTAATAATACATACTAGGGGGTAGGGGCTACGTGTAGGGTTGCAACTCGATGCGGTTTGGTTCAGGTTGGCCTCAACTAGGGCTGGCAATGGGTCGGATATATATCCGAATCTGATCCGAAAATCCCGAATCCGATCTGAAAATATAGATCCGCGATTCGAATACGGATATCGGATTTCGGATCCGACCGAATTCGGATCCGAATCCGAATCTGCCCATATCCGATCCGAAAAAGATCCGAACCGAAATCAACATATACTTTTCATTAAATCATTGGTAAACTTTGTATAAACCATGGTTGAACTATCCTTATTCATATCTTACTTTAATATTTATATGGCTCATTTTTTATAATTAAAATTTGCTTTAATAGTTAAACTTAACTTTTAAGTTTTAAGTTCAAATCGGATCTAATTCGGATCGAATTCGGATTTCGGTTATTTATTCGGTCGAATTTCGAATTCGGATATATTATATAAATTCGGTTTCGAATTCGGATTCACATATAAAAGATCCGTCGGATTTCGAATCGAATTCGGATATCAGATTTTTATTTTCGGTTCGGATTCGGATCATGACAGATCCGTACCGTATTCGACCCGTTGCCAGCCCTAGCCTCAACCCAAGACCAAACCAAGGTTACTAATGATCAACCCAAAACCAAATCGAACCGACCTTAAAACCGAAATACCTAAACCGAACCGATTATTTAAAGAAAACCCGTAACCCAACCCAAACATGTTATCAAGAGAGAGATTCCCATTTTTGCACAAAAAAAAATTTTAAGAATACACACAATAAATTTAAAGGATCATCACTTACATGCGGTTCAATCCCTTAAGTAGTTCATATGCATACATAAGATGGAGCAAAAAGCTTAGAATCCCAAGTCATATGTTAATTGTTTTGGATCGCACTATTGAGCTCATGAATCAATTTAATAATTAACTACAAAGATTTATAAAATAATAATCTTATTCATTATTTTATAACTTATAATTTATAAGTTATATTTTATTATTACAACTTTATCTATTGTATATTTTATATATATTATTATATTTCGGTTTGGTTCAGTTCGGTTTTACACTTAGGAAATTTGGTTTGGTTTTCAGTTCAATTCGGTTAACCAGAGCCTTCAACCCAAAACCGAATTAAACAAATTCGGTTCTCTATTTTTAGAACCAAAACCTACCCAAAGACTATATAACCCAAACCAAACCAATCCAAAGTTGGGTTGGACCGGTTTGGTTTCGGTTTTAACTGACCCAAGTTGCAGCCCTAGCTGCACGTAGAAAACGTGGGCCTACTTAGATAAACAGCCCGATAGTTAGTTTAAAATAGTAGGAGATTATTTTGTTTAGAGAGAGCAATGTTTGGAAAAATAAAAGTGAGACCAGAATCTAGAGGGAATATTCCCTCTCCTTCTCTTTATTAATAATATAGATATAGATAAGGGCTTTTTGCATCAATACCTCTACATTATAATATATTTGCATCTATATTCTCTTGTTTTAGTATTTATATTTATATCTATCCATTTAGCATAATCGTTACAGTCATATCCCTGACGTTAAAGTCTGTCAACTTTTATTATTTATTTAATTAAATGATTGAAATAACCTTCTATAAAATAAAAAAATATTTCATATTTATCTTTCTACATTATCTTATATTTTCGTATATATTATTATATTTATCCCTTATGTTATTGATATTAATTCGATCAATCGATAATTATTCATTGAAACTTAGCCTAGCCATATAGTCATTTAGATATTTAGTATTTTTTTTTTATCTTATATAAGGTTATTTTAGTCATTTAATAAAAATAAACTATAAAAGTTAAATAAATTTAACGTCAAGGGTATGGCTGCAACAACAATGCTAAATGGAAGGATATAAATATAAATACTAAAAAAAAAGATGATATAGATGAAATTATATTATAACATAGAGATATGGATGCAAAACGCCTTAAATATGATGATGATGCTATGAAAAATTGGGATCTTGGAATGTGACTCTAAGGCTCCGTTTGTTTTGATGTAAAATCTAATACGGAAAATGTTTTCCAGGTAAAATGGGGTTTTTCACGTGTTTGTTTCAATGTAAAATACAATACGATGTAAAACGATTTTCTTAAAAGATAGCTATTTTCCGGAAAATAACATACCACTAAAAATGCCGTATGTCATTTTCCGGAAAATGGATCACGGACGACATCTAACTGAAGTGTAACTCGAGTCATTTCAATTCAGGTTGAGATTACCCAAAACCAAACCGAAATATTTGCAATCAACCCAAACTAAACCGAACCGCATTCAAAAACCAAAAATATAAAACTGAAAATCGAACCAAAAATAAATAAAAAAACCGAACCCAAACCGAACTTAACCGAATTATAAGTGATCAACTCAATTCAATTTAGGGGAATAATGAATTCAATTCAGTTTAACTAAGTATCTAACCCAAAACCGAACCGACTTAGTTCGATTTAGGGATTTTTGGACCAATTCTAAACCGAAAAACTAAAAAACCAAACCAAACCAAACCGAAGTCAATTGGTTTGAGTTCGGTTTTAACCGGACCAAGTTGCACCCCTAATATCTAGCATAAGAAAATGAAAATTTCTCATTTTCTAATTCTATTTTCCAATGTCCATCCAAACAATTGAAAAACTTTGATTTTCTTGAAAATATTTTCCGATGTAAATGTTTTCCAATGGAAAACGTTTTACATCAAAACAAACGGAGCCTAAATGTTAACTAATTTAACAAGATAAGATAATTACGCTTAAGATAATAAAAAATCAAATATATATTAATTTTTCAGAGTTAATTATAAATAATTAAAGTAAATCCAAATACAATTACCCTAACATATTACAATTGTAGATCTTCTAACATCTAATCTAATCTTTTAATCCAAGCAGACCATTCCAAGGCTGAATTACGTTAACCAAGGTCGAAGTCTACATCTTACGCCATGCTCCCACTCTGCTACTTTGATCCACATCTATACCTACAAAATATATTAGGATTGAGCACAAACCCAATAGGTATCATCCCACAATCCAACTCCTAAAATGAACATCAGACTCGTAGAACAAACACTAAAGATAGAAATAAATAGCAATATACGAAGAGTGAAACAATCAATATAAACAAGTACATATCTAGCAAGGATGATGATCCTAATACACTATATGATCATAAGATGCATTATATCATAAGCATGATGTCTACATGAAAGAAAAAAAAAACACACCAAAATCCACAAACTTGTACGCAAATAAGTATGATATGCATTCAGTAAATCGTGTGCGCATCTACCATAAATATCCAACTTCTACCCTTGTTATGGATAATATAAAGTTTGTAAGACCTTCCACCTTCTTATAACTTTACATAAAGATGTTGTGAAATTATTTTATACGACTTCGACAAGCGCACATTCCCACTGTATGGTCCTCTCCCTACTTGATGACACCATTAACTAAGGAAATTGGAAGAACTTTAACCTAACAAAGTCTACATGATTTTTCCTTCTTTTTTTCTTTTTTTCTTTTTCTTTCTTTTTCTTTTTTTTTCTTTTTTTTTTGTTGGGGTGTAGAGGTGGCTTTAATGTGTGGTGCAGAAAAAAATCTAAGAACACATAAAAGACTCACTTCAATGAGATTGGATCTTTTGACTTCCCCTTGACAGGGTCTAGATTCATGCAATCTTATCATCACAGATGATGGTAAATTGGTAGGTGTTGAATTTAACTGTGTGAGGTAAATTGGTGGGTGTTGAATTTAACTGCATGACAATAATGAAAATGAAAATAAAACACAGAAGTGTGCAAATGGATTTTCTATGGTTTGGCATTATGCCTATGTCCACAAAAGAGAATGAGATCTTTCACTAGGATTCAAATCACCTACTATCATGCTAATAAAAGTGCTCAACAGTAACCTACAGCTGTTTACCACATCAGTAAGCAGCTATCTCTCTTCTTTCTCTCACTTCACTAAATCTAGATTTTTTTTTTTCATTTTTATTATATTGTAGTTACTTGTTGCGGTGGCAAGCAGCTGGAAGTTATTAATCAAAATCCTTTGCACTATTTCGAAATAACAGTAGGGTTATAACCCTAAACTCAACACATTAGAGAAAATTATTAACAGGCAATTAAGTATTGACCCATGAAAGTCGGATAAAATTTGAGACACATTCCAACTATGACTCTTGGAAACCATAACTTGATATAATAACAAGATCCATGAAGTTAAAGTGTGCAAATTTCCAAACCATATGATAGTGAACTCTTGGAAATTTTTGGCTATGGAATTGACACTGTGAGCTGAAAGTCTAATCAATCATATCCATGTTTTGGATTGATCCGTGCATGGTCCCCACCTAACAACCATTTGGACAGTGATATAAATGTCTAAACCATTCAATTCAAGGCTCTCCTTCGGACATCATATATTCTTTTAAGTTGATATAAAATATTCCTAACTTGGGGCGGTAGGCTTTAGTTGACTAGCTTTCGGCAGTTGGTCCACCCACGAAGTTTCCTTCCAGCATTATACCAAAAAACGAATCTAGATCAAAGTAGTTACAAAAATTTCAAGACATATCTGGAAGATAATATCCTTTGAGAACTATAACAAATAGTCTCTGGTCCCACCAAGTCTCACAACAAGAATCTAAGAGGACCACAAACGCACCAAATTAGAATGTATCTTATATTGTAGCTTCTTATGCTCTGAACAGCATTTGAAGAGAAGAAGGTGATAACCCTTTATAATCCAATGAGAGAACTTAGAAATTTTCTAAGTTGAGATATTGTTTAGGCTTTTTTTGGTTCTTATGCTTAGGGGTAAGTACTTTTGAGTAAATGAAGAAGAGGGAGCACTTACATACAGAGCATCAATAAGTTGCTAATTTGAAAAAAAAAAATTTGTTCTATAAATACAAAATGATAGGAATAATTATTATAGTTGCAGGTAGAAATGTGTTTTCTTTAAGTTTTGTTACTGAATTTAAAGATAAATGTGTTATTTTCAAAGTTCTAATAAATTCAAGATAAATGCTTTTTCATCGACCCTACTTCGATGGGAACTGGCTTATGATGATGATGATTATTATTTAAAGATAAATGCGTTATTTTCAAAGTTCTACTAAATTCAAGAATGTAACTTTCCTTGTAAGTTACAAGCAAAAAGATGCTTGTGCATTGCTTCATTTGGCCCTAGAAGTAATTCCAGGGGCTAGAGGGAACAAAATCCCCAGTTCTCTTTAGTGCCTTGCAAGAATTAATTTGGAGATTTGAGTGGGATTTTTGTTAATATTATTTTATCATGTATTTTATAGTACCAATTTTGTCACTTCTAGCTTTAAGACCTAAAAAAATCTTCTTAAATAAATGTTCATCAAAAGCTATCTATACATCTAAAGAATTTTTTATGAAGGTGCTGCCTAAGAATCAATTCTCATTTTAGAAGCAACGCAAATAAGGTAAAACAAACTTCACTTTATAGGCTACTCATGGGTAACAACTTACCTATTCGAATTTTCCAACCCACTTAATAGCTTAAAAGATAATTTGAGAAGTCTGAAAAAATAAGTATCTAATTAAGCAATGCCAAAAGCAATCTTAGTTCTTTTTCTTTTTCTTTTTTTGGCTGCACGCTCCAAACGGCCTCCAAAACCACAATATTGTACTTGGATATTCCAGGTCTAAATCACTTGAAACAGTGAATGGGGTTTTACTCAGCAAAAAGAAGGGGGAAAATTATACTTAAACCCCTTGAGATTTGTCACTTATGCACATACACCCCCCTAACATTTGGAACATACAAAAAACCTCCCTGCACATATACTCAAATGATCACAAGACCACTTTTATCTAACAAGAAAGTTGAAAAGACCCAACTACATCTTGAGATTAAATTCTTATGAGCTAATAAAGGCAAAAAATAAAAAAAAAATATGCAACTCAAATTGAAGACTTAATTTAACTATATAAGATTCAACAGAAATAAACTCCCAACCTCCTCCATCAGACATTCTCCAGATGGTTCCTTGTAAGTAAACAGATAAGGCAAATTTTATCGCTTAGTATGTAAGGTAAAGCATGCTTTTAACTAAGCAACTTTTATCCCTAGAAGGGAGAATTGTTGTCATTTGAAGATATGTGAAGGAAGGTTTTTTATATTTTCCAAATATAATGGGGTTTGCTATTTCTTATATATAAGAGGGTTTTCCAAATGTAAGCAACTTATATATATATATATAATTACTCGTGGGATCTATTACTTTCTTTAAGTAAAAATTTCAAACCACCAGTCAGGAAGAAGAAAATTTCCATAGAACTTATATATAACTAAAATGAATCATATGAATTACAAAAAAAACCATGAAAGGGCACAATAGTTGTCAGAACTCTGGATTTTCAAGTATCAAAAAAGACACAGAAAAATACTTGAAACTACAACTGTTGACAAAACCTGTGTCCAAGTACATGAATCAAGACCAAACAGAAACATGGATTTTTTCTAGGTCCCTGTTAAATAGGCACAAAATTCATTTAGATGTATTCCCATGTTAATAAACAAACCATGCCTACAAAAGCATGTCGGAAGAGCTAAATACTAATTCACTGAATGTCACATTGACTGTGTTGCAGCAGGCAGTGTCATAGCCATATTTCTGCAATCCTAAGTTTGAAGCAAATTTTTTTCATAGAGATGACCCAATGTAACTACTAAACAAGAATAAGGGTTTTATTTAAAATTCAATCAATATTGAGTCTACTCTGCCCATCTAGATATAACATGGCAATTGTAGCCAATGAACAGCTACGCTTTCAAATGATATACCTGCTACACTTGCCTCTGAGGAAGTGAAGTGGGAGCTCCTCTTGTAGCATCATACGATCCTCCCCAGACAACACCAGAACTAGCTACAGCAGTGCCACCAGAAGCAGCAATACTGCTAGAAACACCAGCAACAGCACCAACATTACCAACACCAGCAACAGAACCGGTGCTTTTACTATATGTGTGCATTCCTTCTCCCACAGCCCCAACACCCATTTGAACCTGTCGCCCATAACCATCTACATAATAGCCACTACCTTGGACAGCAGATGAATATGAAGGATCCAGGTTCCCATACATGCTTCCATATGGATTTCCTCCTATATATAGCATTTATTAGTAGAAATTCAAAAGAAGAAGAAAGCCTTAACATTGAAAAGAAAATAATGAAAATAAAACTGAATCTTAAACACATATATGTTTGGTTCTACAGAAGATATAACTTTAGTAGTGGTGAGAAAAAGAAGATGAAGATGACAAAAACAATTCAAAGAAAAAATTAAAACATGAGGGGCTGTGATTCCAAATAGAAGTGAATATCATGTTTCAGACTAAACTGAGGCTGACACATTTTGAATGTCCATCAAGCCAACATACAGCAATATACCCCCAAGAAATAAAAGGGAAAATAAACAAAGAATAGATTTTAAAGCTTGCTTCAAATTTTACCCAAACATTTTCAATCATTAATTAATCTTCCAGCTCAATAATACTTGTTAATATGCTCTGGGCAAAAGGTTTTCTAGTCTATCTCACGAATTTTGATTACCTACTTAGATATGGCCTTTTCAGCCACATGGAGTGGGCCGGCAGGACATAAGATGCAGTAGGCTTGAACAAGATAGATTCCCAAATTTATTTCAAATTAGTCAGCTCCGTCTGACCCCACCAAATTCTAGACCAGAGAATGGCCAAGGTTAGTGGAACCCAACCCAGCCCACACAATAATGAACATCTACAATAGTAAATAACCAAAAGGTTCTATCTCAATGTCTTCTACTAAGCTTTGGAATTTTAGTGCAAAACAGAAGCATAAGCATTCAAATTTTAAGCTAGAACTTTAGAAAATAGCAAAATCACAATCTACACACCCCAAAGCACTGGAGTCCACCAGACTAGACAGGATATGCGTATGGAATATGTATTGGATCATTCATAGTTATTTCCACTTTATCTTTTTAATTAATGCAACATATATTTTACGGAGACCACCTCCATCTTCATTATATACTATAGGATGAAGTGCTTACCACTGCACCAATAACTTAAGTTATTAGTGAGAATGCAACTTTATTTCCTTATACAGTTAGCAGGATGTCGAGCCTTGGCCCAACACCCCCAGCAATCCCCAACACCTGCGACCACAAGCCAATTCCTGCCAATCCAGAGCTAGCTGCAAGTCAATGCTTGCCAACAACAACATGACTTTGCAAGACCCAGACACACAACCCGCAGGTAGAACACGAGCCAACATAACCTTTCGAGGTCCCTCCTAGCACCTGTCAACTGTAAGTCCCGGTCAACACCTAGCACAACCACAACATGCAATATTAGGGATTGAAAACAACACCCACACCACCACCACCACCACACCCCCCCACCCCCCCCCCCCCCCCCCCCCCCCCGAGACCTCAAAATACCAACGAACCAATCACCACCAAAACACATGTGCATTGTAGGCTAATTCGGGACCACAACACCTACACAAACCACAGCATATTCTCCAGGGGACTTGAACCCGGGACCTAGGCTCTGATACAAATTTGTATGATCAAGTGCTTACCACTGCACCAATAATTGAACACAACTTTATTTCCTTATACCATTAGTAGAACGTTGGCCAAAGCCCAACACCCCCAACATATACCAAACATTCAAGTTTCACAGAGACAGATATTGCATCTATGATTGTCTTATTTTATATTAGCACAGATAATTTAAAAACATATAGCATATGGATAGAGTCCCCACAACCTGTAATATGAGGACTAGATGAGGCTAACACCTAGACACATACCTACCTCTGAATCCATTAAATGTATAGAGAGGCTAGGTCATTTTCTTATCAAAGGCAGTATACCTATAGGGCATACTTGGAGATGCTGGTGTTATTGAAGCTAAAGTAGGGAGATGCTGGATTTCCCGTATTGGTGATGCTATATCATACCTAGGATATGCCGAAGATGGTGTATTATATGGTGAATCCAGAATTTAATGTAAGATAAATCAATGGTTCCTGTTGAAGCCAGAGTTGGAAGATACTCATGATAGGCTAATCTATAAATAGAACATCCAGTGAAGCTGAAGTGTACAAACGAGGAACCCGGCATGCATTCTGGCATATACATCAATAAGGTCACAGTTATTTAATAAAAAGTCCATGTGTAGACAACATGGCTGGGATTACCAACTCGATAATCCATCCTCCTGTTGAGTGTCTCCAGTGATTACATCAGGAAGAAAATGCACCACCACCACATTTTATAATGCTCTAAATTTTTTTCAAAGTTTATATCCTTCAATAGAAAAACATAAAAGCCAAAAAATGTAGATTTTCATTCATCCCTGTATCATACTTTTAACCAAACAATTGGAAATATCTTAGAGAATACATTTTTCAAAATCATCACATTAACCCATTACCACCACGTCGAGCAGCTGCACCAAAACCATCATCATATTTTAGTATGTTTTGGATTTTTTTTTTTCATAGTTTATATCCCTCTAATCCAGATACAGAGAAATGAAAAATGCATATATTCAACCTTTTTCATGTTTCAAACTAAAAAAAATGGATTTACAAAATGCATGTTTTCAAAAACAATAAGACCAAGTACAAAACCCTTCATGCCATAATAACTGGAGCCTTGATCAATGTTACGTTCCAACCTTTGGATAAGTTACCTCTCTTATAAGTGCCAAATCTCCCTAGCATCCTTCTAATAATGGATGTTTAAAGCTTCCCTAACTTGAAACTATATCACACATAATAACCCCCAACTTCGGGACCTCTACATATTCAAAATAATCCACTTTGATGTAAATTAACTTTCTGACCAGAAACAAGCTCAAAACGCAACCCTCCTTTGAAAATTATCTACCCGCTGGTACGTGGAATTGCAAAAATAACTGTTATTGATAAACACAAGTTTGATATTATGACCCAAAAAGGAAAAAAAAAGGGTAAAGATAAACGCAAGTTTGATCAACAAAGGGCTCCACTGAACAACACACAAACAAAAACATAACGCCTTATCCCAACTAGCTTTTGTCAACAACAGGAATCACATTCCTGTGTCCCATTAATATACAACCATACTTTTAGTTGAATGGTGAGAATTCAAATGCTATCTAACTCTATCTAGGATATTTTTGGTCGTCTCACGCTCTTATATCCTTCAATAAGTATCGCCTCACATCTCCCCATAGCTGCCTCCCTAGATTTTCGCTTTATGTCCCCAGATCATCTTCACCTAGTTTCTCCTATATTACCTCCTATTTAGGCAACACAGATTCTCAGATATTTTTCAGTTTTTATCTTATCTTTCCTACTCTTCCCAATATCTTCATTTCAATAGTGATCATCCCATACATCCATTGCATATTTATCATCAAAAATTTTTATCCATGAATCATAAGGGAGATAAAGAGCAAACGGAGGTTCCATAGTCTAATCCCTATAAAACAATGAGGAAAAAACAGTTGATGCTCCCTTCACCAAGATTGAGAAGGAAGTTGTTAATAACTACGTTTCAATCAAACTCTTCCACCTAGATCCAAATCTCTTCCTTCTAGGCAAGTAAACGATGCCCAAATGACATGGTCAAAAGCTATTGAATGCTCACTTGACTCTGGCTACAAAGTTTAGAATCAACAGACTTGTTTGGTGATAATAACCCCATCGAAAAATTGTCTCCCCTTAATTAACATGCTGTAGGTTTCTATAATTACAAGATGTAAAACCGCCTTCAACCTGTTGGCCTTGACTTCACATTAGATCTGATAAACACTCCACTAAGCTTATGGAGTAATATTTAGGGTACCACTCTTTATAAAGATCAAGCCACTATGAAGTCCATGTCGTTAGCATTTCTGGTGCATTTAGCCAATCTCACTATCATATTTATATCCAAAAAGAAAACATTTAACTGAAAAAAAAACAAATATTAACTTGAGATGTGAAAATATAAGCTCTACTAGCAATCATATTAAAGTCCTGGGTTTGAGCTTCCTCTATAATTGACTAAAAATTTCACTAGTATCACTATAATCTGAAACATAACAATGAACTAATTCACAAAAGATCAATATTATCGTCAACTATCACAAACAACCATGAATTATTAAAATCTGCACCTAAAGATCTAGGTCTCTGCCCAACATAACAAACTTCTCATCAAAACAGTGACCCAATTTTGATGTGTCAGAGAGGTTTCATACCAATACCTGTGTTTTATCATGTTGGACATAAAAGTAGGTTAATTGAAGAGTCAACAGTCAAGGAATCACAACATTTAACCCAGTTAAAGGATAAATGTAATGGGTAAAACCCAAAAATTCCGAGTTCATGTAAACAACATGGAGACGACTTGAGCTATGTCCATGGAATCAGGTGCAGGTCCAGAAGCGATAATCTATTTAGGTATCAAATTTATCTCATCCCCACGTCACAGGACATGGTGACTCGCCCATATATTATCTATTTTTAACTTCTTTATGCTAAAAAATTACCATAATCTGATAATTAATAAACACACACTATCAACTTCTACTCAATTTAAACTTAATAATTAAGTACAAAACAAAGATAACAAAGGCATTCGTTTAGAATCAAGGAAATATCTGTTAAAAAAAAACAAAAAGAAGAAGAAGAACACAACTGTCAAGGATTGGACATGGATCCTGCACAGATGTTATGACATGTTGAAATGCACATTTTGGGGTGACTAGAAGATTCCATTTAATGTAGATTTACGAGTTGCCATAAACATTATAAGTCGCGAAGATTTAAAAAATAATAAAAATAAATAAAAGCTCTGGTACTGCTCTATAGCTTCCACAGCTAAAATACAAGGCTAGGAAAATTAATAATCTGCTTCACCACAGACATATCAAACTCAATATTAGGAAATTAAACTAACAATGTAGACTAAATCTATTTATCAGAGGCTGTAATGGAACTGCTAGATTCCTACTCCCTCATATGTTGCATTTTCTATATACAAAGTTGCAGAAAGCTGGTTTAAATTGTTCACTTTGGTTTCCTTTGAAGAAATAGTTTCAACAGCTGATATATCATGATGTACAGATAATGGGTCTTCCTCCTTAACAACTTAAAGGGGAGGGACAAATTTTCTCATACAGGGCTTTGGGAGCAGTAGGAAAGAAACTTGATGTATTATAATTTCTTTTCAAATTTTTTTTTTTTAATTTCTCTCTTTATGCTAAATTGCTAACATTATTGAAGGCTTTTCAACTGTCGAAAAGGAATATCTAACATTTTGCTATTTTTGAATGGAATTGAGGTAGGTCCATTTTCAGTTAGAAACATATAAGCGGCAAAGTTTGCCAAATTCTAAATGGAGCCATCAGGTGTTTTCATAAATAAAAAAAATTTAAAATAACAGAAACATTATGAGAGAGGGGAAGAAAAGAAAAATTACCACGAGATCTCTTCTCCACATTCAACACCTCAGCACGTAGTTTTTCCACTTCTCTGGCCATGGCCACCAGGTTCTTTTCCATTGCTTGCATTTGCTCCACTTGCTCTATGTTCAAACCCTTTTCATATTCGAATGCAGACCTTTTTGTTCCAAGAAACATAGGAAATAGTTTAAGTTAACCTGATAGTAATCAAAATGCATTATATAGCTTTGAGGGAGTTAAACACTGTAGAATACGAAACCTAAGGAGCTGAGTATTGATAATTTAAGCAAAAGTGTATTGTAAAAGGTAGCCTAAGCACCTAGTCACTTTTTTGAGGACCTAGACAATGCTTATATAGTGTGAATTCTTTAGAACTTATGTAAGAAAGTAGGAATGTGTTAAGCTTCCAGTAAGATATTATTAGTGTTTACAGTTTCACGGCATGCCCCTGAACTTTCGCTCCAGACAGCCTTGACAGACGTTTCACAGGGGTATTTCACTCCATTACAAATCGAGCAAAATTTCCAACGAAATGGGCAAAACGAAGGGAAACAGGGAGAAATGCTATTTTTTTCTAGAAAAAAAAATTTTTTTTTTTTTTTTTGCCATTTAAAAAGGCGAAACACTTGAAACGAAGGTTAGTTCCTTCCTCTTTTGGTCAAATGGAATGAGTTAATATTCTTTCAATCATGTTATATAATTATTTGTATTTTTTATTCCTTTTTTTTTTATCGGTAATAAGAAGATATATATATACATATTAATGTAATAACGATACAAGGAGAGTACACAAAAAAGTGTACCACTAGATAGAGAATGAGAAATATAAATGGAGGAGGAGAAAACCCAAAAAACAACCCACATCCTTTAAATGGAAAGCACTATGATTACATGCACTCCATATAATGTCATGCAAGTAATCTTAATACCCACCAGATATTTTATGATTTAATAACCAAATTAATTTTGTAGTTATTTTATTTGTTATTGGGATTCATCTCATTTCAAAATCCTCAAATAAAATATATTGTTTCTAATTGCATTAGGCCATATTGGCTGGGAAGTGCCATATTGCCTCACAGCTTATCATCTGGGCAACTTCCTAATTGCATAGGCAATTGCCTAGACTACATGTAGGTGTGCCAAGTAGTCTTGCACATTCAAAACACTTCCAATTGATCAAGCTAAACTGATATATAATGACTTTTATTTTTATTTTGTTTATGAATAATGATAATTGCATATATTAGCAACTATAATGGTTTCCAAGGTAGAAACCAAAGGATTATCAAAAAAAAAAGAGAACTGCACTATGATATACATCTAAACAAACCAATCCCAACCACCAAGCTATCAAAAACTAAATCAAATCCTCACTAACATATCTTTAGTGAGTGATCCATCAAAGTATTGTACTCTCTTTGAGGCCCTTTGGCCAACCTATCTATTTCCAAGTCTGCCTCTAATAATATAGTGTGTTCTCAAGAAAAGTGATGAGAAAACCCAAAAAAAAAAGGTAAAAATCTTCAAGGGCAATTGCATTTAAGTGTCATCCAGGCAATCACTAAATCAAAATTACCTTCTATTCCAAAAATATCTGATCCTAAAATAGTTAATAGTGCCAATATCTCTACATGTGTAGTTCCAATCAACATAAAAAAATGCATGAAAATTTTGTCCCCTCTCATTCCTAAAAATACCCTCATCTCCTAAAGGGGCCCAGTTGCCCATAGTGTACACCTAAATGTGTGCATCAAGAAAATTTATGATGAATAGCCAATGGTAGACAACACTACCAGTATCATATCAGTGAAAGCTACACTGTATTGCTAACCATGATGACACTAAAAACATGATGGAGCCAAAATAGCTCAACCAGATCTCACACTCCTCAACGATCCATTTCTTTATTTCTCCCCAAATAGCCCAAATAATAGCAAAAAAGAGCAAGTCATACATCAACTTACCTCATTTTTCCAATCTTAGAAATTTCACACTGATTTAGCATACATATTCTTTCTAGTGACACTGAATCAATCCCCTATAAATGTAGAAAAGTATCTATATCTTCCTAGAAAAGACAAAATAGAGAAACAAGTGATCCACCGACACCGATTTTACGCTCTGCAAATTAAGTATATGAGGATAGGGCCAAATTACTTCTCCTTTTTTGTACCATGTCACAAGGGTTGATCCTATAAAGAATAAAGACTCACCCAACCACCCCAATTCATGGAGAACTACAGGTTTCTAAAGTTTTTAGGCGTTAAACTTGCTGCTACAGGCTAGGCACAATGATTTAGAATACGGGTGATTGGGTCAATGAAAATATCTTTCAACAGCTCCAATAGGTCCACTAGTTCCCAGGTACTTAAGATCCAGACCAGGATAAACACTGGAGATAGATGCCTTTCCATATGGGGCTAGGCTGAATAGTATGGGGAAACAAACATTTAAAGGAATTTCTTGCCACCAAACTGCATGCCAAAATAGGTTCTAGGTACCATTCCCCATTCGTGAGTATACTGATGGAAAAATGGTGCAAGAGCAGATATGGCCATCCACATGATATCAGTGTTATCCTTGCATTATGTTTTCTGCATCATCTGTTGCCATGGATGCCATACTTGCTAGATGTTGCCTTAAATCATAGTGTTCCTATATGTACTTAATTCATTTGCAAACCTGGGTCAGAAATTTGAGCCAAAATTTTCCCTACATTAATTCATTCTTCACACTTAATTCACACATCATGCCCAATTCACTTCCTCTATCCAATAAGAAGTCTCTCTGAATTTTATCAATCACCCTTCAACCAAGGGGGTGTCATTCAGTTTATTTGTCTCAGCTTTCTGCTAAAAAAAATAATCAAATAAAAAACCAAGCCAATATGAAGCCAAAATCTAACCAAGAATTTTGGGCTTGTAAGTTTGGCTTGGTTCGGCTATTATTTGATTATATAAACATATATACATACATAAATATACATAAAAATATGTATACATATATCTATGGTATATAGTTTAGTTTTATTCAGCTTGGTCGTCCGTTTATATATCCTTGGGTTATTACAGTTTGTTTCAGTTTAAATCATAGTATTTCAATCCAATGAAATTTTGCAAAGGCCAACATAATTTCACCTATTCCAGTGGACTCTGAAACACAATCTACCAAATCCCATTTGGGGTTTAAAACACCCTTATTTCGACCAGCATAGTTGATATTTCACCTTGTGATAGTCAAAATGCAAATCTTTGGATTTTGGATTTTTTTTTTGAAAAAAAAAAAGCAAAAAGAGAAACTAAGAGAGAGCGAGGACAAGAGGGGAGAGGCAGGGGGCAAACTCGCCTTCTTCTTCTGTCAACTGATGGAAGAAGACTTTTGTACATCTATATTTATAAATCTCTTTTAATATATATGTTACGTTAATATTATTATATTTATGTAAATTATTTTAAAAAATTAAATTTTAGAAAATTTGTAAAAATATAATAATATTAGGACCATATTTATATTCCTAATAATATTATATATATATATACATGTATTATTAATAATATAAATTTGCTGACACGATCTTTGGCACGAGGGTTGAACATCTCTTTCAAACATGTGCCAAGATCAACCAATGATTTGATGATAAGTTAGCCAAGTAGGGGGCTAGAATGTAGGACTTGATAACTAGGAACTTATCGACTTGCTTGACCAATCAATAGGTAGCCAAGGAGGGTGGAAAGAAGAGTTCTTTAGAGCTGGCAACGGGTCAAGTTGTGTTGGGGTCGGGTCATAATCGGGTTGGGGTTGATCGGTTCGGGCCGGGTTGAACCCGATTAATGGCGGGTTGGAAAAACCCGCAACCGAACCCAACCCACCAATAAACGGGTTCAACCCGACTTTTTTTTTTCCCAAAAAAATATGATTAGAATAGGATTGGGGGCTTAATCGGGTTAGGTTGTGCCGTGTTCGGGTCAGGTCATAATAGGGTTGGGGGTTAATCAGGTCGTGTCAGATCACTTTTTGCTGATTCCTTTTTCAATCGGGTAACCGATTCCTTTTTCAATCGGGTAACCCGTCAGGTTACCGGGTTATAATCAGGTTGACCTGATTATGGGCGGGTTGGGAAAACCCCAACCCAATTAATATACGGATCAACCCAAACCCGTTTAAATCGGGTTAGTTCGGTTTGACCCGTTGGGTCGGGCCAATTTTTGCCAGCTCTAGAGTTCTTGTTGTTTAAGAACCCTTGCTTATCCCTTGTATCGTTTCTAGTTACATCTTTTGTACATTCTTCTATCTCAATGAATTTTCATCACTTATCAAAAAATAATAATAATAATAATTATACATCATTAATATTACCCTAATATAAATTTTTTTCCCTTATCTTTTTTTTTTATGAATAATGTGAGATGTAAATAAAAACAAAAAGGGATAAGGGTACAAGAGGATATGGGCCCGTGAGGGATGGAAACCCAGTTATGCAGCAAAAGATAAAATAAGGAAATACAAAACTACTTCCAAGCTACATCAAAGACTAGTCAAGAGCCATATCTGTGGCTAAACCTCTAATAACATCTCCAACTAAAGTGAACAAGAATTCTTTCCTCATGCAGACCCATGATGCCGCCAAAGAAATGATGCCAACACTTAAGGGATAACAACAACACGCCAAAAAAATGTGGGAGGAAAAAAGCAAACATGATTGGGTTGTGAAGATAGGAATTCAAAGAAAGAGCTATGAGGGGTAAGGAGCCACCTTTGGCAATCAGGCCTAGAAGTATCTAAGGCAACAAGTCTGAGATCTTCTAATATTTAAGCAAGTTCCTCCATTTCTTGATGTCAAAGATCATGACAAAATTGAAGGTTCCACATCAATACAGTAAAATCCAAGAGAGTATATCAGACATAAAAGGATATGAAACATGCCTTAATCCGAAGTCCTTGAAAATAAAATTTTCTAACTTTTTTAAAAGGTTTTTCTATTTTTACAATTTGTTTGGATTTTGGAATTTCTTAGCATGGCAACACAAAAAATCTGACAGCATGCGTGGCATTCCAGCAAAATTTTGGCAAAACAACACATAGGGCCATGAACAAAACGACATTTAAATGAGCATAGAAAACCTTAAGTTTAAGTAGAGCCTAAACCATAAACCAAACCAAATCAGTTTGTTCTTTTATTTTTCAAATTGTAACCAAACTAACAATAGAAAAAACCGAACTGATCCAATTTTTTTTCGATTTGGTTATTCTATTTTTGGTTTAGACCAAGCAAATAGACACCCTAGTTGCAATCCCGACTGGGATTCTATTATATGGGAAGATAGCAGGTAGAAACACATTCAAGAGCCTACGGAGTCAATGTGATCCTACCACCCAAGGAGATATATCTTCTTCCATGTGGCCAATTTTCTTTCCATTTTCTAGTAACAGGTGGCCAAAAGGAGAATGATCTATGATTCTAACCTAATGGCAGATCCAAGTATCTGTTAAGTAACTCTGCTACACCATATCGAAAAAAAAGGCATGCTGACCGCCCTAGCTGTCTCTAAGTGAACACCTATTATCTATCTAAAAACAAAATCTCGATCTTTGAGGCAGACACAATATTTCTAAAACCACAAAAGCACTTGAATAAATTGACAAGATTTATGTTATCAAATAAAGGGATGAAAAAGCATGCATCTAATTCATTAGGAATTAATGATATTTTAACAAAACCTTCTAAAATATGATCAGTCCAAGATCCTGAAAAACAAATTTTGATTTTGGAAAACACCATCATAATGGGATTTTGCACGCAGCCAAAAAGTTACATCAATCCATTGAGATAATATACACTAAAAGTGAAAGTTATAACAACAAATAAATGCTAATTTTGAGAAAAAAAATTTCATATATCAATGTAAAAGAATTATAAAACCACTGTTTTGTCACTTTGCAGAGTTAAAAGGTAGCCTGCATCAGGCATTGACACAAAATAAAGCAAAGTCTGATTATTAATTTAAAGAATCTTTTTATCTAGAGAGACCATCAAGTTGTGTGATCATAAAAGCCTTGCCATTGGCTTGAGAATGTGACACAAAAATCAGTCCTCTCCCAGGATCCTGATTCAGCGGGACATACATCAGGTTATGGTCCTTTTCAAATTGTTTAATGGAGAGGAGTGCCTTTTAAGATTAGCTCCAAGGATTTTCAACATGTCTACGAAATTTATCATTCCCCAGTTTACTATTTTATAAATAAATAAATTATGGACGACAGAGAAACAGTTAAATTGTTTAAACATATCTTTGTCATTAGAAAAACAGCCTTATAATCTCTTCTTTTTTTTTTTTTTTTCCTTTTTAAATTTTGTTGGCTTCTTTTAATCTTTTACTCCTCCTCACTTTAGTAAAATTCTGGTCACTGATCCACAAGAAAACAAAGGAAAAAGAATAAAAATTGCTAAAAAGCATCACATGGCCAGCACTCACCGTAATCTCTGGTGCTCTTGTCTCAAACTGTCAAGCTCAGAATGCATTTCAGGTAGCTTCTTAACATCAGCATGGGCTTTCTGCAATTCCTGAGTTGCCTGCTCAATTTGAGCAGTCAGTTCTTGTCTAGTTGTTAGTAGGCTCTGCGCTTCCATATGTGCCTGTTTCAGGTCTTTCTTAACATTTTCACCAGCTCGAATATCAGCATCCATTTTTGCAATCTTGTCCAGCAACACTCTAATCTGAATATCACTTTCTGTCTGGATACTCCTTATGTGTGCCTGCAGTCTTTGCAATTCCTGCTGAGCAGCCACAAGTTCCTCTCTCAAGGCTACATGTGTAGCAGCCAATCTTTGATTGTCCCTTGCCAGTCGTTCAATCTCTGCTGCCTGAACAGCCATCTTGTTCTCTAAAAGCTCAGGAGGAGGAAGCGGTTCCAAAGGGTGGTGTCCAGCAGGAAATGGACCATGGCGCATCATTCCTGGAGCTTGGGCAGGATGTCCCTCAAAATTCGGTCGCATGTGTCCTCTTGCAGACATCCGTTCACAATGCACCCAAAACTAGGATGAACATCAGAAAATAAACTATGCAGACAAAGTCCTGTGGTGCACACACCAGTTCCGGATTACTAGAAAAGCATGTAAATCCCACAAAGAAATGAACTGCAATCATAAGCATAAAAGCAAATATCTCGCGTGTTTTAATTAAATTAACTTAATTTCTCATCCAATACCACAGGTAACCCATCTTCATTTTACACTTCAAACCTTGACAAAAATATTCTCTAATAAAATATACATCACTGGAAATTGTAATGAGGATATACTATAAGCATACTGTACTCAACACAATAATTGTCAAATGAGCAAAAAGATACATATTACGCCATTGTATCTCAAATCACATTATAATTCTTACTTTTTTAATTTCCTTGAAAATTAAAATTATTCTTCCAACCAAAGATTCAACAACCCTGAGAGAGGGCACAAAATCAAAGAAAAGAAAATGAAAGCCAAGTGGTACATGAACATCTACATGCATACATACAATTTACATCTCATTAGGGATACCCCTAAAAATGAAGCTCAGTGAACATGTCAGCAAGGTCATTGACCTAACCATGCAACTTAAATAGATCAAGCAAAATAAAATAGACAAGAGATGATGACAGACAAATCACTCTCAACCAATGCAGCAAAGGAATCTGAGAGCCATCATCCCTTTCAGACCGTGAGTAAGTGCACAACTCAGCTATAACAAAATTATCCATCCCATAGGACTAGCGAAAGCAAGAATAACAGTATCTCAGAGATCTTAGGAAACACCTATTCCAAAAGAGCTGGAATACCAAGGGAACAACAATCAGACTTAAGCATGATCACCCCTCCCCGAGGCCTTCTAAGAAGCCCTAACTCTCTCTCACAATGAAGATGACAAAGCCAATGCTCTCTGATCAAAATATCTGAAGTCCATAAGGCTTCCCAAAGTAGAACTTGTAGAAGTCAAATAGACAAACAAGTGGACATGATTGGAACTTCCTCAATGATCATCAAAACACCATTTCGCCTTTTTTTCTGAATATCTTCCTATTTTCCTCCCCAACTAACCTAAATAATGGGATAAGTCAGCCCAGTGAAGGATTTCTCAAACCAAAGCCAGGAGGTCTCCACTTGAAAAACATATATCTCTGAAAGGGCCAATTATAGCAGATATCAGAAACGGCAGGACAAGAACCTAGAAGAAATAACTCCAAATCTGCTCAGCTCCATTGTAATTGAAGCAGAGATGATCTATTATGTCCCCTTGCCACAATCACATTAAAAAAAATGAAAAGATAAGCATTTTCTGCTCTTATAGAATGCATGGTCAGTTTAAAGAACCACTATCTAAGCATTTTCTGCTCTCTCTCCACAGGTGTGTACCTTATGCCTAAAGAATGGGGAGTTGGTGGATCACCTCTTCATTCACTGTGATTTTGTTTCTTACATCTGGAGGTACGTTATTACAGAGGTTGGGGTAAGTTGGGTGATGCCAGGAGAGATAGGCCTATTTGCTTCCCAATGGTGCCTTCCCTCTCTAACTTTGGACGTGAGATGTTCAAGGCGGTTTTCTTCTCCACACTATGGGCTGTTTGGAAGACCAGAAATAAGAAAATTTTTTAGGACGTTTCTCTTTCTCCCAAGGCAGTGATTGAGGAAGTCATTGTGTTAGCATCCTCTTGGGTTAGTGTAAGGAAGTGTGGTCAGGACTTGTCTGCAGCCGAAATTGCCCTCCATTGGAAGGCTCTCACTTTTAAGTAAAGTAGAGGAGAAGGTGTTTGCTTTAATACTGGTTTTTTAGGGATGTTTCTCTTTTTAGTCCACTGCCTCATGGACTATTGTATGCTTTAAGCTCTTCTCTTTCTTCATCTTAATGGAAGCTTTCATTATTTATCAAAAAAAAGAACCACTATCTAAACCAAAGCCTTCGTCTCATGGAGAGCATAAGTTTCCAAATCTGATACAAAGGAAAAGGATGGGAGAGCTATCACTGCAAAAACAATCCTTGGGGGGTTCAAGAAAGGGAGGAATATTGTAAAAATCAGCAAGTCTTGAATCGCACCAAAGAGACAGATTCCAAGACAAACCAGAATGAGATAAATAAAGAACACAAGTGGTTCCGGAATTCTTAAATAGGACTTAATTATGGACATGTTTCAAGCTGGAAGATAACCAGGCCTTTCCCCACCAAAGATATTCCCAACAAAAGATGCAAGAACAATTAGGAAGACTCTGGCGAGAACAACCAAAGCCGATACATGCATGCAACAAGCTGAACCAAAAGCTCTAGATCATAATAATGCAACAATCATTCCAAAAAGTATCATACTATTAATAACCAAACTCTAAGATATTTGCCTTTGAACTTATCTAGAGCAATTGTCCAATAAACGTTGAAATTCAAGTCAAAGTATTTCCCCAGTTAACGCCCCCATCCATAAACACTAAGTTCTAATTGAATATTTGATTTTTAACCCTCTCATTATACAAGACGACCATTTAGATTTTTATCCCACTAAAATCTTAGCAGGGTTCCTAATGAGAGACATAAAGTAGAAACTAAAGAAGCTTTGATTAGCATGATTTTTCCCCAACAAGAGATAATACCAAAAACCATGTAGCAATTTTCTGTCAGTTTCTCAATGTTTGAGTCGCTTTAGCTGCAAAGATTGCCATCAAGTGGGTGACTCGTGTATCTACCATGCCACTCCATAATTTCAGTTCCAATCACATTTCTATTTCTAAGACTTGCCTTAATGCTAGAGATTATCACAAGAAGCTTAAGGTAAACTCCATCAAAGATTTAATCACTCTTGGAATCAAGGCAAATAATCATATATAACCATCAAAATGAAGGCAAAAACATTCATCTTAACAGTCCTCGGTAGGAATCACATAACAAGACCAATGCCCAGTCTCTGTAAGAATCTGCTGGGAGAATGGGGAGACAGAAAGCCCGTGAGCCCTTCTTATGAACTTAGAAAAACCCTATTTCACCGTCCTAATGAAATAAAAGACATATCCAGGGTATCCTCCATCTACTCCCAAAATCATTCCACTCAATAACCATGTAAAAAGTTTTCTACTTGAGTCTATTATGAATTTTGAAGATCAAAGCTTGCGCACAATATTGGAAAGTGTAGACCAAATCCTACTCTCTGAACACTTGTTAGCAAACAAGTTGCAATTCGAGATTTCATTCAATTTTACCATAGAACTCGGATCTGAGATTCGAAAAATCCAATTAACACTCTAGGCATCAATATCAATCACAAAGTCCTCAAACCAAATTTATAAAGATGGTATCTAAAGTAACTGGTCGGAAATCATCCACCTTGGGTACCATAAGAGTCTATCTCATACCAAATCTACGACTAACGCAATCAAACTGGGTTTATGGGATTGGTGTGATCTGAGCATCCAATCTTGCCATATATTAAGATACAGTTTTACCATGGAGCATGTTAGGCCATACCCAAACTACAAGCAACCAAGCACCATCCATTGAGTACAGTGCAGTTTACCCATTCAACTCATCATTATTAGAGCTGGCAACGAGTCGGGTTCGGGTCGGGTCATAATCGGGTCGGTTTCGGGTTGGACTAAATTAAGGCGGGTTGGAAAACCCGCCAACCCGTTTATTATTATTTATTTTTTTTTTCCCAAAAAATATGATTAAAATAGGGTTGGGGGCTAATTGGATCAAGTTGTACCAAGTTCAGGTTGGGGTTAATTGGGTCGGGGACGGGACACTTTTGTCACTTTTTTTTTTTTTTAAATCGGGTTACCCGTCGGGTTTCCGGGTCATAATCGAGTTGACCCGATTACTGGCGAGTTGAGGAAACCCCAACCCGCACCCAACCCAATTAATAAACGAGTCAACCCAAACCCGTTTAACTCAGGTCAGTTCGGGTCACATTTTGCCAGCTCTAATCATTAGCATCCCTAGTTGATCTTCTTAAAACATACAATTTTATGGGACATGGTTCTGAATTTTCATTTCAAAGGAAACTTTGCATCTTTCAAATAGGGCCTCTTGGGAAACATTTTAAGAGAAATTTTGAGTGAGAGAGGTGTCAGAAACCAATTAATGAAAAAAAGGGAATTCCATGATATGGAAAACAATTAATGGAAAAAGTTACAGCATCCTTAACAAAAGGGATATTTCAATAAAAGAAAGGACCATTTAATTCAATAAAAGAGGCTAACCTCACAACTAGCCTCTACAAAATCATAGCAAAGGTCCTTAAGAATGAGAGAGCCGTGCTGACCTAAGTCGTATCGGAGAGTCAAAGTGCATTCATAGAAGGTAGACAGATCTTAGACAGTGGAATGCAGGTTTCTGGGATCCCATTGTCGAAAAGTTGGTGAAGAAATTATCACTGGGAAGAAGAAGAATCTGTCCTTAGATGGTCGGATGACCCTAATCAAATTCTCCCTTACAAGCATGCCAGCGTACTTTCTGTCCCTGTTTAGAGCGCCCAAAAGGTCATAGGACTGATGAAAAATGACATAGGAATTTCTTGAGGAACAGAGGAGAATGGATAAACGAGCATTTAGTTTGCTGGAGTAAGGTGTGCCTTAATAGTACTAAGGGGTTTGGGGTTGGGAAAAAAAAAATTTTTTTTATCAGTAAATGATGGATATATTATATAAGATAGAAATAGAAACATACAAGCATCATCCACAGGTACACGAAGAGTGTACCCATCCCTTAAGTCTACTTACTACTACATATATGAGTAGGTCATAGATCCGATGAGAACTCTTGCGTCACCCAAGACGTCCCCCTCCCAGCTCATAGAAATTATTACAAAACAAAAATTCCTCGATAGAACAATCATTGTTGTGGCGTTTTGGAGAGGAACGAAGGTCTTTGTTACTAAAATTGCTGTGGCGTTTTGGGGTTGGGAAAAATTGGCAATAGGAATTCTTCTCTGTTACTAAAATGGCTGTGGCGTTTTGGGGAGGAACGAAGGTCTTTGTGGCATAAGATTGTTGTCAGTAAACTTGGCATCCAAGCCAAATAAGGAGCTTTCAAACTAAATTTTGAGAGCCAGTCCATGGGGAACACGGGAAAACGAGGGGTTGGAGGCGTCGTTATATAGCACAAATGGGAGATCATTAACCTCTCTTTTCAGGCTCCACGGAGGTGAGAGACTCCCGAAGGGCGGAACTGTTGGCCGTAAGCAAGGGAGTAGAGGAGGCTATCTTCTTCAGGCTAGACGAATTTGAAATAGAAAGGGATTCTCAAACGATCATTGAATGGTTGAACAATGAGTCAACAACAGCCCGACTTCAAGTAAATTCACCAATGCCCATTACAAAAGAAAAAAAAAAACGAACATGAAATATCTACTACAGACAACAAAATGGCAGCAGAAAACATCAGAAATTATGCCCAAAAAAAGAGAGAGAGAACCGCACTCAAATCTAATATCGCCCTAGATAATGTAATTATTGGGGGAAGGATGAAAATCAACAAAAGAAACTACTATAGCGGGATCATCAAAAGAAACTCTAGCGACTTACATAGTCGATTATCCGGTTCTCTCAAGACTGAGATGGTTTCAATTGTTCAGAAATTACTTAGTATCAGTCGTATTGATGATGGTTAGGGCGAGCTTTGTCACCAGAGACGACAAGAGGTCAACCCAGTAACAATGGAGGACGTCGGGACGAAAACCAGTTACGATTAGGTTACTGATTTTTGTGAAAGAGATTGGCAATTGTGCACGTGCACCTCACGTGTTAAGGCAAATGTTAGTTTCTTCTTTTGTCTTCTTTCAATCAAGGAAATCGTTACTCTTGGAAATCATCATCCCCTTTGAGAAGGCAAATGTCAGTTTCTTCTTTTGTCCCATATTTTTAGGGAAGCCAATCAAGGGGCTGAAAGTTTAGCAAATTTTGCTTTAGAAAATTTTTCTTATACATGGGTTGAGAAACCCCCTTCATTTTTGTCATCCTGCCTCAGAGCAAATTTATGTGGTCAATGATCTATTCGTTTCGTTCGTAATCAATATACTTATATTCTTGTTTTCCGGTAAGAAAAAAAAAAGATAGTCGTAAGAATGATGATTTTAGTCCAATTTGTATAAAAACAAATGTCAAATAATATATTTACTGCTAATTCAATCCTCCTGGAACCTACTTCAATAAGACCCACACCTAGTTGGAGTTTTTTTTTTTAAAGGAAATCACTAGTCCATATCAAGCTCTTTGTGCCACATGAAAATTTTATTTAAAGTTGAAATTTAGTATATGATCTAAGGTTGGTTTATGGTAAATGTGGAGTGAAGAGGCTATGCGTAGAGCTGTAAACCACTCGGAAGAGGTTGCCTTAGACTAGTGATTTTCCTTAAATGTGGAGTGAAGAGGCTATGCGCAGATCCTAAAACCAAAATTGAGTTCAGGTTGGGTTCAAGCTCATGTTATACAACTTGAAAAACTCGACCAAGACTGCCTGATTGGCTTATATACATAAACTTATATATACGTAGATTTATGTAGACATGCACACACACACACACACAGATATTATATATATATATATATATATATTTCTCTATGTGTGTGTATATATGTATGTATGTATGTATGTATATCATTGTTTTTTTTTCTTTTACATTGTCTTTGTAATTATATAATCAACTATAAAACATATATTTATTAACATGCGATAACAAGTATGTGAATTTTTCTTAGATAATTAAATAGCCCGAACCTAGCCTGAACTCAAATAGTAATGTTTGAGTTGGATCTAGTTTAATGAGTTTGAGCTAGCTAGGGTGGGCCGTGAGCGAGTTAATTAATTTGGGGTAATAAATTTTAGATTAGATTGAGCCCAAACTCATCACAACAAGATCCAACCCACCTTACTTAGAGCTCTAGTGATGTAGCAAATCTATATCATCAGTTTGAGAGGAAATGCTTGTATAGACGATATATCAATCCATAGAAGCCTTTGTAATATGTATGAAATAGATCTTGTAATGAACAATAACTATTAAATTTGTAATATTTAATTTGATGAAGTTTTTGGGCAAAAAATATGTAAAATTTGCAAAAGCTCTTTTCATCATGTGATAAATGGTTTTACAGATAAAACATAAAATGTGAATTTGATTGATGAAAGTATACATGGATGAGTATGGTTCTTGTGATAATCTACCAAATTTCAACCTATGCCTCCATTACAAAAAAAAAAAACCTATGCCTCACCAAGTTTTCACCTCTAGAGCATTTTACTAGATAATCTACAAGCTATTATTTATAACTATCTTTTTTTCCTTATGACTTACAAGAGGGTTCAATTCGAAGAGAGCAAATTTGCCACGCCCTTGCGCATTTGTTTAGCATGTGTGCTTGCGAATACAAGAGATAAGGATATGTGCCAGGCGGGGATAAGATTGTGTGTCGTATCTTTTTTGGGCAACATGGCACCTACCTATTTGATCACACAAGGAAAACCACACCAAATGGCACAAAGGATTTTATTCACAATTTGAAAGACGATGAAGCTCTTCAAAGGAAAAGGAAAGGTAAATCACAGCTTATAATGGAGGAGGACTAACGATTAGTCGAATCATGATCATCCGTATACTAAAGTCCAATTGCAGGATAACTAATTAAGATTATCTCAGCCATTATGGCTTCTTCTTCTTCTTCTTCTTTTATGAGAAAGTGAGATTCTATTAAAACTAGTAAATAGACCGATCATACATTATCCCCTTGCTTCATCCATCAGAATGTAGATAAGAAATTGGGAGGGTTAGGAATCCACAAACACGAATATTTGTCTAAAGCAAAATTTGCCGACACATATATCCACCACTTTGTTGCCTTACTGGTAGGTGTGTCTGAATACAACATCTTGAAATAATTTGCAGTATTCCTTGATTATGGCTTGGTGTATGCATTGTGCTAGGTCATCATTTATAATGGAAGAAGCAGTAAGCTTTCGCTTTCCAAAGAGATGATGGACATGTTGAAGATGAAATCCCACAAAGGACCAAAGACCCTCAAAATCTCTTGCTTAAAGAAATGGAACGAAGTTGGTCCTCATTCTATGTAAACTAAGGACTCGAAAGATTGTGGCAATATATTATCGTAATACTTAATGGAAGTAATAGGGCAAAAAAAAATGGGTTTTAACTTCAAATTTTCTTTGAAGTTTTTCATGTTAGCAACGCGTGTCATCCACTACAACTAAGAAAAACAAGAGCCAAAACCTAAAAAGGGGATTCACGTCCCTTACAGCAAATGCTGTATAGACCCCCTCACATTCACCCCCTCACATTCATTTGTGAGGGGCTGTCTACAGCACATGCTGTAGATAAAGGTTGCATAAGATCTCAATTGGATGCCGATCCCCTAAAGGGATAAACTAATAAGACAACAAGAGGATAATGATAAATCTATAGTGGCTATGGTGCGGCACCAACAAGGTCTGCCATGATAGGCTCCACTCAGGAGCTCGGCCTTCCTCCACCACACTTGGACTCACCACATTCCAAGAATTTTCATATTACCACTCCAACTCTTCCTCCACTAAAGCAATCACACACGTTGCTTCCATTCAAGCCTCTACATATAGTAGTGGAGAGGAAGGTGGCTCCTCTTTGTGACGAGCCTGCTATTAAGGGAAGTAAAGACTTTAGTTTGCATCCTATTTGTTGCATTCCAACCAAGGCCTTCTGGTTTCCATAAGAAATTAGCAAAAATGGCTCGGATAAGATCGCTATCTCTTCTTGCTTTGCTTGTTGCCACCTTTGTTATTGCCACTGAAAGCAGGGTGGCAAGGAAGGACCTGGGTTTGGACTTGGGAGGTGGCTTGGGAATTGGGGTTGGTGTAGGCGTTGGCATTGGTTTAGGAGGTGGTGGTGGTGGGTCTGGTTCTGGTTCTGGTTCTGGCTCTGGCTCTGGCTCTGGCTCCGGCTCCGGCTCCGGCTCCGGCTCCGGCTCCGGCTCCGGTTCCGGTTCTGGTTCTGGTTCTGGTTCTGGCTCTGGCTCTGGCTCTGGTGCTGGTTCCCAAGCAGGTTCTTACGCTGGTTCTAGGGCTGGTTCAGGCTCGGGAGGCGGTTATGGTGGTGGTGAAGGCTCGGGCTATGGGTCTGGTTACGGTAATGGCCGTGGCAAGTGAAGAGACGAGGAAAATATCAACTTGAAGAAGTGATTATCACCATTTTTTTTTTTTTTTTTGTCTAAATAAAAAGATGGTGAATTTGAGTCTTTTGTGGTTTTTGGGTCATGTCTGAAGTCTAGATTAATGGCAGAATGCTGGTTTAAGAATTTTCTTTATGTTTGTATACTCTTTCTACTCGCATGAAGTTGTCTAGATTAATATCCTGTAACTTAATTGCAATTGTTACAGGGAAAACTATATATTATAACCATTTAGTACCTCTTTTCAGTAATTTTATGCTCTTATATGGAAGACTGTTGTTGTTGTAACTTGCTAAATATCAAAAGCAATATCAGATCAAATTTCAAGTTTGAAGTTTTAATGACTGAACCTTGCACAAGATTTTCAGGCAAGAAAACTAATGACCTCGATAGATAATGACATAAACTTGCGACAAATTAACTTGTATCATTATAAGCTGCTGTCACCTCTAGAACAAATGACCTGGTCATACAATCTGTAACCAGCATGCATGACTGATCTAATGGGAATATATAAATAAAGAGATGGTGGATTTGAATCTTTTTGTTCTTTTGGGTGGTCATGTCAGCTGAGGTCTAGATTCATGGAAGAAAGATGGTTAGGAGTCTTCTTATTGTTAGTTATTACAGAAAAGATCATTCGTTAACCATTTAGCATCTCCTTTCAGTCATAAGCTTGCTAAACATCAAAAGCATGGGAGTCAAGAGCATTAATATCAGATCAATTTTCAATTTTGATCAGAAACTTGGAGCTTTGTCTGTGTCTTAATCCTGATTTTTAATTGCTTCAAAAGTGTGTTGTTACTGTAGCTTGTTTTAATAACTGAAACATGAACAAGATTTTTCGGGCAAGAGAACTACCCCGGTTGATCTAAGGTCATGCTAAGGATCCATGATTTCATTACTTCAAGAATGGGAGATGTGCTAGCCACTGAACTCCTGTAATTGGGATTCAAATTTTAGTACAAAAGATGTAACCGAAGAGCAATTAAAAACCAGGATTCAGACACAGACAAAGCTACAAGATTTCTCTAGGATATATGAAAAGTAGAGTTGATTTTGTCACAATCACTTGAAGGGGACTTAATATTATAGGAACTAGGGCTGCAATTTGGGTCGGTTAA
This sequence comes from Buxus sempervirens, assembly GCA_947561395.2. Lineage (NCBI taxonomy): Eukaryota > Viridiplantae > Streptophyta > Magnoliopsida > Buxales > Buxaceae > Buxus > Buxus sempervirens. The sequence goes on from OX387189.1 coordinate 34,174,964, forward strand.
AACCGAAACCGAACCGGTCCAACCCAACTTTGAGTCGGTTTGGTTTGGGTTTGTAAGGTTTATTTTGTTTTGGCTGTATTCCGAGTCAAAAAGGTCTTAAAAATATTGTCAATGTATTTGGGATAGGTTAGAGGTATTGCGGTTCAAACGGGGTTTTGTTCGGAGTCAAATTGAAAGTGTTACGACCAACGTTCCCTGAACGTTCGCCGAACGTTCGACCGGTGACGACATACAGAGAAACCCGAGAGCAGCGTTCGCTGAACGTTCGACCGGTGACGACACACAGAGAAACCCGAGAGCAGCGTTCGCTGAGCGTTCGCTGAACGTTCGACCGGTGACGACACACAGAGAAACCCGAGAGCAGCGTTCGCCTCACGTTCGCTGAACGTTCGACCGTTGGTGCTCCACAGAGACAACAGAGAGTAACGTTCTCTGAACGTTCGCTGGTCGTTCGAACGAGAAGAAGAAAAGTGAGTTGTTTTATCGAACGTTCGAGCCGCGTTCGCTGAGCGTTCGAACGTTCGTAAACAAACTTCTTTTATAGAAATCCGATCTTTTCTGATTTGTTTCCTTTTCGTTCCCTTCTTTCTCCTAACCTATTTAAGGAGTGTCTAGCCTATTGTAAGGGTTACCCAATACGTTTTTGAGAACCCTAAAACGTGTGCAAGAGAGAGAGACCTTCTTCCTCTTTTCTCTTCTTCTTTGAGCCATCAAAACCAGTCTTCTTCTTTTCTTTTCTACCTTGGAGTTCCGAGTTGAAGAGTTTGCTCGTGGGAGTTCCTACGGTTGCTGAGCGAGTTCGTTCGGCACTTCACTAAGGAGATATTCAGAGTTCTGAATCGTTGCAAGGATGCAAATCTGAAGAGTTCTTCAGATATTTACATTGTGAGTCAGAGTCATTGTTGGGTCGTCTGAACCACTATTGTAAGTCTTCTTCTTATAGTGATTTCCAGAGGTGGCACCTCGTAGCCCGGAGGGTTTTTCTCTTTGAGAGTTCTCTTAGAGTTTTCCCTTCGTCACCAAATTGCTTGTGTTGTCTCTTACTTATTTTGCAATTGTGTGTGATGAATTGATATGTGTTCAGACTTGTGCATGCCAATTAATTAAGAACTTGTTTTTAATTGATTGATTTTTTATTCCGCAATCGGTTTCACCTATTCACCCCCCTCTAGGTGATTTAGAGTCTAAACTGTGTTTTTCAGGGTTATATAGTCTTTGGGTAGGTTGTGGTTCTAAAAATAGAGAACCGGATTTGTTTGGTTCGGTTTTGGGTTGAAGACTCGGGTTAACCAAACCAAACCAAATTTCCTAAGTGTAAAACCGAACTGAACCAAACCAAAATATAATAATATATATATATATATAATATACAATAGATAAAGTTGTAATAATAAAATATAACTTATAAATTATAAGTTCTAAAATAATGAATAAGATTATTATTTTATAAATCTTTGTAGTTAATTATTAAATTGATTCATGAGCTTAAAAATGCAATTCAAAACAATTAACATATGACTTCGGATTCTAAGCTCTTTGCTCCATTTTATGTATGCATTTGAACTACTTAAGGGATTGGACTGCATGTAAGTGATAATCCTTTAAATTTGTTGTGTGTATTCTTTAATTTTTTTTATTTTTTTTTTGGCAAAAGTGGGAATCTCTCTCTTAATAACAGGTTTTAAGTATATGAAAATGACCCAAACCGAACTGAATTTTGCAATTCGGTTTGGTTTGGGTTGGGTTACGGGTTTTCTTTAAATATTAATAATCGATTTGGTTTTCGGTTTGTGTATTTCGATTCTGAAGTCGATTCAGTTCGGGTTTGGGCCGACTATCAGTAACCTTGGTTTGGTTCGGGTTGGCCTCAACCCAAGACCGCACCAAGTTGCAGCCCTAATAGGAACCATGCAATACTTAATTTTTCAGCTGCCGTGGCAAGTTGATACCTGCCAAGAAGCTAACTCTATTGCTGATCAATTAGCAAATTGGGGTGCGGCCCTAGCTTATCTCAAGCGTTCTCTTAATCTCACATGCATTTTATTTAGCAGTTTATGAAATTTCCCTTCAAAATCAAGCTCGATAAGAATGGTAGATTAAGCCTTCATTAAGCTACTAAAGTTTTTAGCAAGGTTAAAGCATAAAATAGCTTAAGATTTTGTGAGGCCCTAGAATCCCACATTGCTCAGGAGGAAAAAGTGAAGCTCCATATATGTAGGTTTAAGACTCCCTCAAGCAACAAAGCCTTCTAAGGTAAAACCCAAGAACAAAATCATGAGTCCCCGTGGGCTAAAGCGGACAATATTATTGCTGGTGGGATCGGAGCTGTGCCTGCATCGATGGCGGGTATGAGAAAAAATCTATCTCTGAGAAATTAGAAGCAGGAAACATATTATAGTGGAGATCCAGTTAGCTCTGAAACTAGGGATGCTAATGGTTTCTCATTGCATGCTTGCAGCCGCTTCTTTGCTTACTAATTCTAGTTACAACCAACACTCAAAAACCCTTTTCTAACAAAGCACATAATGACTCAAATCTGATCCGAGTAACTCAAGTATACTATTTTTAGCCAATTTTAACTTAAGCAGGGATTTGCGCGTTTCATTCTTTTCACTGTCATGAATTTTATTTATCTGTCATGAATTACAGGGAAAAGGTAATTCAATGGAGTGGCATCAGTTAGCATCAGTGTCAAAAGGATCTACAACATCCATAAGGTCTAGGATAAAGGATTTAAGGACTGACTTTGGACCTCCCAAAACTTATCTCTGTCACACAAAAATCCATTATCATTGTGTGATAAATATCCTTCTTTTTTGGGGAGATGATGATAGACAATGAATTATCACTTGTCATCACCAGAAGAAATGACCAGCTCATGCAATCTGTACTTCACTAAAATAAACACTTGTTTCATCTAATACCATGAGTATGAAAAGGCCAAATGGATCAAGAGTATTTTCAAAGGAAACTTCCCCCTTACGTGTTCTAACCTTCGTGCAAGGGAGTGATCCAAAGCCAAGTAACCAACCCACCAACCAACTCAGGTGCAGAAATGAAAGGAGGGACCACCACCATGGATGATTTCACAGCATATTGGAGCTCTAATGGGGATCCATGTATAGTGGCCACAAAAATGGAAATCTTCCCTCAACAGTGTGGCAACACGTATACGCATGGGTTGGCGCACTAGTTCTGTATTTTGACTTACAGAGCATGATATGTCCTGATTTGCTGTTTCTTCATAATATAATATGCAGACAAGACCTTTACACTCCTCAATTACAGCTATAAATAGGTTTCTCTCCCTCTTCTTCCCTGTCTTCACTGCAAGGTTTCAATATCTCCTCCTTAATTAGAAAGCTTTTAGCAATCTTTAGACCTTAGTCATTCATCGAATTCCAAGTTCAAACACATTATGGCTCGGTTGAAGTCTTCAGCTGTTCTTGCTTTGCTTCTTGCTAGCTTTGCCCTTGTGGCTGAAAGCCGGGTTGCAAGGAAGGACTTGGGGGTGGATTTGGGTGGTGGTATTGGAGTTGGTGTGGGTGGAGGCATTGGCATTGGTCTTGGAGGTGGCAGTGGTTCAGGCTCTGGTTCGGGCTCTGGTTCTGGTTCATATTCAGGTTCAGGCTCAGGTTCTGCGTCAGGGTCTGGCTCTGGCTCTGGCTCAGGAGCCGGTTCGTATGCTGGTTCCTATGCGGGTTCTGGATCTGGTTCAGGCTCAGGTCGTAACCAAGGGCGTGGCGGAGGCTCGGGAAGAGGGTCAGGATCTGGTTCAGGTTATGGTGAGGGTCGTGGCCGAGGTGAGGGCCGTGGTTCGGGATCTGGCTCTGGATATGGTTCGGGTTATGGCGAAGGTCGTGGGTATGGTAATGGGAATGGAAAATGAATGGACTTAACTTCATGAGCTTGATTTGCACCATTTTGTATATAAATAAGAAGAAGGTGACCTTTAGATCTAAAAAAGTACTTTCTGAGTCATTTTTACCTAGTGTCTTGGTGCTATTTCTAGTATGTCTTGAGCCGGTTTTGTCTCCTGATGTTGTTCTTTCCATTGTTGATCTTATGTACTCGAAAATTTCTAGTTTCTTCAAACATCAATCAAAACATGAAGCATGATTACTAAGTATGATCTAGCTTGCTTTCAGCTATTATTTTACTTGAAGAGAAGAAAAAACAACAAAACAAAATAAACACAGGCATGAAGCATGATTTATAGGTAGACACAATGAAGCCAGAAAGCAGCTCAGAGAACAGCATTTATGACATTAAGTTCTTGATACTAGAAGAAATGAATTACAGTTAGAAAAAAACAAGTGATTCGGTTTGTTAACAGCAAAAATTGTTTCTTGGTAACAATGATCATGAGGTTCCTCAGTGAGAATGATTCAAGAATCCTTTTAATGGCAAAATTTTATGCATCCTATGACTGCAATTTACAACATAAATATTCAATAAACTGTCATAAAAATAGCAAAAAAAAGAAAAGTAATTGATGGGTTTGCACTATATTCCAAGAATATAAAATGGTATCATTAAATCATTTAAGACAGTGTGTTCATATTCAACTGATGCAGCCATTATTTATAAAATCAATCCCATGAGCATCCTAATATTTTTGGGTTCTTGAACTGGTGACAGTTGAATTTAAAAAGCCATGAACATTATAATTCTGTTGTGGTCAGGAAGATCATGTTAAGAGAGCAAGCAAAATTTTGCAACACTTGGATCACTACTCACCACAATACAAATTATTTATGATCAACCCACTAATGAAATCATGTGCAAACAAGCTTCAGAGAATGTTGGAGCTATACTTTAATGGAATAGCAGGTATAGTGGCCCAAAAAGGCAACAAAGCTAAACTACTTGGTGCACTAGCTATCCTGAGTTTTGTCTTCAGAGCCTGATATGTGCTGGCTTATTCAAATTTCAGTATGTATGGCTAAGTCCCATTTTCCTTCCCCGGAAAGTAAGCTTTGTAACAATCTGTAGAACTTAAAGGAGTCTTTAATCAAGTTATAGCTTTCAACCATATTATGGCTGGATTTAAGTCCTTTCTTCTTGCTACGCTAGTTTATAGCTTTGCCTTTGTGGCTGAAATCCATGTTGCAAGGAGCAATTAACTTGGGATTGAACTTAGGTGTTGGTGGTGATCTGGGACTTGGAGTGGGTGCAGGGATTGGTCTTCATGGAGGAAGTGGTAGTGGTTCAGGCTCTGGATCTGGTTTGGGCCAAACTTGGGGTTGAACTTCACCTCTGCTCCAATCAACCTCAAGCAGAGCTTTTCAACTGAAAGCAGAATGGAAAGTGATTAACATTGGTACCTCTGTACCACATATTCATGAGTTACTTTGACACTGAAGTTCCTCTTCATCAGTGGAAGACAATCTTACATTTCACACAGCACCTTCCATAAAATTATGATTGCATGAGACTATACTTGTTCTACCCAGCCTAGTATATAAATCAGTGTAAAAATTTTTGGAAAGTAATTTAAAAAAAAAAAAGGAATGATTTGTATGTGTACGTGGTTTCTCCTTAGCTGTTCTTATGATTACATTACATTAACAATGTAGGATATAAGCTATTTATATTCCCCAAGTTTAAGCTTTTCAAAAATTTTGTATACCCTCATATCATCAATAGTAAGATTTTCTATTACCAAACTCATGTATTACAAAATAATTGTTGTTCGATTTTGCTTTCTACACTGCTGTGTTATATGCTATGGTTTGGCCCCACAAGTTGAGATATGAAATTTTTGGGCGCAATCCTGGTTGAGAGTAGGGATGTAAACGTAGGCTGTATCATACACCCCACTTTGCAATTTGTGTTTTTCTGTTCATTTTTCTTTGTTATTGCTCCCAGTGATCTATAGGAATCAGGTCGGATTCCTTTCATGATAGACATAAGCTTTTAAACCAAGCCATTTAAATGCTATATGTTTGTTTTTGATTATTTTACGTATTTCTCAATTTGTGTTACCATCCAAAATTCAGGATTCATGTTATATTTGGACTTAGCAAAAAATTTACGTGGACTACAATTATATATACTACGGGATAGGGCTGGCAATGGGTTGAATACGGTATGGATCTACCATGATCTGAATCCGAAAATAAAAATCCGAAATCCGACGAATCTTTTATACGTGTGTGAGACATGGGAAAATCACCGGAATGATCATCCCTCCGTCAACACACGGGCTCAACGCAAAAGTGGGAGAGTCGCCACCATTCATGATTTATGGGGTGAGAATGGACACCAAAAGTTTAAAAATAAGCAAAAATAGCCAAAAGACAAATTCTAGGGTAAAAATAACCCTACTTGAAAATCGAATCCAGAGATGGGTAAGGGGATTAGATTATGAACGGGGGAAGGTGTTAGGCACCCCCATTCATCCACACAAAGTGGTTGCCAAGTGTATGTTCATGCAAAAAAACAAAGTAAGAAAGCTTGCTAAAAATAATGAGAAACCTTGAAAAAGGTCAAATGTATGATACCTTCACATGAGAAACCAAATGAATTTCGGGTTCTCCTTTTATGTCAATATCATTTCTGGAAAATTAAAAAGGTGGAAATCAAAGCACAAGTTGCTCAAAACCAAGTTAAATCAAATCCGGGAAGTTTGGTAAAAAGTATGCCACTTGCCTTAAAATCATTCAAATCCAATTCTAAATTGAACCAAACCAAATCCATTTGAAAGATTAGGGTAAATAAGAGTCTCATGCAAAATTTCACTTCATTTCGATAAAAATCCTAGGAGTTATGCTCCTTTGAAGTTGCTGCTGGGGATTTTTAAAAGTGATAAGTGGGCAACTTTGGAAAATTGTCTAGAAAAATCCACTACATAAAAATCCACGAAATTTGGTGTGATTGAAGTCTGTATGGCCATCTTTCAACAGAAACTAGCCTCATACAAAAATCCCTTCGGATGTGCCTTGGGTGGTCTCCCGAACAGGCCCCAAAGATCACAGATTTACCCAGAAAAGTACAAATGAACAGTTCTGAGTAAATCGGCTACCAATAATTCAAATGGAATCCAAAAATTATGAAACCAACTGGATTTGAAAATAGACTCATAAAGGAGTACTCAGAAACAAAAATCGTTCGAATCGGACTTAAAACGAACACATGGCGGTCCGTCGAAGTGACAAGCTCTGTACTTGAACCTGAACTGTCCACTTAACTTCGACAGAGAGGTGTCAAAAATCCGTTTGATGGAAACTTATGAAATTTGATAGACATAAACTAGACAGCCTCACCTTTCCCATGGTTCTAGAATCGCTCCAAAATTCATCCGGACGATGAAGTTATGAGTGTCCGAAGTAAGGGTACAGGTGCTATCCAGTTAAGCCACTTTTGAAGAAAATCAAATCCGAAAATTGACAAAGTGTGTGAGATTCGTGTGAGATGAATCCAAAACCTTTGAAAAACATTTAAAAACACTCCAGAATTTGATTGAGGCCATTTATTGGAGATTTATCACAATGAATGTAATAAATCCCCAAATGTGAGCCTATTCACCAAAAAGTGTAATATGTGTGCAAGAGTGAAAAACCAAGCAAAATCAATACAACATGCATATAGATTCAACAAGATAGGTTCTAGCATAGCCTAGGGTTCCGTTCCATTATCGTTTCCCTCTGTTCTCTCTCCCCGTTAAACACGGTTCTTCAAGATAATCAAGGGTACTTTTAATATGGAACGGTTTTCAATCAATCAAAAAGGCCTTATGCTACATGGGTTCTAGCATTAGGGTCAATCCCCAGTCTCGTTTCTCCTAGATCCGCCTTCACGTTTTACGGCTAGGGGAGTCTTGAGATACTTTGAGCCGGGGAAGGATTTCCACACATACAAACAAGGCTTTACACTACAGAAAGGTAGAAGAAGAGCTCTAGATCTAGGAATGTAAAGACAGAAAATAAAAAGAAAAGTTGAGGCTTACCTGAGTTCTGGAGGCGATTCCACAGCGGTTTTCTTCTTCTCTTGGAGTTCTTCTTTGCGAGAATTCAAAACAAGAGTTGAGTGCCATTTGCTTAAGGAGGAGCCTCCTATTTATAGGCAAAGGTTAGGGTTTAGGTTGGTGAGAATGGTAGACACAACATAAGGTCTATAGCCCACCAACCTTAACCCTAAGGCTATTTCCGAGATTTCCCCTCATTTAATGAGGGATATGATGGTAAAAGTGAAAAGCTCTCGGAAAACCCTAAATTTGAGCAAAACTAGCGTATCCGGCATGTCAGGCCGGATACACAAGTACCTTAATGTATCCGGTCTATGATGCCGGATACACTGAGGTCTACTTGTATGCGGCATTTTCCACCGGATACAAAGAAGGACACTTGTATCCGGCCTGAGTTGCCGGATACAAGAAAAAAAGCCTTTTTCTGAATTTTAACACAGGCAATACTTATTTACATGTAATATTGTTTAAGTAAATGTCCTCGTATTTTTTAATCTCCATTTACTTAAGATATTACATGTAAATAAGCAAACACCCCTCCATTTGAATCCATTAAAAATAGTTCCAGACCCAAATTCCAAGTGAATAAAAAGTCAACTTTCCAGTTCTAGGCAAAATTCCGATTTTTCAGGTCTGGAAAAAAGGTTCAATATGTTAAAACCATGGTATTCGTCAAGATTTAAAATCTCAAAAAATTCATTTATGCAATAACATTGCTAAAAACCTGATTACCGGGAAAAATTATCTTGAAATCTTGTTTTAAAAAATATTTCATTTTCTGGGGTCAAAAGTCAACAAAATTCAACCGGAAAAAGTTTGACTTTGCACAAAAGATAGAATTTGGGTATTTTCCTTTTCCGTTTTGGATTCGAATGGGTTAAGTATCTCAAACCCAATGCAAAGAATTGGAAATTCCAATAAAATATTTCTCTCCTTCAAGATTTATCAAAAATCGTGCAATTTTGGGGTGTCTACAACGTGAATCCGAATTCGAAACCGAATTTGAACTTAAAATTCAAAAGTCAAGTTTAACTATTAAAGCAAATTTTAACTATCAAAACTAATGAGACATAAATATTAAAGCAAGACATAAGTAAGAATGGTTCAACCATGGTTTATACAAAGTTTACCAATGGTTTAATGAAAGTTCGGATCCTATTCGAATCGGATATGAACAGATTCGAATTCGGTCGTATCCAAAATCCGATATTCGTATTCGAACCACGGATCTATATCTCATATCCGAATTCGAGATTTTCAAATCGAATTCGGATTCGGATATATATCTACGGGATAGCAAATTTGAAAGAGAATTGAGGGTGTTTCGGGTATTAAAATGTTAAACAGTTAGTTATTGAAAAACGTGACATTAACAAATGGGTTTAAGAGTTAATTTGATTTATTTTTTTTTAAACGGAGGGTGTTTTTGGTATCAAATATGAGCCAAAAAAACAAATTGTTGGCCTTATATTAGCAATATATATATAGGATTACGTTTTAAAAAATGTTAAGGAGCTTCAACTGAGTTTTTTTTTTTTCTTTTTTCTTTTTTTCTGTGGATAAATAACACGACTTCATCAACGAGAAAGGCGTACATAAGTTATCTCTCTGGCCTCGTTAAAAAGGAGGATCGAGAGAAAAGGTTGGGGAACTGAGTCATGAAAAGCACGTCTAAGAGTGGCTAATTTACAGCCCTAATCCAAAGAAGCGGGATATGTTAAAAGGCAGGGAGATATTAGGGTATTATTGTCAAACAATCTATCTTAATCAGTCTCTGAGAAAAAGGCACCAACAAAAGAATATGCCTAGGCGGATTATATCTTCCAGAAGCTTTTGTGAGACCCCAACTAACAATTAAAAACATTTAATACTCAAAATAAAGTAGGGCTCTTTAGTCACTATCAATAATCTTTACACTTAAAAATCAACATGGGCCCTCTTACTAATTTGTCTTCACCTTCACCGACAATACAGTGACAAAGTTAAATTGGATGGAATTTAATCATATTGGCTATGCTTGGGTTGTTTAGGCTCCAAATTGATGTGGACGGAATTTCATTCAATACATTGATTCTTAAAGTTAGTTTTAGGCTTCTAGTTGGATATCACTTCATTAGTTTAAGCATGGGATTAGTGTTTAAACTTGAAGTTGAACTGAATGATACTTTTCATTATAGGAAATCTAATTTAGGGTTCAAAAATCATAATGTGTGCTTAAGCCCCAAACCCTACTTTTCACCTTCGTTTTCTGTTAACCTAGTGGTGGCGGGGTGTTAATGGGGCTTGTTAAATGGGTAACACAACCAGCCTTGCCCCTGTTGTTTAGGGTTTGGTATTATCAAAATCGGGTTAGGGGTGTTGAGTGATCTTGAGCCTCTCTCAACCCTAAAAACTAGTTCATGGGATGAAGCTATCCTGACACTTATAAAGTGACCACCAACCCATTCCTTGCACAAACGATATTGCATACTCAACAATCTCCCCTCACACATCAGGCCTTGGGTTGTAGAGGCAACAACTTGTTTCTTCCATGGACTATTGGGTCGAGACTTGTTGAAATTTGGGTGCTAATACGAGTGTTGGGTGGTCTTAGGCCTCTCTAAACCCTAAAAGCTAGCTTATAGAATGAGGCTTTCCCTCAACCCAATCTTAATCCCTATAGGGGGTGTTTGGATTTACCAAAACTCGCCCGGTTGCCATCCCTGTGCATACTACATATCCTAACACAAGTAAGTTCTTAGCTGGTGGCATGTGTAGAAGAAGAAAATTTGGAGAGAGGACCATTATAAACGATGTAGGTAGTTAGTTGGGGATTTTTTTTTTTTTTTTACTTTTTCTTTTTTTGGGGTACGTACGTGTGGATAGTTCTTGGATTTGAAGGGATATTTTTGGCGAACCAGCCATAATTTAAGAAATATTTCCTAGTGTTTGCTTTATAACAGCATATATATATATATATGCAAGTTTGTTTTACCTTTGTGCCCTTATATATATATATATTGGTTGCTATATATCCACAAGATAGAAATTAATTGCGAGTAATTATTTAAGGGATATATTAATCTATAAGCTTTTAAGGAACATTCTAAGAATTGGAAGAAGTAGGCAAAAGAATAATGGGTAATGGGTGATTAGGAGAAGTTGGAAGTCTTTCAAAATTGCAAGTGGTCATAATAAAAAACCAAATGTCAAATGAGAAATCCTCAAGCTTCTGTTATATGTAGTATGGATATATCCTGTCTTAATGGTTAAGGATTCCTCATGCCATCTGAATTGCCTGGAATAAAATAGCAGGTTGTGATGGAGTCATGGAGGTGATAATAAATGGGTTCAAGAAGAGTTCAAAAGGGGTTAGGTACCCATTTAAGTAGAGTCAAATTTAGGTTTGTTAACATGATTTATGTAATAAACTCGTTAAAATTTAATAGACTTTAAATCAATAGCTCTCTATATCATGTCAACCCTTGCATCATATTGTTGTAGAATGCTCCATTTTCAAATCCCCAAATGGACACAACGTGATTCTCACCAAGCCCAAGTGGTAGGACCCCATCTGACCCTCTTAAATCTCATCACTACTTTAATCAACAAAAACTAAAAAAAAGGGTCACTGATATGGCAGACAAAGAGAGAAGATGCAGCCATTGACAGCTCTGTCCTGAGTTCTGAAATGCAAAAATAAACGAAGTTGCTGTCACACAATTTATTTATAGCCAAATCTTTCAACTCCTTCACATTCCCACTAAAATAAAAAGCTCTGCACCGGCTTTTCTTGGCAACTTCTTCGGTCATGGCTGGCCATTAAAATTTCTTGGGAAATGCAATCACTTATATTCAACAGCATGATAATTAATATTACTCTCTTTTGTTTTTCCTTTTTTTTTATTTAATCACATTTAAAAATTCCAAAAATCACATAAGTCAATTTATTTTAAAAACAATGTTCAAAAAGTCTTTAGGGTGACAAGGAGGCAGGTTTTGACAAACCCTAACCAATGATTATAGATCCAAATTATATCTAATTGGTTCCTAATATTAATTGAAATTATTTTGTATCTTACACAACCTACGTAATTAGAGAAAGCATTTCCTCTAGAGCCAAAATCCGGTTGTTCCATGAAACTAACAATTGGGATGGAGTTTGGATGTGTGGGCATCCATCCATGCGTTTCACGGTGGAACCACTGTATGGCATTAGGTGAAATCGTAAGGGTACATGTAAAGTCCCACATTGACATCCCTAGTCTTTTAATAACTTACCATCTAAGCGATGCCAACAAGCATCCCTCTTTATCACAATAAAAGTGATTTAGACCTTAGACCCCTCAACCCTTTTTCACTTGTATGAGTTTGTGTTGAGGTTTTAGGTACTGAAAGGATTTTTTGTGAGTTATAAATCTGTTTTTTCAACTTTTACGGCCTCCTTTCCTTTTTGGGTTCTTGACTGTTTCAAGCTTTGGCTTAAGCTTTATGATTTTTAAGAATTACCATTTGTTATAAAGCTAAAATAGATTTTCAAAAAGCAAAATAAGGTCTGGTTAGTAATTTTTAAAGTGTTTTTTTCTTTTTTTTTTTTTTTTGAGGAGAACCAGTAAATCATTACTTTTTAATACAACAAAAAAGATACATTTTTGCTGCTCTTCTTTAATCGATTTCGACGATTCACTCGGTTTTAACGCGCTAAACCAATTACATATATACGTATGTTTAAGGTAGACTACCAATTGAACCAATTAAGGTCAGCTTTGGGTTTTTCTTAATCAGTTTTGGTTTAGTCTCAGATTTTTACTAAAAAAACCAATTCGACTTCATTTCAGTTTTGGTTTGTAGTATGTACATAAGCAGTGGCGGAACCAGGACTCCAAATCTGAGAGAGCAAAAAAAATTTTCAATTAACACTTATACATGAAATATAGAAAATTCATGGGGATAGAGGGGCAAACCATAAATTTTAGGGGGGGCAAAACATAAATTTCAATTAAAATATATAGAAAAATATATACTTTTAATTAAAAATTTAGGGAGGGCAATTAGACAAAGCCTGGTTCCGCCACTGTACATAAGTTTTTCTTTTCTAAAATGAACTGTTTGCAACCCTAATGTATTCAGCCATTCTCAAGTGATACTGGTAAGTATTTTATAGTAGTTTATGTAGACTGTTATTTATGGTAAATACTAATTTGTAGTTAGTTCGTATCGGCTGATTTGACTCGGTATTAATAAAATTTACAATTAATTTGCTATTAAAAGCAAATCAATTAATCAAAAGAACCTAAAATATCTACAAGTTTGACAAGTGAGTAGTGATGCTCGAGGCGATTCGGCAATTCAGGTGCTCGAGGCAGGCGATCAAGTGTGAGGCGGTCATCTTCCCCGCGGTGCTCTGGTTTAGCCTCCTTTCTCCCGCTTAAACGAAGCATTCTCCGGCGACTCTTGCCCTTCTCATCTTTCTCACTATCTCCTGGGGTTCTCTAGAGCGATGGGTTGCTTCCAACATCTTCACCGACTTCATTCTTGCTTAGGTATCATTTCCTCGGTGGGAGTTTGACATCCTACCTATGGAAGAGCTTAACGACGAATCAGATGATACCGATGATGATGGTTGTAGGGGGTTACCCCTGGTTTTCTTCGATGGGAAAACCGGTTTCGGACAACCACTCTTTGGTTTTTATTATGTTATATTTATAGTTTATCTTTATTTGGTTGTATCTTTTGTCTTTGGCCCTGTCGGAGGTGTCGTTCATAGCTATTATCAGTGTTTTTTGCTGTTATCTGTGTTTGTGGTTTCGTGGTGCAGGGTTGCCATGCTCAACCCCCCTCTACGTCTCTTTGCGTGGTCGAGGTCCGGTTCACCGGTACCTCGTCCACCTTTTAGCTCATCACCATTGGTGATGCTAGCCTCCCTTCTCTTAGGAGTTTATCAATTTATCCACCTCAGTGCAGACCCTTCATCAATAGCTACCACTGTTTTCCAATCGGTAACTGTGGATTTTGCCACAGATCTAACATTTCTTTCGAGACGTTGTTGGATGGGTTGCTGTTTTGGTGATCCTGCTCTTTTATCTCTTATTGTTTCAGTCGTCTTCTTGTGTATTCCGACAGGTATGGGTATCTCTGTAATTATGGTTTTTGTGAATGAATGAATTCAGGCTTGCCTTTTACCCCCAAAAAAAAGTTTGACAAGTGAGTATGGTGGATCATGGATGGATGGAATATAAAGTCATAGCCCATGGCATACATACATATATTCAACACCATTATCTTACTCAACAGGACACATCACTTGTGCTTAGATCATTAACACCGACAAGCATGGTTAGTGCTTGACCATCTCAAACCACCATCTGGCTTCACCATGTAAACGTCAACTTCAATTAAAATTGCTTGACTATTAATGCATGGAAGCCACGCGTGACTATCTCCTTCCCGGGCATCCACCTGGCTTTACCAGGCCAACTAGCAGCCAATAAGAAAAAGTCCATACCCATCAACTTAAAGTTTCCAAAAAACAAAAGAAAAAAACCGTAAAATAAACAGCTTCTCGGATCTCGGATCCAACTCATTACAGCCAAGCTGGCAATGAAAGACAGAAGAGAGAGAAAGTGACTCTGAGAATACAGAGGTAGAGAGAGAGACAGAGAGAGGGGCTGGCAGTCAATGAAGGAGCACCGCCCAATCCCCAAACTCCGAAAGGCTCCAGCAACGATTCCGTCTAAATCGCTCGGAATTTTCCGGTTAGCCCGCTTCGTCTCCAAGCAATCACCTCCCCTCCACTTTCCCTACCGTGACCGGATCAACCGGTGATATTTTAAGCCTTTTAATTAAAAAGGATAAACTACACATATCTCTCTTATTCTTTCACATAATTACAAATACTCTCGTATACATTTTTTGAAATTAACATTAACTTCCCACTAAAAAAACACCTTGGTCTTTTATATGTGTTCATATATATCTTGGTATTTATACTTTTATCTTTTATTTAGCATAATTTTATTTTTAATATTAAATTTCATTAACTTTCGTTTTTTAATTTTTATTAAATGACTGAAATAACCTATAAAAAACGTTTGAACACCCAAATAATATGACTACGTTGAGTCGACAATGAAAATTTTTAATTGAACAAATTAATATCAATGATTTAAAACACAAATACAATAAATATAAAAGTATTAGGAAGTAAATGAGTATATGAGATGATATATAAGGATAAATATAAATATTTTTTATTTTGTGAAAGGTTATTTTAGTCATTTAATAAAAATAAATAATAAAAATTAACAAACTTTAATATCTAAAGTACAATTGCAATTATTATGCTAAATGAAGAAATCTAAATATAAATACTGAAAACAAGAAGATAAATAAGTATAAATATATCATAATATAAGGACATAGATGCAAAAAACCCATACCAGCATCACTTCAAGAAGGATGATAAACAACAAAGTTCACAAGGAGGTTATTGTTATTTCCAAATGGTAAGGGATGTATCTTATTTCGTCTTTTTGCCGTCAATTAACGCGTTCACGCGTATAGTTGTCGCTTCCTGTGGCAATGGATTATATATAAACCTCCGTTACCTTCCCGCTAATGGCAGGTGCAGAAAAAGAAAAGCCCAGGCCCCTCTTTTTCTTCTCTGCATCTGTTCTTTTCTTCCTTTCTTCTTCGATCTTTCTCTCTTATCTTTTGATCTTTTTGCTCTCTACTTAAAACCCCATTCGAGATAACCAAAAATTAAAGGCGAAAACAAGAAAAGGGGGAGAATGCCATCTTTGGAAGATGAACCGTTCCCATCCACGCCTGGTAAGGTGAAGATCGAGAGAGCCCACACGATCAACCGCCAGTTCCATCGATGCTTCGCTTCAACGAGTACGATGTTCTTGTGGGCTCTTTTCTTGATCGCCTTGACGGCTTCGTATCTCAGCTTTCAGAGCTTCGTCGATTCGGGGAGCAAGTATTTCGCGGCTTCTTGGGGCGGGATTCAATGGGAGAAGCAGGTACGAACCTCCGCTCAGATCCGGCGATCCGGGGGCATGTCCGTTCTCGTCACCGGCGCTGCAGGATTCGTCGGAACCCATGTCTCGCTCGCGCTCAAGAGACGAGGAGATGGCGTAGTTGGTCTCGACAATTTCAACAACTACTACGACCCGTCTCTCAAGAAAGCCAGAAAAACTCTTCTGAACAACCATGGCGTCTTCATCGTCGAAGGAGACATGAACGACGCTCGTCTCCTGGCCAAGCTATTCGACGTCGTCGCATTCACCCATGTCATGCATCTCGCCGCCCAAGCTGGTGTCCGTTACGCCATGGAGAACCCCGGCTCTTACGTTCACAGCAACATCGCCGGTCTCGTTACCCTCTTAGAAGCTTGCAAGTCAGCGAATCCCCAGCCGGCGATCGTCTGGGCCTCGTCCAGTTCCGTCTACGGACTGAACGAAAAAGTACCCTTTTCGGAATACGACCGGACGGACCAGCCGGCGAGCTTATACGCAGCGACGAAGAAGGCAGGAGAGGAAATCACGCACACGTACAACCACATTTACGGTCTATCAATCACCGGACTGAGATTCTTCACGGTTTACGGTCCTTGGGGAAGACCAGACATGGCGTACTTCTTCTTCACCCGAAACATGCTCCAGGGGAAGCCGATAACGGTGTTTCGGGGGAAGAATCGGGTGGATCTGGCGAGGGATTTCACGTACATTGACGACATCGTGAAGGGTTGCTTGGGGTCGCTGGACACCGCCGGGAAGAGCACCGGAACTGGAGGGAAGAAGAAGGGACCGGCACCGTACCGGATTTACAACCTGGGGAACACGTCGCCGGTGACGGTACCGACGCTGGTGGGGATTCTCGAGAGGCATTTGAAGATAAAAGCGAAGAAGAACATCGTCGAGATGCCCGGAAACGGAGACGTGCCGTTCACGCATGCTAACATAAGCCTGGCGCGTAGGGAACTAGGGTACAAGCCCACGACGGATTTGCAGACAGGGTTGAAGAAGTTCGTTAGATGGTATCTCAATTACTACGGCTACAATCGCGGCAAAACTGTAAAATAAAATTCTTTTTTTTTTCGGTTTTTTTTTTCCAAATTTTGAATTTCTTTTTTTTTCCATGAAAAAGAAAAATTCAAAAAAAAAGAAGGGAATTGGTAAAAAGAAAGGCCAAAAGGGAAAAGAAAGAAAGAAAAAAAAAAAAAAAGGATTCTTTTCTTTGGGGGAGCGGAGAAGACGCTCCTCCTCAATCCAGTCCTCACATTAGTTTTGTATTTTGTTTCTGTAAAGGAAAAGTTTCGGGTTTGTTTGGTAATTTTGTTCTTTTTCAGTTTTTTAAGTTACCTGTACTTAAAAAATGGAATTACTCGTTAGAGGGAGGGTATTTTTGGTAATTAATACAAGAAGGATGATGTTGAAGGGGAAACATAGCTGTCAAAGCCGCGGTGTACGGCTGTTAGGGGTCCCACAGCTGTCGAAGTAAAGATGATGATGAGGCCGTTGGATTGGAGTAAAGGATGGTCAAGCGGTGTTGACTTAATACAGCTGTAAAGCTGGGGAAGTGGTTGTATGGGACTGGGAGGTGCTGCCGACACCGGCCAGTAGGTGGCGCTTTCTGGGTGATGGGCCTGGGTCTTGTGGGCCCAGTTTTTTGGGGTTGTCCTTGTCATAGGTTGCTTCAACTAAGAAGATGTGAGGCATCCAATGTGAGATGTGGTGGAGGAAGGCAACCTTTTTCCTTCATGGTGGGACCATTTGATGCTTGTTGGTCATGTGGGTTGATTGCATGGGAGAGAAAGTGTGAAGGAAAGCACATGTTCTAAGATGGTAGGGACCATCACCCCTTTAGCCTAAGGGGTAGCAAACTTGGATGGAGGTTTCTTTCTAGAAATGATGGATGGAGACCAATATCATCACCATCTTACAGGTTTCATCAAGCATGTCTAAGATTATGGATTGCAGGGTTTTGCATGTGCCCCCAAAGATTAGTCGGTTGAGCGTAAGCAGCTCCAGATATCCTGAGTTCACAAAAAAAACATTAGTCAGTTGAGCGTAAGCAGCCCCAGATACCTTGAGTTCACAACAACAACAAAAAAAAAGGAGATTATGGTGGATAAGGGTCTTTTTTTTTTTTTTTTTGGTTGTGTGTGTATGGTGGATAATGGTGATGAATTGTGTGGGTAAACCCTAGATCCTTTAAAATGAGATTCTGAAAATTCATTTTTGTGCCCACCTAATTGGCTGTTACAAAGACAAAGACATTTGAAATTTTGAAGCAAAAAAGCATCGTACGTACAACATGTGTTGTGGAGATATTTTCCGGTTTTCTCGTCTTGGTACCGTCTGTCTCCAACTGTCGGCTGAGCCATATCTTTCTGAGGTGACATGAAAGCGCTTTGTTTGTTATGGTAGCGAGGACGAAACCTGTCCCACACGAGAATAAAGAATGATAAATTTAGTGAAATAAAAGTTTTAAAAATAGACTGGAAAGTTCAATTATAGCTTTAATTACCGTTTACAGATTTGAAAATCATTAAAAAATTTTTTTTGACTTTACCTACCCTACCCGGATGAATGCTTGCATACCAATTGGCATTAGTCCAAAAATAAATTATTGATCCTAACACCATGTGCAGAAAGAAAAATTATGATGGGATCCACTAAGATGAATATTTGGTGGGTCTTGTTGTATGTGCATTGTGCGGTGCAGACGATCATTACTCATATTATCTGCAATAAAAATATTGTTATAGATTTGTGTAGAAAAGCTATGATTGATTCATGAAAATTAAAAATTTTAATATATTATTAAAAATTGAATTTTTTATTTTTACAAGCTAATTTTGATGTAATATGGGATGGTCTTTGTTATAAATATTTAAATTTATGTTTATATCACGACTATTACATGATTTTAGATTGCTTAATTTTGATGTAATATGGGGCAATTTCTGTATTAACCAAAAAAATAATTACACTACCAAATTATAATGTAATATATTACAAAAAAGTATATTTCCACCTTTATTATTACTTATTGGTCGATTTCTATTTAAAGTATCATTCCTATATCTAGGGGTGTTTATCGAGCCAGGTCGGCACGGGCACAACCTAGCCTGCTTTAAGCGTGCTTGTGTCGGGCCCTGGTTCCAGGGCCCATGGCCTGGCCAGCACGCAGGCGGCATGGCCCATGTCAAGCGAGGGTGCTAGGCTGTGTCGCGTGCCGATCGAACTACAAGACTGGGGCCGGTCCACGAAGCACGAAAACAACTGACCGTTTTTTATCCCCAAAAAAGTGTTAAAAGTAAATATTTTTACAATTTTACCCCCCAACAGCTATATTAGGGGGGTATATTTGTAATTGACTATAAATGACCTTTTTTACCCTTCCAACTGCCAAATAATAGTCATATTTGAGGGTATATGTGGTAAAAAACTACTTTTGGTTTCTATAAATAGGCTTAACCCTTCCCACTCCAAACCACATCTCTTCTCTTCTCTTCTTACTTTCTTAGGGTCTTATTTAAAGAGCCAATGGCCGGCAAACTCAGCAGAGTGCTCACATGGGGGGTGTCTCTGTAGGCCGACCATTGGCAAATCTTTTAACAAGACTCTAAGAAAGTTTTCCTTCATTTTCTTCATAGAGTCATGTTTAGTGATTTTGCTAATGGCTGACAGAGTTACAATGCTACTTGAACTTGACCGTTAGCAAATCACTGGACAAGCCTCTTCACATCTATATAAGAGTTGCAAAAGTGTTATTTGCGTCGATTACTGTTTGGACAATCAAACAGTAATAGATGCAAGTAATACTTTTGCAACTCCTCGTCTTGACACAGTTCAAGAGGTAAGTAGCCTTTTTTTTCTATTTTCTCTATTTTTTTTTAGTTTTTTTGCAGAAAACTACCCCAAGCCCGGCACGGCATGGCACGACCCAGCCCTAGCTGTGCCACGGGCTAGGCCGTGCCTAGGTTTTCCTTGACGGGCTGGGGCGGCCAGTTAGCAACCCTACCCATATCCACGTTTATTTTTCCATAAAATGTTATGTCTTAACACCAAATCAACCCAAGCATGATCACGAGCAAGCTCAAAGTACTTTGTATTGTGAATTTTGACGGACCTATAAATGGAGGGTTAGCACAATTAACTGGACAACTGGATATATTTCAAGCCCACAACAGGATTCAGGGAAGCACCCTATTGGGCCACCTCATCTGATCCATCTACTGTACTCTAAAAACAGATGAGGCGTGATGAGGTGGCCCAATAGGATGCCACTTGCACCTACGTACACAAACAACCCATCCGCATCTGATCCACACTAATCTATGTATGCTATGTATAATCAAAATAGGCTCTTTGAAAGCGTGCCAACAACTATGCACAACTTCCCCAAAAAACCCTTGCCGTTCATTGTTAAGGCATAATTAATATAGGGTAAAATAGTCAAATTCTGTGTGTTCATATAATTCGGTTTAGTTTTGAGTTGCGGGAAATTCGTGAAGAGCTTGGGCCGGTTTCGGTTTGGTTCAATTTGTGCAAGATTTCAACCAAACGCAGAGAATTGGGTTTGGGTGAGTAAGATTTCGGGTTGAACCGGCAAAATTTTAAACCATCACATTTCGCGCGAAGAAAATAACAGAAAGAACCATCTCTCTCTGCAATCCATGACAATTAAACAAGAAAAAAATCTTGATCATAAAAGCAAAACTGTGTTCTCATTTCTTGATCATAAAAGGAACACAACAACGGAACACTCTAATCGAAGTGTACAATTCAATCTCAAATACTGAACACATGCAAAACAATGAAGAAAAAGAATAAAAAACAAACAGGTACACCAAGAAAGTGTAAACAAGGGAAATCTTAAAGTGGAAGAAGAAGAAGAAGAACCCCATCAAGCTAATGAGCATAGCAGAGACGATGGTGATCCGACGAACCAACAATGTTGAGGGCATCAAAGGCGTCATATCTGCTGTTTAACTGACCTTCCTTTCATGTTCTTCCAGCTGAAACAACCCCATCATCGAACAGAAGGATTTCGGTAAATCTTTAACGCAAGAACTGTACACAAAACCGATAGAACGACCGGGAACTCGGTGCACAAGCAAGGCGCATCCGATCGACGACGACCCATGTGATGTTGTGGAGGCGGCGGTGGTGGCAGCGAGTTCGGAGGAGACACCCGATTCGAGTTTGGGGCGTTTGGTGGGCTTCCGGTCGTTTGTTGTTCAAGAAAGTCTCCCCCATAAACCGAGTAGTTGAGGATGGACTCGATTCCATGAACAGAGATGAGAGCATTAATATACAGATCAGGGCTGGTGATTCGGCTGTCATCAACGCTGAAATTCGATCTTGAATTGTTGGTAAGAAGGATCGTTCTGTTGGGCAGGAGGGTTGGGAGACGAGAGCCGATCTTTAAGCGTTGGAGATCGGAGAAAATGAGCTTGCGAGGGACAATGTGGTAACGGAAGATTGAAGGGTCGAAATGGAGAGAGGGGGAGGTAGAAGAGGAGAAAGCGTCGTCGCTAGGGATGAAGATGGTTGCTGTGATAGGGAAGGTTGATGGGTCGGTAAGGGTGAGCACTTTGGCCCAGTTTTGGAAGTCGCCGGCGCCGACCAGAGCGTCGACGATGTCATTGAGCTGTTGTCCGGATGGTGGTTTGTCGGGAGGAAAGGGGCGAGTGGTGTTTTCTGTGGCCGAGGAGAGTCGGGGGTTGATCAGCGCGAGGGTTGCGAGGAGGAGCAGGAGGGGATTGAGTGTGTCTCCCATTGACGAGAGAGAGAGCGCTCTGTTTCTTTCTTGCTTTCTTTTTGAGTTTGAGACAGGTTGAAAAGTTTCAAGTAGCACAAAGGTTTTTATAGCCTCTAAACACCAATGGACATTGTCTACAGGAGAAATCCAAATCCTCCGATGCAGACCTTTAACGAACTCTTGTCTCTCTTTCTGCCTCTAAACAAACAGGAGAGAAATCCTCCGCTGCAGACCTTTTAATTGTTATCTCCACATTGCTTACATCTTCGATCAAAGTAATAAAGCTCTGTTGCTTTTATAATTGTATAAATTTTAAAATAATCTAATCTCATTTATTCAATTTTCATTAGCTTGTACATAGAGTTTTACCATAGGACAAGTAAAAAAGTTTGGATGCACTAATTCTCCTGTTACACACGCACTTACCTGTGTATTGGTGATTTTGCATGCATTAATTTATAAATATATAGTTGAATTCTATACAGTTCAGTTCTCTGGTCTTAATACCGTTTTGTAGAGTCAGATACATCGAAATTTTTTTTTTAAATAAAATTCAGATATTTTTTCAGGCTAATTCAATCGCAATGAAGGCAAATCTCAATTCCAACATGGCTAGTCCTCAAACTTTCGATGTCTTGGGATCGAGTCAGCTGAATCAAACAACAGCCTGTGAGTCCGTGACTCAGCAAGTGAGATTTTGTAAGGCCAAGCTCATAGCTACTAGAGTTAATAGTCAGCTTCTTGTTATATCTTCACCTCCATAGGAGCTCCACAAGAATACGTGGCAAAACCAAGATGGGCAAGCAGTATTAACATGGAAAATACATGGAGATTTATGCTAGAATTGGAATCACCAAAAGAGAACCAAACAACATCTTTGCCACCATCAGCACAAGCATTACAAGTATAATATATTACAAGTACAGCCATCTCAGTAGAAATTGTGCTGTTAAGATCATGTACATGAATAGAAACGTTAGAGAAAGCACGAATAGGTGCAGAACTCTGGGATGAAACCCGCTATATAACAACACACCAAGAAACGCCTTTAAAAAAAGCAGTCCCAATCTCCAACAGAGGAGATTAAAAAATGAAAATCTTATGCTGTTCTTCACCTTGTTTTCTTTAATTTCGCAATCCTTGACGTGTGTTTTAAATAACCCGAGCAGAAGTTGGGGAATCTGATCATACCTGGAACTTATGTTTATTAGAATCTCAACTCCTGAACTTCTATAGACAATGTGCATGCGGTATGTGTTTGAAGCATACCTGATCATTTTTTGTTTTATACTTCTGGAGTTCCTCTTGGGTGCATATGAGCCTGCAGCCGATAAAACATAAGTCTCAGGTCAGGTATATCAAAAATTCTAAAATCTTTAATGACTCAAGATTATGACTACCTCCACTGCAACTCGGTCAATTCCTGCAGTAGTTCCTTCTCCCTTTCATGGGCTGCCTCGAGCTGCAATCAGAAGTCAAATTACCAAAGATTCACCCTTCCCGTTTGAGAAACAAGAAGAGAAAATTTTCCATGTTATACTCTAATGATTTTCAATATGAATATTTGATCATTAGAAAGTAACAACTGCAACCCTAACAAATTGTCATTCATTCATCTATCCGTTTGCAGATCACAATTTTCTAACCCTTCTAGCCGGGGGAAACAAAATGCAACCTATTCCAACAGGAGATACACTTTGGAATCTAAAACTTGAGTAAAAAGAACTAGAGGGTGAACCTAACGAGTAATGAAAAATTCTGGGGCACCCTAACTATATGAAAGTTTATTTCCCTGGCTTTCAGGTTGCTGCCTAAACAATAATAAAGTTAAGGAAATTACTTCACTTGAAAAGGTTTCTCAAGTATATCCAAATTTTTTGTGATGTTCCTCTTCAAAGATTTGGATGTATTGAGAAAAATCTATCCAATAAACATTTGTTTCTTCCAAGACCTAATATAGGTAAATTCAACTCACACCAGGAAAATTGAGGAAATGCAGCTGATCAGAGAAGATGAACATCTGATTGATTTATTATTGAGGTAGGAAATTCCTAAAGATAGGACTAAATTGTTTTGGCATGGATTATGGAGCCATTACATCATATTTGCAGAGACTCCAATCTTCCAACTATTTGATCATATTCATAACTAATGATACAAGCATAATAGATGACGAATAGAAATCACTTTATCACAAAGTATAGAAGAAATAACTGGATCACCAGAAGTTAAAATATACATAGAAACCCACTACGATTCTACCATTACGTACCAAAGACTTCTCTGTTATGCTGGTCAATACTGGCATGCATCCTCCACTGAGTGCAAAATTGGCTGTAAAATTGGCTGCAAGACTGGCTGTAAAATCGACTGCAAAATTGGCTGAAGATAAACCACATCCACTCAATCACTGTATACAGTTAACAAGTTGCAAAATTTAAGGGATATCAATTTCTATCACCTGATATCTCACCAGTGGAAATTTGCTTCATTAAACTTAGAATATTATCCTGTTAAGAAAAATATGAAAAATAAAGAAATTCGAAAAATAATTAGACTAAAAACATAAATGCATAAGAGAAACCATACCCTTTGCATAATATTTGTATACAAAAGAGAATACAACTGCGGGAAAAGGGCATGGTCAAGAAGATTTGATGATGTGGCATCTGATGGTGAGCGTAGAGAAATTGCAGGAGGTTGAGTGATCACCTACATAATCCATAACTTTTAAATAAGACATCCACCAATAAAATAAGAACCAGATGAGGAAAAAGGGTCTACCAAACCTGCTACTTCAATGAATTTCCCTCATGTCATCATAAGGAGAAAAATTAAAAACTGAGGACAACAAATACACAAGCATTATGTACATGTAATGCGATACATTGGTGTGTGTGTGTGTGTGTCTATATAAATAGAAAGATAGACAGACAGGCAGAAGGAAAGAGGGTCAAATAATTTGTAGCATTTGACATATTACTCCTTAATAATAGCTTTTCATTTATAGTATGGCAGAACTCTGATACCTATCAAAGTAAGCATATCTAAGAAAACCGAAATGGACATGCGGAAAAAGGAAAGAGAAAAACCGGCATCTTTCATTTACAAAACTACAAACCTGCAAGCTTTGACTCTTTTGGAGCATTGGGGATGGAACTGCCTGACAGAAGAAAGATCATGTTTACAAAAAGTTCAAACAGGAGATCAAAAAATAAACAGCAGGGCAACCAGCATGACAGTCACCTTTTCCAAGTCAACATTCTCAGATGTTACTTTGAAACGTCCTCTTTGCTGCACAACTGGTACTTTTGCTTTTTCTTCAAGTTCATCACTGTTCCCTGCTGCAATGACATAATTAATTAAAGAAAGAAGTGTGATATGCCAATGGAAAGAATAGAGCTTGGTAAATAAATCCTCCATTGTAACTCTGGTAAATAAAAAGTTCTATCATTAATTTTAAAGAGAAAATATAAAGAAAACTGATGTAAACTTGCCTGATGATTTAGATGCTCTGGAAAGATTTTCAGCAGCTGCGTCATCTATTACTTGTGGAACTGCTACGCCATTAAAGCATACCATATGTTGGGATTCATTTTGCTGCTTATCACTGTCAAGTTTAAATTTAGGGAGAAAGATAATAAAAAAAAGATTTGCATGGCTATAAATGTTAAACTAAACAATCACCAAAAAGAAAAAGCTATGAAAATTTAACGAGTGCAATATACCATGATCACAGATGTACATAAAAGCAAGAAAATGGAAGAACATAAAATTAAATGTAAACATACACAAAGCATGCAATTTCCTATATGGATAATAGCAGTACTTCTGTACACACAGTACCAATAAATTCATGAAATCCTTGCAGTATCAATGAATATATTAACCTATTGACAGAGAACAGAAGATAAAATGTAATGTTAGAATACTATCTTATTTTGGAAACAGTGGCTCATATTCTATGTCCAAGGGGGAGGGGACCTGAGGGGTCATGTATATGTTGTAACCCTATCATTTCTCGTGATAGTGGAAAACTCTTCCCTCTCCTGTGGATGTAGGCATACGGCCGAACCACATATATCTGTGTTCAATTTCTCTTTGATCCTTCTTCTTATGTTCATAGATTAATTATCATAGATTAATATCACATCATCAACGAATCACAACATCTCATTTTATACTTAGACCCACAAGAAAAGATCCGGACTTCAAGGTACTGTTTCAACATATTCTGGTAATCATTGAGAATATGATTCAACAGCCACTTGATTCAAGGCAACTAGAGTGGCTATGGTCATGTCATGATATTGGCCCACACCTACATATTCTTGCAGTTTCAATTATGCCTACCTAAATTTATGTCTATGTCATATAATTCACAGCTTGATGCATCATTCTGAGTCCAGAAACGCAAGCACATAGGCAAGACTGCAGGTAAGCCCAGCTTTTCATATTTTTGCACCAAAAAACCACTAACTACTTCCCATACTTACAAACACAACATTGCCCATCCCACATTATTTGCCTACAAAATCAAACCTGGTTCTTCATTGGAGAGCTTTTGTCAGTCAAGTTGACTCGCACCAAAGGCAAGTTTTTCTGGGAGCACTATCAGATGCATTCAAAAGGCATCCGTGTTTTCTCTCCTATTTCTTTTTCTTCTTTTTTTTCTCTGTCTTTAACTTTTTATTTTTCTCTCCCTGAGAATCATGTTCTTTCCCAACAAATTCATCTTAGATTAAGCTTCCATGACAAGCAACTACGCAATTAACATTGGGACCATACTAGGTAGCATTGACGCAGGTGCAAGCATCAGAATCTGATTTATAGTACGGAATCTCGAATTCGGCAAATCCAAGAAATTTTCATCCATGGACAGAAACAGCATATATAAATAACATAATAGGATACATTACATTCATAGGATATTTGATTAAAACAATATTATATCTTATGAATTGCGCCACAAGTATTAGAGTTATTAAACATAACAATTTATGTTTTCCGCTTTGAAACATTTTAATGGAAACAAAAAGAGCCCATGCTCTCTTTGACATGTTAATCAGTCATATTGAATAAGAGAAGGGAAAATTTGGATAGTCATTCAGCAATTTGTCGAGTCTCAGGAGTCTGATACTTGTTCCACTTGGCTATACCATTAAGTATCCATGCAAAATAAGCACCCTAAGATAGGCTAAGTTCCCTTGCAGATATTCTTAACTTCTTCCCATAGTTTGTGAATCAGAGTCCAATTATCACATCATGACAAGAAAAAAAAACCAAATTTATGATTAGTGTCACTTGATTGGTGGTGCTGTTTTCAGTCATTTTCTATTTCGTTTGAAACTTTCTTTTTGCTATAAAGTATAGAAAACCAAATGAGTTGTCCATATCAACAGGATAATGGGCATTGCATTTGCATATAACAGCCATACATACAGAAGAACACAACAACAGACAACACGTCCAAACAATATATATATCATTGTATATGCATCGTACATGTCTGCATACGGCAGTCCAATAGAATATAAATACAGCCACATTCAGATGTACACAAATACACATAGAAGTACACATATATAGACATTTGCATGTACATGTCACTTTTATACAATGGGGAACTACTCCTATGATTTATGGAGATACACAGCTCAATCACTAAAAGAAAATAACCTGCCGGTTCAGAACCTCTAGCCATTCATGGAAGCAAGAAAAAATGCCCTTTTAGAATCATAAGATCCATAAAGAGTTGTCCAGCAAGTTCAGCCAAATGACAGACTACTGAGGCCACAATATAAAAAACATCATCATCATCATATTCCAATTCCCACGAGTGGGGTCAGCAACATGAATCTTGTCTCTCCACCCCTTTCAATCAAAAATCATATCTTCAATTATTTATGTCAGTCTTGTTTTACTAACTCCATCCAAGTTTATGTGTGTGGAGGCCGAGAAGAGTATTGACCACAGTGCCGGTAGGCTAAGAGGATTTGGATGCAGCTCTTACTTATCATTGATGTTTCATGCGTGATACATAATATTCTTCAAGGGTGGTTTGAGCAGTGGAGAGTAAGGGACTTAGAGAGGAGGGGCCATATCATAAATGGAGTGTTATTTCATGAGGTAGTGTGGCATATCTGGATGGAGAGGAATCGACGGATATTTAAGGATAAAAGAGCAACTTAGGAGCAAGTTCTTGAGTCTATTTTGGCAGTTGTCGTTTCATGGATATCTTTTTGGCCAGAGTTACGAGGCATTATCGGTTCTAAGGCGGTGAGAAAGTGGTCGGAGTACTGCTTCTCGTCTACTTGCTAGCATGCTGGAGTGACTAGGTGGAGGGAGCCGAGGATCGGTACCTTGAAGTCAACTTCGATGGGTGCCCCATAGGCAACCGAGGAGATTGAGGGATTGGAGGACTATTTTGGGACCACATGGGGCCCGTCTACTACTTTTACTGGTCCAATGGGTGTCAGGGATGCGATCATAGCTGAGTTATTAGCTATTTTAGTTGGACTCACCGAGGCTAGACAGTTGGGGATCATAGAGTTAGAAGTGGAAATAGATTCAGCTAACATTATTACATGGATGTCCGGAAATGACTTTGGATCTTGGAGACTATCACATCTCTTTAGAAGAGCCAGATAGTTGGCAAGCAGGCTGAATGCCTTGTTTAGCCACATGCCTAGAGAGGCAAATTCTATTGCAAATTGGTTAGCCAAGCATTGTGCCTTTAGAGATGAGAATATGTCTGGCCTCCAACTAAGGAGATGGCAAGGCTGATGGGTGCATGAAGGGATTATCATTTGTGTTAGGTCTAAGGATCGATAGTTGTTCAAAGGGGTGATGTATCTCAGGTCTCTCAATTATGTGTGAGATGGTGTATAGTGTCTATACATAGTCTGAATCTCTCAATTTTGTCCCTAATGCTTGCTATGCCTGGCCACTTTCAAATATCTTCATTTCTTACTTTGTCTTTTATAGTTTTGCGACACGTCCATCTTAACAACCTCACCTCAGTAACACTAATCTTCTGAACACGTTGTTCCATTGCCGCCCAACATTCTGTACCATATGACGTAGCTTGTCTAATTGCTGTCTTATAATACTTGTCATTTAATCTAAGTAATGTTGCTTATCACACAATACCCTAGAGGCATCCCTCTACTTATGCCAACCAACTCTAATCCTACGTATGACATCGTCATCAATTTCTCCAATGGAACTAAGTTATCTGAATTTATTGCTTAAAGGAATATCCTAATTGTCAATTCTAATAATTTCATTAGTTATAGTGTTATTTGTATTGAAAGAGCATTTCACATATTCAATCTTCGCATGACTTCTTTTAAAACCCTTTCATTGTAAGGTTACTCTCCACATTTCTAACTGAAAATTTACTTCTTCTCTCATGTTACCTATTAAGACTACATCATCTATAGATAACATACACCAAGGGGTAGGTCTGCTTTGTCCAGTCAGTCTCCACGTCTATTTTCTTTGGCTCTTCGTCCTAATGCTTCAGTTGCAGATATTCTCCTTCATTCTTCAAATGGTAATTCATGGAATTTGCCTTTTAGGAGAGCCCTTAGACCAGTGGAACTAGAATAAATATCTTCTCTCTTTGAATGCCTTAAAGAGGTATCTCTTGATCCATTAGGTGTTGATAAGGTCATATGGTCCATTTCTCCTTCCGGATCATTCTCTTGTAAATCTTTTTTCAGCAAAGTGTGTCAAAACCCCTCATGCCCTAGGCCTTCTTTCTCATTAGCAAGATTATGGAAGCCTACAGTTCCCCCTAAGGTTAAGGCCTTTCTGTGGACAGCCCTATTGTATAAAATCAATACGACTGATCAACTCCAAAGAAGATGGAAATCGATGTCATTATCACCGCAAGTGTGCATTATGTGTATGAAGGCAGGAGAGAGCATTGATCACCTATTTGTACAGTGTCCATTCTTTGCTGATATTTAGATGCGACTTTTTCGAATGATTGGGGTTTCATGGGTGCTTTCAGAGTCGCTAAGAGCATGTTTCACTCAGTGGAGGATTAGTGGTCTGGAAAGGGATGGTACCATCATTTATAGCCTCCTATTTCACGCAGTAGTATGGCATGTCTGGTTGGAGAGGAATTCCAAGATCTTTCAGGATGTGTGCAGGTCGGTGGATCAGTTTTTTGATACCATTATGGTTTCGGTCACATCACGGGCTTCTATTATTCATGAGTTCCACAACATTGCATCGTCAGAGATATTGGGTATGGAGTGGGTGGCGCCAGTTGGATTCTGCGTCTAGGGGACTATTGTCGGGCCGTTCTGGTTCACATTAGGATGGATATGGGATTGTTACCTCATTTCTTTTCATTTTGTGCTTGAGGATTTGGGTGGTGGCGGAATTGCTTGTTCCGTCACTATGCTAGGTATTCACAAGGGAGGTAGTGGTATTGTCAGTGGATCTGTATAGTAGTGTGGAATTTTGTGTTGGTCAAAAGCATACTTGTATATTTTCTTTAATCAATATATAGCATATACCATTAATCATCAAAAAAAAAAAAACATACACCAAGGCACCCATCTTGAATATGACTCTTCAACTTATCCTTAACTAAGGCAAATAGATAAGGGCTAATAGCTGACCCTTGGTGCAAACGTATAAAAATATAAATTATTCCTTTTGTCACATTTTATAAAAGTCAAATTTTGTGTTTTAGCACACACTATATAAAGCATGTCTTTACGAATAAATCTGTATGCAAATAAAAATAGCCACATTCTTTCATGCCAACTCTATGTTTAGCACATGCCAGTGCATGTTTAATGAAATATTGACCGTCTATAACTTACAAGAAAACACCCATATCACAATCATTTGATCTACTCATTTTATTTTTTTCACCTGTATTTAATTCCTTGTGTCATTAACCACTCCACCATTCTTCAAATCCCCACTCCAGAAGTGGGGAATTAAAAAATAGAAACCAGATAAGAGCTGTATAGGATTACTTCAAGATTATCCTACTATTACTTATCTCCACAATTTATACCCAAAGGAAGTTTGAAATCTGGAAAGAAATACTAAAAATGCCACACATAAGTCCTACGACACACTGAAGCACTGATAAGGGAGTATTTAGAAAAAAGGTTTACAGTAATACTTAAAAGAATGATTTTCTTTGAGGAACTGTGACCATCCCTATCAAACTTAAACATGCATTTAGTACATGCCAACGCATGTTTAATGAAATATTGACCATCTATAACTGACAGGAAAACACCCATATCACAATCATTTCATCTACTCATTTTATTTTTTCACCTGTATTTAATTCCTTGTGTCATTAACCACTCCACCATTCTTCAAATCCCCACTCCAGAATTGGGGAATTAAAAAATAGAAACCAGATAAGATAGGATTACTTCAAGATTATCCTACTATTACTGATCTCCGCAATTTATACCCAAAGGAAGTTTGAAATCTGGAAAGAAATGCTAAAAATGCCGCACATAAGTCCTACTACACACTGAAGCACTGATAGGGGAGTATTTAGAAAAAAGGTTTACAGTTACACTTAAAAGAATGATTTTCTTTGAGGAACTGTGATCATCCCCTATCAAACATATTAGACAACAGAAACCGATGCTAAATGCCCAATTGAATAAATAAGTAATATCAGTATACACAGTTCCCTGTCAATCTAATACATATAATTCATTAACTAAGCAAGCTGTCTACTTAACCCTTGTATGATTGTACCTACTCATGCTCTCAAAATTTTGATAGGTGTAATGTGAAAGCCCTCCCCTCTAACGGGTAAAACAAAAACCCTGTGAATTGTATGTCATGAACCTTTCTCTTCTATAATCATGAATATCTACGCATACCTTCCATTGATCTCCAATTCAGACTTTTCAGTCCAGTTATGTTCATTATAATCATCATGATGCTGTAATCCGTCTTCTGCTATGTTGTGCCCATTACTTGAACCAGCAAAACTCCACTCATCCTCAGATGTGTCAGATATAATCCTGTACAATAAAAGCCCAACAATGTAACAACTACCAACAATACCAGCCAGCATGGCTGAAGGAAAAGATTTGTATACTGCAATCAGGAAATACTCGTTAAGGAAGATAATTAACCAACAATTATCTTTCTAATTCAAAAATATAAACATGCTAACTGATAAGTAAATATCATATTTAACAATATAACAACAAACTAACTACTCACATATATTTTCTTAATAATTTAGAATAATAACGTTGACATAATCGTCAATAGGTGATATAACCAACACTTGGTCGAAAAAGCTTTGGGCTACCAGCATGAGAATGTGTGTTAGAGTCTGAGAGCAGCCAGTTTGCACAAATATATCAAAGGTTAGGTCTGTTGCTAGTCCACCCTCCCTATACTCCACCCATTTTTACGTGATAATATTGAAACAACTGAAAAAAAAAACAAGGTGAGAAACTGTGAATCCTTGAAGATTTACCTGAGACTGTCTACAGTTGACTCAGTTAATCGGTGATGAACCGGTTGACCTTGCATCAGATCATTGTCATCCTGCAGACATTCCTCTCATTAGGGACTTTGTACACTGTAGACAATCTCTCCCATAAAGAATCACTATGAAAATGAATCAACATACTGTATCTGCAACATCATCCTTGGATTGTTTTTCCCGCATTTCTAGTCCTTGATCTTTATGAGATACAGTGTCCTCATTGTCATGAATCTAATGAACATAAATTATTTTCATTTAATACAAGTATTTCTAGAACTTCTGCAGATTAAAAGAGTTACAGAAGTCCTGCTAAAACTGCAGAACAGTATGGATCATAACTATACCAGTGAAGCTTGCGCCTTCATGTCTTCAATATTGAAATTCCAACCGCTAATCCCTCTTTTGTATTCATTCTACATGATTTATGGAAAAAGATCAAAGTCAGTTATGGAAAATATAAAAACTGAAAAGTGAAAAGAGAAGCAAAAATTGGTTGAGAAATAATGACCTTCATACATAGAAATGAAAATAGCCAGGTAAATTAGGAAAGGAAAGCAGAGAAATCAACTGAAAAGTCTCTTTACCAATAGAAAGGAAAAATCATAAAAAAAAGGACAAATACAAGCACCAACCGGTGGTCCTAGACAAAATTAGTCTTCTATGAGAGATTTCCCATCTAACCAACCAATGAATCAACTTTTCCCATTTCCATAACTGAAAATTACATCAAATGATTAAATTTGGAATTATCCAAGGGATCATATTTTTCCAGGCATCTCAGTTACCAAAAAAGGTGATTCTACTGATCCCTAGATGGATATGATGAAAACAGAGCTCCATGAATGTATCGACCTCACCAAATAGTATTAACAATCTAGTGGTCTTGCATCCTTACAGAACATGTCATTCTCTTGGTCATCAAAATTACAAATGAGCTTTTACTTCTCCAGCTAACAAACAAGTAATAGCATTATATGCAGCGGTATGAGCTTCACCACATCAGATTTAAGCAGATATGTTTTTTTCTCTTTTAGCGTATAATTCTTATTTTTTCCGTCCTTTTTTCAAATGCTTCTTTCTATTTTTATAATCCTCTTCCACTCTTGCAAAATTTTGGTCAACAATAAAAGCGAATCAAAATTTAAACATGCACCAGGAACACAAGTGCATATATGAGATTTATAAAAAAAAATGTGGAGTAAATCTGACAACCTAGAATACTGAAATGAGTCAAAGGTATTTAAATCTACTCTTCATTAAAACAAACATGTTTTATAAAGCATTTATGGCACAACTGAGAAACAACATAAGAAAACAGATACTTGAAACCAATATGATGCTGTTCAAACTGTATAAACTATCATCCTCTACTTCTAATTCAAGATCTGAAAAACCAAACCTGGGATATCTCTTCCTTTTGTCCATCTGGCATTTTCTTTTGCGCAAGCATGTCTTCTTCCTTTCTCTATGTCAAAGCAATGTCCCTTATCAGTAAGGGACTTAAATTGGATAACATATATAGCATGTGCCTCCATGTGTAGTATAGCTATCATATCACTAAAACTATAAACCCAACCTTCAATGCCTCCAGACGATCCCCAAGAGTAGGCAGGCCCTCAAGTATTGTCCTTGAAATGTAGTCATTTGACCTAGCTTGCTTGAAAAATGAATGCTTTAACAGCTTTTTTGCAGAAGGCCGTTTGGAAGGATCTTTCACTAAGCAACTTGCAATCATCTGCTTAAAAGACTAATGGCAAAGAAAAAGAATGAAAGAATGGCTCAGGAACCATACCACCATCTAAGAGCAAGGGAACCAAATCAAAGCCCGCTTGGTTCAGGCATACCTTAGAAAACTTTTTGTCCCTTTCATAGTCAAGGCCAGGTGGTGCATTTTGCAAGGTCATGAGAAGAACCTACAGAAAAAAATTGTTGTGGATTATAAGAATTTCTCATTTTAACAATGTTTGATGCTGATGATATCAATCAGGTTGGTTTCCATTATCTATATACCTTCATTGGAGGATACTTTGAGAAAGGAGCATGACCATGGGCAAGCTCCAAGGCAGTTATGCCAAAAGACCAGATATCTGCTCTGCAAAACGATTGTTCAACAAATATTAACATCAGGGTATAAGTTTGTGATTAAAAGAGAAACACACAATGCAACAAGCGAAACGAACTTGAAGTCGTAACCATGTAACTGCTCCATAACTTCAGGTGCCATCCTGCAACAACGTGGAAAATCTTTCTTATTATAAACAATATAGTAAATGAAAACACTTCACCCTGTATAAACAGTATTCATGTGCAATATGAAGATGCTAATGTCAAAAAACATATACCAGCAAGGAGTCCCCACAAAAGTATTTCTCATCCTTTGCCTGTCACCCGAATCAAAAAGGCAAGCAGAAACACCAAAATCTCCAAGTTTGATTGCACCACGTGCATCAACTAGAATATTTCCAGCCTGAGAGATCCAAAATACAATAAACAGTATTATACCCTCACAAAAATATTGTGTGATTGCTGTCATCTCCCTTTGAGGCTCAACCAAACCAATGAAGGTTGGCTAGACAACCATTTTCACCATTCCACCATCTAGAATGGTTAAAGAGAAAATTATTATACCAAGACATAATGACAAGATATTCTAAATAAGCATAAAACCATAGTTAAATCATGACAAGAAACCACTCAAGCATACCATAATAAGCAGTAAGACACAAAACCTTTTACCATGAAAAATATATTAATTAATGTTGTATCCTAACACTGTCAACATAAAGAAGGACCAAAATACAATTTAAAGATTTGTTCTTGGCTCTTTTTTCCCCTCAAATATATCTATTTGTTAGAATAAGATAGTATCAAACTTCCGACCTCATTGGTGCACCATAAGATTTTACCAAAAAACTGCTATGCATTCAAGGAATTAAAACAAAAGCCTCAAATTTTATAAGCATTCAAGGAATTTAATTGAAAAACTGATATGCATGTCATAAGAATGAACACAAACAGCAAAAGAAACGTGTCTCAACTAGTGGGGGAGAATAACATGGAACCCATTCTTCCATCCCAATCACTTAAAAAAGCCAGATCTTCAGCCAAATTATAAGTTTGACTAATTGTATTTATGTTCTTTTTGGTATTTCTTTCATCTTCAGAGATCCTTCGATGAGTGCCCCCTTACACCTCATAATTGCATAATGCCCATCATCTTAACTTGCACCGTTATCTTATATTCTCTTTGGACAATGCTGAGACAATCTCGAGTTTTTTCATCTCTGACCTTATCTTTTCTCCATAGTGTGAAGGCGGGTTAACCATATCATCAATCCATTATAAGTCTCCAAATTCTTTTTGACCTAATTTATTCCCATTTTTTTTTATCTTTCTTTCACTCTCTTAGATCCTTTAATGAGTATCCACTCATAGCTGCCCCCTTATGTCTTCGTTTTATATGCCCAAACCATTTTGACCTGCTTTCTATTGTTCTATCACTTATTTGGACGATAACTATACACTCTTGAATATTCTTGTTCTGATCTTATCTTTCCTTATATCTTTTGAGGGGTTTCAGGTCCCCAGCGCAACAAAAGAATATTTGCATCAACTTGGTAAGCAGCATAAAACTTTGTTAGACTTATGGCATGCAAGAAAAAATAATAAATAAATAAACAAGGAATGCACTTGATAAAACAATAAGATCTTTGAGATACGCTAAAGACTACAAATATACCTTCACATCTCGATGTATGTGGCCATGAAAATGAAGATATTCCAAACCTTTCAATACTTCACGTAATATGGTTGCTATAACAACTTCCTCAAAACCATTTGGATAAGCAGCCTTCAATATGTGAAGACAAGAACCCCCGGCCATGAATGGCATGACAACCCACAAATTTTGATCACTAACAAAGGAACAAAGTGCCTTAAGAACATTTGGATGGTCAACCAAAGTCATGGTTTGAGCTTCACGAGAAATATTGCTCTGCAGAAAATGCCAAAGAAATAACAACATTAAATAAATTTTGAATAGCTAAATTACTCTTCACACTAAGCATAAACACAAAATAAAATCTAGAAAAAATCTACATATTTTCCATCAATGATGGTACAGTTACAAAAACAAAAAAATGTTCAAAGACCAGAAATGAATAAACAAGATGTAAACTTTCAAAAGATTTAGCTATAAGCCTATAAAGTTACAGAAAAAGTTTCACAGAGAAAATTTTTTTCCCCTTTCTTCAAAAAAAAAAAAAAGGGAAAAGTATTTTTTCAGCACAAAGATAATCACATCTCCTAGCGTCCCATGTCATAAGATAGAAATGGTCACTTAGAAACTCCCAGGATTTCAAATAATTTAACATCTTAGATAGAGTAGAGTAGCAAATGGAGAAAACTAGTAGTATATATAAACTAGAACTGGAAGTGGTCAAAACTAAAAACAAAGGCTAACAGAAACAATTGTATACTTAATCAAACTGAACCTAACAACCATGGAAAAGCTAACAAGCAATTAGAATAAGACTAAAAACTAATGAAGATATTATTTCAAAGAAACGAGTATGGAATCTATGAACAACAAGG
The DNA here is from genome assembly GCA_947561395.2 of Buxus sempervirens. Classification (NCBI taxonomy): domain Eukaryota; kingdom Viridiplantae; phylum Streptophyta; class Magnoliopsida; order Buxales; family Buxaceae; genus Buxus; species Buxus sempervirens. The sequence goes on from OX387189.1 coordinate 34,211,788, forward strand.
ATTTCGTCATGATATATATGCTAACTTGACTTTAGTGCATTCAAGTTCACGATGGGCTCATTGAATAGGGCCGAGCTCAAGTGCAAAGGGGATTTAATGTGCTCAGGCTTGACAGAATTCAGAGAGCTCAGACCCCATTCATGTAATGCCTGGTTATACCCAGTTTTATCCCTGGATTATGAAGGCCAATAAGTTCAACACCTATAACTCTAAATACTCATAAGACAATCTATAACTTCAAATGAAAATTAAAAATATTGAATTTGTTTTTTTCTTAAAAATCAAAAGTTACAAAATTTAATGCTATAGATGAAGAAAATTTATAAACTCACATTGCGAAATAATTGTATACTAAATGTCCCAAGCCAAACACAACCTTAGCCTATGCTTATTATGCAAAAGAGGCTACAGGTCAGCTCACTTATCTAATCACTGAGCCAAGCTCAGCTCATGGCCTGAGACAAGTTCAATTGCCTTGTTGACAGCTCTAAACCCAAATTATTCCTGAACCGTAGTTTATATATATATATATATATATCTCTACTGCATGGTGAAGGGAAAGAATCATAGGATCATGCTCTGCCTCAAAGAAAGAGAGGCAGGTAATGATGGCGTACAGAAATCCAATGCCAGAAATGGCATGCGGAAGTATTCTCTTAATTTCACCAATATGATGAGACCATTACTTAAATTGTGATGTGGTTATAGAATGTAAGAGTAAGTTCCACGAATTCTTAACGAATTTATCTACAATGTGCTAAGCTTGCTTACACACTTACTCTTTTCATCTACCTCCTAAATGTTTGCAGATATGCATGGACTGCGAACGTCACGTTTGAGTTCTTTGTTGTATACTAAACCCAATTGCTACTCCAACAAAAAAATAAGACTTAAATCATCAGAGGAAGCTATAAGCAAATAGCGAAGGAAAATTGTACCCCATAAGCTACATATTTCAAGAAACTTCTTTCGCTGAAAGAAAAAATGCGTAACTGCTCTTTTTAAAGAAAGGAAAGGAAAAGGAGGCGAAACTAATCTGATATTATAAATATAACCACAAAACTCAGAATCTCGCTTCACATGACCAATCTAAGTACCAGCCGAAGTATCCATAAAAATTTCTCAGACGAAAGAAACCGAAAGTTGTGAAGTTACCAGATCGCTATTATTCCTCTCAAAATCGAGTATCTTGACTGCAACAATCTCGTCGAAAGGAACACAGAGCGCGCGATGAACAGAAGCGCTTACACCCTGTCCGACCTCCTCGTAGAGAGTATAATGCTCAGGCCCGATCGGATACTTCTTCTTCTCCATAATTCGAACCTCTCCTTCTCCCCTACTAGGCATATCTATTGAACTTTATCAATCTGAACAAAAAATGCAGCTTCGACAAGCTCCAGAGATCCACCTTCTGGATGCAATGCCCTGAAAACCCTACCTATATCAGTGACAAATCCCGATTGCATGAAGAGAATTCAATCAGAATCAATCGAATCCAATCGATCAAGAACGAAACAGATACATAACACAACCGATAAACAAATCCAGAAACAATAAGCAAGAACACCGGATATGAGATATCGATTGGAGAAAAGTTATACCAGAGACGAATTCCTGTCCATCAACTCGAAGAAGATCAACCGAGAGAGAGGCTTCGGAGATGAAAACGAGAGATTTGAAGTCCAAAGAAAAAGGAGAAAAAGCGAGAAGTAGATCGAAAGAAAAAGTGCTACAGAAGGGTTCGATGATGATATCTAGACGAGGTTGGTCTTCGCTTTCCCGTGAGTTAGAGAGAGAGCGCGCCTCTCGGATCGGCACTCGAACGGGAAATATTTGTATAGCAAATCGCGCCACTTGTATAGGCTGGAGGCGTTCGTAGTAATACCGGCATAAAAGCTCCTTCTCCTTTCCTTTTCAGACTCCAAATTCATAACTAACAGACACGTGACCTGCACGCATCTTTCTCATGCCTTTCTTATATACGACGATATTTATACGCGAACGAGGATTATCCCAACGGCCTCCTCATCCGAAGCAAGAAGAAGGAACGATGCAGCCCCCCCACCCCCAGGGGGCCTTGAGGCATTCACATGAATCTTTAAAGATATGAATAGATATGAATAGATATGAAAAGAGTCACGGTTGTCTCGGACGGACTTTAGAGCATGAGTCCAGATACAAAAACTTGCTCAACAAGGCAAGTCACATGTAGAACCACATGGGTCATGGGTTATAGGTTAATTAATGTGTATAAATTTTTCATGTAATTAGAAAGAAAAAAAAGCTTAGTATTAATTGCATTTGTATAAAACTTTAGAAACATTAAAAAATTTGTACATGTATTTGTTAAAGAATATATTAAACATATAAAAATTTGCCCTTATTATCAGCTTGAGCTTTTAATAGGAATGGTGTTCTACATGGTATCAGAGCCTTAGGCAAACGCCTGGTCCTCGGTTCAAACCTCCACTCCACCCCGTTGAGAAAAAATATTTCACGTGTAGGACCTCCCTAAAATAGGTTTGAGTCCGGCCCACACGTGAGAGGGAGTATTAAAGAATATATTAAACATATAAAAATTCGTCCCTACTATCAGCTTGAGCTTTTAGTAGGAACGGTGTTCTACAGTATTTACCTATGTAATAAAACCTGACTTACACTTGTGCGCGCACGCACATATAAATATATGAACCCAATTCCGACTTGTGTTGATATTTACTAATACTGATTTGGATCAATACAATGTTGTACTAACCGATATTTAAAACGATGTTATATGTGCTAACATATGATCTAGATGGCTAAATTAAAAGGTAGCAATATCTAATGGATTATTTGGATTGACTAGATGATTTTTTTTATATGGATCTTCTATTAGAATTAACTAGATCATTCTTTTTATATGGAATATTCTCTAATATATGGCAAGAGTCATAAGTTAAAACCGTTATAGGGGGTAATAGAATATTTATAATCAATAACTTTTTTGTTTACAAATTTAGTAGATGGAAATGGAATGTTCACCATTCATAGACGTAGGTTTCTTTGCTTAACCGTATAAATTGCGTGTGTGTATCTTTTTTTTTTTTTTTTTTTTTTTTTGGTCTTATTGGTTTATGATTGTTTTTTTTTCACAACAATTGCCTAGTGGGACATTTTTTTTCTTTTATGAAAAAAAAGAAGTGATGATGTAGTAAATCAATTGAATTGTATTAAAAAATATTATCTTGGATGCACCTAAATTTAAACAAATTTATATGGATTGGATAGGAATATTTGGTCAAACAAACTAAAGAAAAAGAAAAAATAACTATTTTCAATTCTTAAAACCGTTAGAATTGTTTAGTAGTCAAAGCTGATGTTTATAAATAAAATTACTAAAATCTAAAATCAGTTTGTTGAATAATAGTTCATTCGTATTTTTTTTTTATATAAAGTGAACATGTCAAATTTTAGCCTATTTTTTTTTTCTTCAAAAAAAATACTCTTTAACATTTTCTTAGAAGTCTTTCCATATGAGATCCTTTGTGCAGCATAGTCCTTGTGTTTCATGTGAAACATGCATTTAAGTTAAAATGCTTCTCCTTCTCTGTTTTTTTGTGGGGTACCCCTAGGGTTCTAATGAGATTTCTATTAATAGGCCACCCTATACTCATGAATTCACAAATATACTACACTTGAACATGGGTATCTTTGAATTTCTCGAAAGGGTTCCTTTGAATATTTCACGGAACATCGATGGGATATCCCTAAAGGCATCAATGAGATTTCTACAGGGTGCCCATATATTATTAGTCACTAGTTCCTGGAAGGTACCAATGATAATTTTCAATACCCATAAGATATAAATGATATTATCACTAGGGTACTCATAGGAGATATCAATAAGGTAGTATGTGTGATTTAGTCTTAGATTACTTACTAGTTGTTCTACCCTGTGCTAAGCACAGGAACCTTTTTTTTAAAATAAAATGTTTTTAATTTAACTAATTTATAATGGCTTTTACTATTAAATTGCTAAATTTATTGTTATTTCTATAAGCTTTAATTATCCTAAACTTATTCCTATATCTTTGTTTTATATTATCTTCCAATTAATAAAAATATCATCTATTTTAGAAAATTAATTTCCCTTAAAGGGGAAATTGGTTTTTAGTGATGTTTTTTTAAAATAACCCATGTTGAGTTATCCAATTCTTGGTAATTGGAAAGCAGTGATATTTTTATAATAATTGAGAACGATATCGTTTTACTATTCATGGAGGAGTTTTTCTAAAAATACCCTCACTTCTTAAGCTGATTAAAATACACTCATTCTCAATTATTTTAAAGAGTAGCACTGCTTTTAAATTACAAAGAATTAGATGACTTAATTTGGATTATATTTTAAGAAAATCACTAAAACCAATTACCCCATAAATTTATCATCTGAGAATGACTTAATCATATAAAGTCTTCAATGAAAGATATTGATGCGGAGAAAGAAGGGCCATCGAATAAAGTCATATAAGGTGATGCTTTGTTAATAGGAATAAATTATTTTAATGTGGGACTCAAAAGGGTCATTGGAGAAAAAAGGGATGTCCACGTGGAGGATAGAGAATGTGGTTTTAGTTAAAGATAACATTGGAGAAAGGGTCATGTCCACGCAGCAGAACAAGAAGGAAGCTTGAAAGGAATCAAAATATGTAGAAGGAGCGCCCCCCCCCCCCCCCCCCCCCCCCCTCTCTCTCACTTAATGTTTGCAGATGATCTGCTAATTTTTGGAAGGGCAACCCCCAAGGAAGGTATGTAAGCTCTGAAAATTTGTCTACTTTTTGTAAGGAAACTAGTCATGAAATCAATTTAAATAAAGCTGAGTTAGTTTTGAGTCCTTGCATTAAAGGTAGTATAACGCCCCAGATCCGAGTTAAGTAGTGAAACTGTAACTCTTCTCCGAAGGTTAATTTCTCACACAAGATCGATATATCAGAGTGAAGGAAAACATGAATAAAGCAATAATTACATAATCAGAATCAACTACAACCCCAAACTGAATACAAAACTACAGTATCACAACTCTCAACTCACATAAACCAAGCATCTACTTGTTGGTATCGTCCTCTCCAAGATCTAAAAACAAAACAAAACGGATGAGATACGAATATCTCAGCAAGTAGCACATACATGCTTAAACTCATTTGTAGTTATAAAACACGGATCAATTATAAACATTCAACAGTAACGATAAACACGGATAATCTGAATAAATCCATCATAAATCAGATAATCATGTAAAAACAAATCCAAACAGCGATATTAATCTCAAAATAATATGTTATGGTGGGACTTGTGAAATTTGACCACTTTGAAAGTTAAGATCTAGCTCCAAACAATCCAGTCAAAGAACATTTGCCAACTTTGTTACCACTACCATATCTGATTCCAATATCATCACCCTCGTGGTGGTATACATAAGACCTCACCATCATGGTGGAAACGGATAAAATCCAATCTGAGAACCACTACCATATCTGATACCAATATCATCACCCTCGTGGTAGAAACGAAGTTGCTGCAGCACTTCCCTCATGGAAGGCCTCTCCATCATGGAAGAAACTCATTAAGGAGACTAGACTTAATCCAACAAAGTGAGACAGACTTCACTTTCTAACTAGACTATTGATCCACATTAAGTCTCGCCCAAAATAACCGAGATTTAAAACAATGTTATATGTGTTAACATATGATCTAAATAGCTAAATTAAAAGGTAGCAATATCTAATGGATAATTTGGATTGACTAGATGATTTTTTTTTATATGGATATTCTATTAGAATTAACTAGATCATTCTTTTTATATGGAATATTCTCTAATATATGGCAAGAGTCATAAGTTACAACTGTTATAGGGGGTAATAGGATATCTATAATCAATAACTTTTTGTTTACAAATTTAGTAGATGGAATGTTCACCATTCATATTCATAAACATCGGTGTCTTTGCCGAACCGTATAAATTGCGTGTGTGTGTATCTTTTTATTTTTTTTGGTCTTATTGGTCTATGCTTGTTTTTTTTCACAACAATTGCCAAGTGTGACATTTTTTTCTTTTATGAAAAAAAAGAAGTGATGATGTAGTAAATCAATTGAATTGTATTAAAAAATATTATCTTGGATGCACCTAAATTTAAACAAATTTATATGGATTGGATAGGAATATTTGGTCAAACAAACTAAAGAAAAAGAAAAAATAACTATTTTCAATTCTTAAAACCGTTAGAATTGTTTAGTAGTCAAAGCTGATGTTTATAAATAAAATTACTAAAATCTAAAATCAGTTTGTTGAATAATAGTTCATCCGTATTTTTCTTTTATATATATAAAGTGAACATGTCAAATTTTAGCCTTTTTTTTTCAAAAAAAAAATACTCTTTAACATTTTCTTAGAAGTCTTTCCATATGAGATCCTTTGTGCAGCATAGTCCTTGTGTTTCATGTGAAACATGCATTTAAATTAAAATGCTTACGCTTTTCTCTTTTTTGTGGGGTACCCCTTGGGTGCTAATGAGATTTCTATTAATAGGGGTGCTAAACGGGCCGGCCCGGGCCCGTTTATCCAGACCCCTCGGCCCGGCACGGCACACCCCAGTCGGTGGGCCTGGGGTATTTTCTTTATTTTTTTTTTAAAAATCCAAAAATATAAAAAAATCACAAAAAAATTCTGAAAAATATTTTTATTATTCACAAAATTGTTTTACACATATTGGGATAGATTTTGCTCAAAAAATATAAATTAATTAATTATCACAACTACAAATACAACTTTGCAAATAATACATAATCACTTGCATCACTATAGTATGAACACATCCCAACTAGGTTGGCACCCACTCATCTATCTTTCATTTACAGTTTAAAAGCAAAAAAAAAAAAAAAGATTAGAGTGAAGTTCCTACACTTTGATTACAAAAAATATAACAAAACTTAGACTAATCTGGATGACTAAATTCATCAAGATTCAAATCATCGAAGTCTCCAGTAAGTTGATCATCTTCATATTCCTGATCTCTCAGCTCCGCCCTTAACCAATCTGTAAGACAGACACATACTTGCATGATAAAATATGATGCACTTCTAGAAGGATCTAAAAGATTCTAGAAGGTTCTAAAATATTTTAGAAAGTTCTAGAAGCATCTTGATGGTATTAGAGAGAAGTCTAGAAAGATTAGTTCTAGAATATTCTACACATGTAACATGTGATACAATCATGTAAATGATCTAGATAGATCATAAGATATCTTGCTAAACTTATCTAGAAGGAAAATTCTAGAAGAAATTAAGGAGGTGGAGCTCATGTATAAATACCCTAAGGGGGTCTCATATATAGTGAAGCCAAAGAGCTAACACATTCTAGTTGGAGAGCAAGTGCTCAAATAAAAGGCCTTTCAACAAAAGTGTTCTCTATTACTTTCACTTTCTCATTCTAACCATCCTACAACCTTTTCATCCCATCCATCTTACAACCTTAAAATCACCTTCTAACCCACCATTCCTCTTGCCTGCACACCTCCATTTTCCAACAAGTGGTATCAGAGCTACTAGGTCAATTGTAGTTTGGGCGTTGGGCTCACTAACCTTTGTCAGACCTTCAAGCTAAGACATTTCTCTAACCATGGCAACCTTTGGATCAAGCCAAGTTAATGTCCCAATTTTTGGTGGAGAAGATTATGACTATTGGAGTATCATGTTGAAGACTTATTTCAAGTCTCAAAATTTATGGGAGATTGTTGAAAAAGGTTATACTATTCCTACTGAAGGAACTCATCTTTCTCAAGCCCAAAAGGACAAAGTGGCTGAGAATGCTCAAAAAGATGCAAGCGCCTTATACATCCTCCAACGTGCGGTAGATAAAACAATTTTTCCAAGAATTATGAGAGCTACAACTTCAAAGAATGCATGGGATACATTACAGGAGGAATTTCAAGGCAATGCAAAGGTACGCACAATCAAACTTCAATCTCTTAGAAGAGAACTGGAGAATATTAAGATGAAAGATTCTGAAGTAGCAAAAGATTATTGCTCAAGATTAATTGAGCTTGTGAATCAAATGAGAGCCTTATGGTGAGGACATTTCTGACCAGAAAATAGTTCAGAAAATACTAGTGAGTCTTACAGAAAAATATGATCCAGTAGTAGCGGCTATAGAAGAATCAAAAGACATTTCAACTATGCCCATCACAGAATTAATGGGCTCTCTACAAGCACATGAGCAAAGATTGAATAGGCGTAATGAAAATTCGTTAGAAAGCGCCTTTCAATCTAAGCTCAACATAAAGTCTCAAAGATCAAGAGATGTGGGAAGAAAATTCCAAGAAAATTCAAGAGGAAGAGAAAAATCTCAAAATAGAGATTATTCAAGAGGAAAAGACAATAATGGAAAGTACTTGCCGTATAGAATATGCAATAATGCAAGCCATTTGGAGAAAGATTGCTGGCATTGTGGGAAGCCACAGTGCCAAAATTGCAAAAGGTTTGGACATTCTGAAAAAGACTGCCACTATATGAAAGATCATCGTGCTAATTTCTTTGAGGAAACACAACAAGACAAGCATCTATTGTATGCTTGTCATGCTGCTTCAGAAGACAAGAAGGATGTGTGGTATATTGACAGCGGCTGCAACAACCACATGAGTGGTGATGAAAGCATCTTCTGTGACATTGACACATCAGTCAATTCACAAGTTCGAATGGGAAATGGGGCACTAGTAGAGACAAAAGGCAAAAGCACAATAGCAATTGCTATAAATAAAGGAACAAGATTTATCAAAGATGTCCTGCTAGTTCCTAGCTTGGAGCAAAATCTACTAAGTGTCGGCCAAATGATGCAACATGGCTATTCTTGACACTTTGAAGGAGATGACTGTACCATATATGATACAAAAAGCAAGAAAGAGATAGCTATAGTTAAGATGGGGAAGAACATAAGTTTTCCTATTCAGTGGCAGTATGCTAAAGAAGCTGCTATGAAAGCAGAAGTTTACAGTTCTTGGTTATGGCATCGGAGGTTTGGCCTCTTCAACTTTCATGGCTTAAGGATTCTACATCAAAGGAATATGATGTAGAATCTACCAAGCATTATTGAGAAGGATGATATATGCGAGGGTTGCCTACTCGGGAAACAACATCGACAACCTTTCCCTTCAGGGAAAGCATGGAGAGCTAAGGAGCGTCTGGATCTAGTACACACAGATATATGTGGACCGATGAGGACACCTTCACTTGATCAAAACAGGTACTTCCTTCTCTTTATAGATGACTACATGAGAATGACTTGGGTTTATTTTCTTCGAGAAAAATCAGAAGTTTTCAAAATTTTCAAGAGATTTAAAAACTTTGTAGAAAAACAAAGTGGCCACCATATAAAAGTATTGAGAAGTGATAGAGGCAAAGAATACACTTCGAAGGAATTTGATCAATTCTGCAAAGATGAAGGAGTAGAACATCAACTAACTGTTGGCTATACTCCTCAACAAAATGGAGTATTTGAAAGGAAGAATAGAACTGTCATGGAGATGGCAAGAACAATGTTGATGGAGAAAAACTTGCCTAAAAAGTTCTGGGCTGAAGCGGTTTACACAGCAGTCTACCTGCTAAATAGGTGTCCGACTAAAGTAATACAAGACAAAACTCCTAATGAAGCTTGGAGCAGACAAAAGCCTTCGGCTAAGCATCTTTGCATCTTCAGGAGTATATGATATGTCCATGTTCCAAAGGAGAAAAGGTACAAGCTAGAAGAGAAGACAGAGAAAGGCATCTTCTTGGGCTACAGTACAATATCAAAAGGCTATCGAGTATATAACTTACGGACAGAAAAGCTAATAATCAGCCGAGATGTAGAAGTTGATGAAAATGCTGCTTGGAACTGGGACACCAAAAGGATTGAGAAATAAAGTTCTACTACGTCCGAAGGATATACAATTCCAAGAAGAGAATCTATACAAGAAGCAAGCAATGAGAGGGAAACGTTTGAAGATCCAGCAGTCGAGGTAACTCCACCAAGATTCTCCTCACCAATAAAAGATGTGTCTTCACCAGAAGCACCACCAAGAAAAACACTTTCTTTGGCGGAGATATATGAAACATGCAACTTCTCAACCTTAGAACCTGAAAGCTTTGAAGTCGCATCAAAAAAGGAAGAATGGATGGAAGCTATGAGGCAAGAGATTAATATGATTGAGAAAAACAAGACATGGACTTTGGTGGATCGTCCCGAAGACAAAGACGTCATTGGAGTTAAGTGGGTCTACAGAACAAAACTAAATCCTGACAGCTCAATACGAAAACACAAAGCAAGACTTGTAGCTAAAGGCTACACACAGCAACCAAGGATCGATTACAGTGAGACATTCTCCCCAGTTGCTCGACATGACACCATTAGAACTTTGGTGGCACTTGCAGCACAGAAGAAATGGAGCATACATCAGCTTGATGTCAAGTCTGCATTTCTAAATGGAGTTCTAGAAGAACAAATTTATGTGGAGCAGCCACAAGGATTCATAGCAAAGGGAGAAGAAGATAAGGTTCTACGACTACATAAAGCCTTATATGGATTAAAACAAGCGCCACGGGCCTGGTATAGCAAGATTGATGAATATTTCATCAACCAGGGATTCAGGAGGAGCAAGAGTGAACCGACACTCTATGTTAAGTTCCAAGAGCAAGGTGGGATCCTTATCATCTCTCTTTATGTGGATGATCTAATCCTTACAGGAAATTACTTGCAGCAAATACAAGAGTTCAAAAAGGATATGATGAAGACATTTGAAATGAGCAACTTGGGATTGATGCAATATTTTCTTGGTATGGAGATAAGCCAAGAACATGAAGGGATCTTCTTATCACAAAAGAGATATACAGAAGATCTACTTAGAAAGTTCAGAATGAGAGGGTGCAAGTCTGTTGCAATCCCACTGGTCACTAATGAAAAGCTTAGAATAGAAGATGGATCGAAGGAGGCAGATGCGTCAACATACAGAAGCTTAATTGGAAGTTTGCTGTATTTTACAGCAACTCGCCCAGACATAATGTATGCCACAAGTCTCTTATCAAGATTTATGCAAAATCCAAGCCAAGTTCACTATGGAGCGGCAAAAAGATTACTTCGATATCTACAAGGAACGAAGGAATATGGTTTATGGTTCAAGCCTACATCTGACTCAAAACTGACAGGTTTTACAGACAGTGATTGGGCTGGATCGGTGGATGATATGAAGAGCACTTTTGGATATGCATTCACGCTTGGTTTAGGAATCTTCAGTTGGGCTTCAAAGAAGCAAGACACGGTTGCACAGTCATCAGCTGAAGCCGAATATATAGTAGCAGCTGGATCAGCATCTCAAGCTATATGGTTACGAAGAATTCTTACAGATATGGGAGAACAAGAAGAAGAACCAACAGAGATCTATTGCGATAACAAGTCAGCAATAGCAATGGCAAAAAATCCGGTCTATCATAGTCGAACAAAACATATTGCCATCAAGTATCACTTTCTAAGAGAAGTTGAAGCCAAGAAAGAAATTGATCTCAAGTACTGCAAGTCAGAGGAACAGCTAGCTGAAATATTCACAAAGGCTTTGCCAAGAGAAAGATTTCAGTTACTATGAAGCTTGATTGGCATCTCGCAGAAGTGCATCAAGGAGGAGTGATAAAATATGATGCACTTCTAGAAGGATCTAAAAGATTCTAAAAGGTTCTAAAATATTCTAGAAAGTTCTAGAAGCATCTTAATGGTATTAGAGAGAAGTCTAGAAGGATTAGTTTTAGAATATTCTACACATGTAACATGTGATACAATCATGTAAATGATCTAGATAGATGATAAGATATTTTGCTAGACTTATCTAGAAGGAAAATTCTAGAAGAAATTAAGGAGGTGGAGCTCATGTATAAATACCCTAAGGGGGTCTTATATGTAGTGAAGCCAAAGTGCTAACACATTCTAGTTGGAGAGCAACTGCTCCAATAAAAGGCCTTTCAGCAAAAGTGTTCTCTATTACTTTCACTTTCTCATTCTAACCATCCTACAACCTTTTCATCCCATCCATCTTACAACCTTAAAATCACCTTCTAACCCACCATTTCTCTTGCCTACACACCTCCATTTTCCAACATTGCACCTTCTCCGGCGTTAATCTACTCCTGTAGTTGTCCATGGTTCGTCCACATGCACTAAAAGCTGATTCCGATGCAACTGCAGACACCAGAACCGTTAGTAGATCACGTGTCATGGTGGCAAGCACAAGATAACTAACCTTATTTTGCTTCCACCATGTCAAAATGTTAAAAGAATTATGCTCTTCCATGGTATTGAAAAGTATTGGGGGGCTTTCTAAATAAATCCTTAACTCAGATGATCCCCTACTACTAGATGCTGGTTGTTTTCCCTTTCTTCTCCCACTTAAAAAATTCCAAGGGGAATTATCTAGTAGTGCTTCTTGGGTCTAAGTCTGACCTTGTCTGCTACAACTAGTATCATATTCACAAAAAAGTATTTCTAATAGGTTTCTTATTTTACGTATATTTATTTGAAAAGAAGAATTCATATTTTCATTTATTCCATCTATTAAGTCTTCCACTTCTAATTTAATCCTAGGGTCCATTGTAGTAACTAAACAATATAAATTAGGCATATCTTGCCAATATTTTAAAATTTTAGCTTCCATTGCAGGGCAAATATCCTTAGCAACGGGTGTGTTTCTATATTGTTTAAAGCAAATACTTATTTGATATAAAAAATTTAAAATACTCGCGGATGTTGGGTAATAAACCGCTGATAAATATCTTGTTGCATCATAAAAAACTTTTAAAAAATCTCTTAAAATTTCTGCTATTTGCCAATCAAGTTCTTCTAGTTTACTTTGAGGCACTTTAGTTTTATAAAATAGTGTAAGTTCTTGTTTTAATGCTAGTACAGCTTCTAGCATTAAATATGTTGAGTTCCACCTATGTCCAACATCGAGGGTAATTTTTTAAGGTTGTTTTCCTAAACTTTCACAATAATTTTTAAATTCTCTAGTAGTTGTGCTAGATTGTTTTAAATATCATACTGCATCTCTAATATTTGTTAAATGATATTGGACAATTTTTAAGCCAACCTGCACAACTAAATTTAGGATGTGACAAGCACACCTAACATGAAATAAACATCCATCTATATTTAAGTGTTGTTTTAATATATCTACTGCAACATTATTAGCACTTGCATTATCAAGTGCTAGAGCCATTATTTTATTTTTTATTTTTTATTTTCTTATATTTTTTGTTATATTATTTGCTATATTTAGTCAAGAATGGTTAGACTCTAGTGCTTCTGTTAGCACCTGATTTTTGCACCCCTAAAATAAAGAAAAATAAAAAGTCAAACCCTGAGGGGGTCAAAAAATTGACTTTTTGATTCAAGTGAATTTTGCCATCAAACTTCAACTCATTGAAAAAAGCATTTCGACACAGTTCTAACGCAATTGAGTTTGCTGGAATCGGAGTCCGGATGAGGAAGTTATGAGTTGGTCAAACTTTTGGGGAGCGAAAAGTTGACTTTTTGCTCGACCCCAATTCAACTGTCCAAAGTGATCCCAATAGATAAGTGGTTCCGAGCTGATTCCAACGACATTAAGTTTGCTGAAATCGGACACCAGATGAAGAAGTTATGGGCAGTTGAAATTTCAAGAAAACTGCCCGTTTGCAGAATAGCAGCAAAAAAGCAAAATGAATTAATAAAATCAATAAAAAACATTTAATAAAACATATCTTAATATTTTAACATTTAAATAAAAAGTATCTTAATATTTTAATAATATAATCATAAAGAATCTTAGATTTTTTAATAAAATATTAAGAAAATCGGATAAAAATCTTTAATTAAATCAAATTGAATAAAAGATTTCAGATCCGGCATTTAAAAAACGTGCTTAACCGCACTTGAAGTACGGTTTAGTCTGAACCGTGCTTCAAATACAGTTTTGATCTTCTAGAAGGTGGACGCGTGTCCTGTACGGCGACAGCTGGCAGATTCACACAAAATTGCACGTGTTGAATTCCAACTGCACTTAAAGTGCGGTTTTTGATTTTTTAATGCAATTTTGTCACAACCGCACTTCAAGTGCAGTTGTGACCAAACCACACTTCAAGTGCGGTTCCAGTACTTTTTTGCCTATAAAAGGAGGGCCAGCCCCCCATTTGGAGCAAGCTGGCCCCCTTTCGTCCCCACTCTCTCCCCCTGTCTTCAACTCATCCGAAACCTTGTCAAAGTCCTGTCTCCCTCAAAACCCAACCTCAAATCCCCAAAATACCCTTACTTTGCTCAAACCTTGCCTAAACCCTCTCCTTCCACCCATTTGACAAAGGAACCCGTCAAATCCCTTTCGAATTCAATCTGTGAAATCTAACGGGACGCGGAAGCGCTGCCGAAATTGTTAGGAAACCACAAAGCACAATCAATCAACAAGAAGGCCACATTGTAAGTATTTCTGTAATTTTTGCAAGTAAAGTATAATTGCTTTTAACATCTCTTTGTATTTTTATCCTAATGCTTCTAACCTGTTTGTTGCTTGTTTAAGGCCATGAGAGGCTAAAATTAAGGTGATTATTTCATTAAAAGGGAAGAGGTTATCCATGAATTAACATGGATATTTTAAACTAACTCATTTTGCTATAATGTTTTTTTAGAACTATTCCACCCCTATAATTTCCCCTTTTCCCTCCTCGAAAATGACTGCGATTGACCAAACAAAAAAAAAGAAAAGTGAGCCCATGACTACAAAGAACATGAAAAGAGAAGAAATGGCTTTATAAGCCAAATGGAGAAAATAGAGAACCACAGAGGTGCTGGAAGCCTGACGGAGGTTGCTGGAGGTCCCAGAAAAGTTACCAAACTGATCCAGATCAAAATCGGCGCAAACAAATAAAACTGAGCAGAAACCACATACACAGGGCGGTTTGGGCAGAACCGCAGTGTATCTACGGTTCTGACCAAACCGCACTGTAAGTGTGGTCAGATTAGGAAAGTGACTTAAAAATTAATTTATTTGGCCCGGTTGAACCTGATTCGACCTGAACCAATCCCTTAAACAATTTGGGCTATTTCCAGCCCATAAATAGACCATGGGCCTAGACGGGCCCACCAAGACCCCCATGGGCCCACTATGTGGGCCCACCTTAGACCGGCCCAAACCAGGCCCGTTGCCCCCTAACTCCAGGCTAGTGGGCCAAACTCAAGCCCACCAAGCCCAAAGATTTGCAAATATTATAAAATTTAATAAATAACCAAAAAGGGTTACCCAATAACCCTACTGGGCCCAAGACCCAACCATGGCTACCCACGGGACCCGGGTTTGACCCACTTCATATAAATAAATAAGAAAGATAAAATCAAAATAAAAGGGACCCACACCTTCAGAGGGCCCTGTCAGACCTAATAAGGCAGCATGCTGGTCTAGGAAGGGTGAAAATTGACTCAAAACCAAGGAGACCTGAGGGACCCGTCAAACCGACGGGGCGGACCAGGGTGTCTTAGGACTTCCCGGACGTAACCGAGGACTTAGCTAGAACTCTGAAAAGCCGCAGACCAGACCTAGACCCGAATAGGGCAAACACCGTGTTTGCCTGCACCTCTCAGGCAGTGGCAACCCCGAAAGTCCCGAGGCACGCACGAACTCCACGTGCGCCCCGTGTGCGATCTAAAGTTAGGTGCGCACAGCTTCAAAAGTTAGTATTCTTTTTTTCATATTCCAATTTTCATCTATATAATGTGCAGTTATAACTAAATAACTTATTTGTTGTCTGCTTGTCTAAATATCTGAGGTTAAAGCTATCTCAAAGTTATTGTTTGAAAAAGTTTCTATTAATCCGGTTTTATTTTTTCGTATAATTTTATAGCATCCTTTCTTAAAGTGTGGCGTGAAAAGGATTTAAATTGTGGTGCTAGATATTTGATTATTAGACGGTTAAATCTTTTAAATTCTATTAATCTAAAGGCTAATTCTTCTTGTATTACCCACTTTACTATTTCAAGTCTAGTTTCTTCTTGATTAAAAACAAAATTACCTAAATGAACACTACTACTGGAAATTTGGGCTTGCCTAGGGTCTATTTGGCCATATTTTGGAAGGCATTTCTGCAAATGATGTTGCAAGTGGCTTGTACCACTTTTTCCTTTACAACTAAAATTTTTTTGCAGTGGTTACAAACTGCCATCTCTTCACTCCCTATATTTTCAATTGTAAAATTAAGCCAAACACCGGAGGTTCTACTCCTCTTGGTGCTCCTAACTGGTAGGGAAGATGATCCCATCTCTTGGGAAGGTAACCCAGTTTCATGATCTTGGATGGAAGGGTCACCATATGGGGATTGGGTCACATCATCAGAAAAAGTTGGGTCAGAATAGAGTCTAAGAAATTCCCTTTCCTCAGTGTTAAAGAACATAGGATTCCTAGGGTCCATTATCAAATTTCGGGAAAAAAATTTCTTAATAAATAATATAGTAATAAATTTTTTATGATACACTAATTTATAAGAAAGGTAGAAGGAAAGACTTACTTATATATATAATATTTATACTAATTTTAAAATCGAAAAATTAAATAGAAGAATATATCTTTAGAATGAAGCTTGAACTTTGCAGTTGAAGCCTTCAACCTCCAGAGTCTAATTTCCCACTTCTGTTGCTTGAACAATTTAAGCAAAGCAACTATTTCTTGATAGGCTAGAGAGATTGTAGAAGAAGAGAGTAAGAGATTGTAGAAGAGGTGTGGTTTGGAGTGGGAAAGGGTAAGCCTATTTATAGAAACCAAAAGTGGCTTTGTACCACCTCTGCCCTCCAATATGACTGTTATTTGGCAGTTGGAAGTAGAAAAGGTCTTTTAATAGTCAATTACAACCATACCCCCCCCCCCCCCAATATGGCTGTTATATAGCTGTTGGGGGATAAAAGGAGGCAAAAAAAGTAGTTAAAACCACTTTTTTTTGGAGGAAATGGAAAGCTAGTGGCTAGCTCTCAGCGGGCCGGTGTGAGACATGGAAAATCAATTTAATGACTTCCTAATCATCACATGGGATTCATTAAAAACAAAGAGTCGCCACCATTTTGTTTAGGTGTAAATGGACACCAAAATCTCAAATAAGCACAAAAAGGCAAATTTAGGGTAAAAATAACCCTATTTAAAAAAACAATCAGAGATGGGTAAGGGGATTAAGTTATGAACAAGGGAAGGTGTTAGGCACTCCTATTCATCCACACAAGGTGGTTGCCAGGCATTGTTTATGTTAAAAATAAAGAAGGCTTGCTACTAAAATCATTAAAAATAAAAAAAGACAAAAGTGTATGGTTTTTTCATACGAATAGCCTGATTAATTCAGAACTATCAAATATGATCATACCATTCTAAAGGTTTCATGATTAAAATAAAATTGAGATAAAAAATCAGATAAAACCAATCTAAAGAGAAACCTGAAAAACTAGTTTTAGGCTAAACCATTAAAAGGTTGAAAAACTAGATTGAAATCTCTTGATTAAATCATTGAAGAATAAAGTTACTTGGAGTACAGATCTGATCTGGATCTCTCAATAGTGGAGAAATAGAACCCCTACTCAACCCATGTTGATGAAAAAACATCAAAAGGGAGAGTTTAGACCATAGGATCCTTTCTCCAAGATTAAAACAATTTAAAATCACATCATGAAACCCTATAGGTTACTTTTAGGATTTTGGTTTTAGATCTATCATATAGATCATGGTAGATCTAGAATCCTAGCCAAATACCACCAAAATAAAAAAAAAACAGTGCTGTGGGTGCAAAGGTGTGAAAAATCCAAATTATAGAAAGAAGTGGGGATCTCATGCTATAAACATCATGGATTCATAGAATTCCTCCAAATTCAAAATAAAACCATTAAAACATTAACAGGATAGTAAAAGCAACCACATCTCACAGATTATAGCACATAGGGGTCTACCCTACGGATCCACCTATTCTCTTTTCCCCTAGCTCTCTCTTCACGTTTTACGACTAGAGAAGAGTCTTGAGGTACTTAGAGACAAGTTTGGAGATAAAAACACCATCAATGGCCTTATTCTATAAAAAAGGAAAAGAACAGATTATAGGGTTCTATTATAGGAATCCACCTGTTCCCCTTTCCCCTAGCTCTCTCTTCACATTTTACGACTAGAGAATATTCTTGAGGTACTTGGAGGCAAGTTTGAAGGTACAAATAAGAAAGCCTTATCCTACAGAACTAGAGAAGAAAAGACTATTTCTAGAATTAAAAGGAGAAAATAAAAATAAAAGAGACTTACTTGGATTGAGGAAGCAGAGCAGCAGGGATTCCTTTCTTCACTTGGAGCTCTTCAGACTTCAAATTATTGGCCCTTTGCTTGAGGAGAAGCCCTCTATTTATAGGCAAGCCCAGGGGTATGGTTGGTCCAAAGGGATATACCAAGATCTTCCAGATTGAATTGAAAACAGGGATAATGCCAATCCATTGCCAAATAGGATAAATAAGGGAATTCGAATGGATAAATAAGAGGATTCGAATCTCTTAGAGAGAGATTTGGGTGCAGATAAGGCTCAAAAATCAAGAAAAGATAAATTCGCACAAAAACCCCCGTACTCGTATATACATTGCGGGCGTGTCTTGCCCGCAGTGTTATTACGGGAGCAGCATGCCCATATACCGATTGTTGGCGCGATCAGCCCGCATATACATTACTGGCATTGCATGTTGGACCAAATTTTATGCATTTTAGACATGTTTCAAATCCCAATTACATATTTTCAATTATTTTCTCATTTTGTAGTGCAATTTGGGATGTCTACAGCCGGCACGCGGGCCCGGGCCACGTGCCCTGGCAGGCTGTGCCTAACCAGGCCGAGGCCCAAGCACCGCTAGCCGGCGGGGCGTGCCAGGCCGGCTTGGGCACGGCCCAATAAGCAAGCCTATCTATTAAGGGGCTACCCTATACTCATGAATTCACAAAATATAGTACACTTGAACATGGGTATCTTTGAATTTCTCGAAAGGGTTCCTTTGAATATTTCACGGAACATTGATGGGATATCCCTAAAGGCATCAATGAGATTTCTACAGGGTGCCTATATATTATTAGTCACAGGTTCCTGGAAGGTACCAATGATAATTAATTTCAATACCCATAAGATATAAATGATATTATCACTAGGGTACTCATAGGAGATATCAATAAGGTAATATGTGTGATTTAGTCTTAGATTACTTACTAGTTGTTTTACCCCGTGCTAAGCGTGGGAACCTTTTTTTTTAAATAAAATATTTTTAACTAATTTATAATGTTTTTTACTATTAAATTGTTAACTTTATTGTTAATGCTATAAGCTTTAATTATCCTAAACTTATTCCTATATCTTTATTTTATATTATCTTCCAATTAATAAAAATATCATCTATTTAAGAAAATTAATTTCCCTTAAAGGGGAAATTGGTTTTTAGTGATGCTTTTTTAAAATAACCCATGTTGAGTTATCTAATTCTTGGTAATTGGAAAGCAGTGATATTTTTATAATAATTGATAACGATATCATTTTACTATTCATGGAGGAGTTTTTCTAAAAATACCCTTGCTTCTTAACCTGATTAAAATACACTCATTCTTAATTATTTTAAAGAGTAGCACTGCTTTTAAATTTCAAAGAATTATATGACTTAATCTATATTATATTTTAATAAAATCACTAAAACCAATTACCCCATAAATTTATCATGTGAGAACGACTTAATCATATAAAGTCTTCAATGAAAGATATTGATGCGAAGAAAGAAGGGCCATCGGAGTCTTCATATGAATTCTTCAATGACCGACTTTATAAAGTCATATAAAGTGATGTTTTGATAATAGGAATAAATTATTTTAATGTGGGACCCAAAAGGGTCATTGGAGATAAAGGGGATCTCCACGTGGAGGAGAGAGAATTTGGTTTTAGTTAAAGATAGTTATGAGTTTCTAGTACTTTGAAAAGATAAGGATTAATCATATAATTTTATTTTAGTTAACGATAACATTGGAGAAAGGGTCATGTCCATGTGGAGGTTCTCTTACTCTATTTGATTTAATGGAATCCCTTCTGGTTGCATCAAACCCACAAAAGGGTTAAGACAGGAAGACCCTTTGTCCCCCTATCTCTTTATTCTAACCCAACAGGCCCTATTAAGAGCATTCCATACAGCAGAACAATAAGGAAGCTTGAAAGGAATCAAAATATGTAGAAGGAGCCCCCCTCTCTCTCACTTAATATTTGCAGATGCTCTGCTAATTTTTGGAAGGGTAACCCCCAAGGATGGTATGCAAGCTCCTGAAAATTTTTTCTACTTTTTGTAAGGAAGTTGGTCATGAAATCAATTTAAATAAAACTGAGTTAGTTTTGAGTCCTTGCATTATAGGTAGAGATAAAGGAAACATGTGTAGGATTTTTGGAGTTAGAGCAGTGCCTAAATTCCATAAATACCTGGCATCCCATGTCCTAATGGGGGGATGACTGAGACTTATTTACTGATCTTATGGAAAGAATCCAAAAGAGGCTTTCAATGTGGAAAGCCAAGATTCCCAATCAGGCAGCTAGAACCACCGTCATTAATTCTGTCCTCATGGGAATGCCCACTCATTACATGTCATGCATTAAATTTCCACATAAAATTATTGAAATTAAAATTGAAAGAAAATCAAGAGATTTTCTGTGGGCTAAACATGACAAAGAAAAGACCTTACACACTATAGGATGTGACAATATTTGTAGACCAAAAGCTGGTGGTGGTCTTAATGTCAAAAACATGAAGCAATTCAATGTTCCTCTTCTTGCCAAGAGGGTGTGGGACTTAACTAGAGAGGATGATACTTTATGTATACATGTTTCAAAGCTAAATATTTTCATGAAAATGGTTTTCTGGAAAGCAATAAAAGGAACACTAATTCTAGAATGTGTAAGCAATTGCATGGGACTAAGAGCATCATTAAAAAAGGAATGGAATAGAGACTTGCTAACAGTGAGTCCACTAGCATACATGATCAAAGTTGGCTGCAAGAGAGATAAGAGAGCAAGCAATTCCAAACTTGGAGCATGAGAACAATGATCAAAGAGTGGCCAATTTGATGCACCTTGCATCTAAAGCTTGGAATCTTCAATTGATTAGGAGAATATGGCCGAAAGGATTTGTAAATGTGATTCAGACCATTCATATAAGCCACAATAGGGACAAGGATGAACCGATATGGAAGGAGGGGAAACAGGGTCTATACTCAGTGAAATCTACATATAATTTGCTTGCTAACATTGATTCAATGGTCACTAACAGCATTTGGTGCAAGTTGTGGATGTTGAAATGCCGACAAAAAATTAAGTTCTTCGTATGGAAAGTTGCTCATAATGGTCTAATTACAAGTGAGCTTCTCCAACAGAGATTGGGAGCCCAAATCCAAGAGTGTGTCCTTTGCAAGGACAAACCCGACTCAGCGCTCCGCCTGTTTGCTGAATGCCAATTCATGAGAGCACTTTGGTTTGTAGCTTGTGGCGGAAAACTAGACGAGTTGGAGATTAGAGACAACCTTAAAGATTGGTGGAGTGATAGACTAAATGACAATGTTAACGAGAAGGAAAAGGCAGCTGCATGGGCAAACTACTGTTGTGTCGTGTGGAAGGAGAGAAACAAGGTATTTTTTGAAGGAACAATTGAAAATTTAAACTCATGTATTGCTACTGTAACGCCCCGGAACCCGGTTACATTGTAAAACCGTAACTCGTTCCCAAAGGGTTACTTTTATACACAGGATTGCTATATCAGAGTGAAGGATAACATGAAATAAACATTAATATAATCAGAGTCAACTAAAAATCCCCAACTCACCTGAATCAAGCATATACCCGCCTATATCGTCCTCTCTGAAAACTGAAAACAAAACAAAACAAAATGAATGAGATATGACTATCTTAGCAAATAGCACATGCATGCTCAAATATATTTAATTTAATTTCTAAAACATGCACGATTAAAACATACTCAACAATTAACTATGGATAAATCGATTAATCCGACAAAACAATATCAAACCACAAAGTAATATGGGACTCGTGAAATTTGTCCACTTTATAAAGTTAAGTTCTAGCTCCAAAACAGTCCAGTCCGAGAACCTCTGCCAAATCTGATACTTCTGTAAACTGATTCCAATATATCGTCTCTTGGTGCAAATTACAAGACCTCACCCTCTACAAGGGTGGAAACGGATATCAATCCAGTTTGAGAACCACTGTCGAAAACTGCTGCCAATAATAGACCTCACCCCCTCATGGGGTGGAAACGGAGCTGCTGCAGCACATCCCTCATGGAAGGCCTCTTTATATGGAGGAAACGCGTAAAATAAATCCCTCTTAGTTCGCAGCACTTCCCTCATGGAATGTCCCAAAATATTTCTCATGAAAATCCAAGAATGAATCAAAATGAATTAGACAATTCAAGCACAAAAACCCCTTTTATTTAAAACTGTCTATATTTACTAAAAATTAACTCAAGTCAAATCAAAATAATGCTCAAGCAAATGGAGTCATTAACACTACCAAATTCAGCTCAACAATCCACTAGAATTCTCAACAATGGAAATCTCCATAATTTGACACAACCGGTAAAAGTACTTTATAAATTAACCAAAATTAGAAACCAGAAATCTTTCGAAGAAAACATAACCAATTTCTAATCAGGTCACAAATATAGAACAACAAATTTAATAATATTATAATCAGGTCAAGAACTCTCCGATTAGCAAAATTTCTTTTACATATTTCCAACATAATCTCTCCTTCAAATTTATGGTCAAATTTACTTTTCGTAGGGTTTTATTAGTTCTGGAAATCTTGTTTAGAACTTGAACAAATCAATTTAAGCAACTAAGAGAATGGACATAATCTGAAATATTAAAAAGTATAAAGGTTTACTTAAATTCTAGATCTGCCACATATGCATTAGTACTATTCAATCCCCAAAACTAAATCAATTTTAGACCAAATCCTCTAAAATATTGTTAGTTAGTTTCCTCATTCACCCTATTACGTCACCTAATAACAGTTTCTACAAAACTACTATGGTTAGAAAATTATGTCCAAACAAACTAGACTTTCCAGAAAAATCTGTGCAGACAGGTGCACAAAACAAAATTTGTATTTTAAATTACCAAACAGTGAATTTATATTAAATATATATTTTTTTAAATGAATCTAGACCCAAAACCCTACAATTCTCATGAAGACCATCTTACCCAAATCCGTTGTTTGATACCTACAAAAATTCACTTTTGTGGAAAATTTGGTGCAATCCCAAAACAGACATTTCTGCAACCTCTAAACTTAGAATTCAAAATTCACATAGACTCATCTAAAATTTCTTATTCAAACTTTTTCTTGCTTAATTCTAATCCTCTAAATAGTGTTTTTGCATAGGTTTGGATTTAATTGAATTGCTCAAACAATTTATACGGAATATACACTCCAGTTCAGCCCAAAACAGACATTTCAGCAACCTCTAAACATGGAACTTAAAATTCATATGGACTGATATAATAATTCACATTCAAACTATTTCTAACATATTTCTAATCCTCTAAATAGTGTTCTTGCACAAGTTTGAATTTAATTGAATTGATTAAACAATTTCTACAGAAATATACACTCTAGTTCCACCCAAAACAGACATTTTAGCAATCTCTGAACTTAAACTCTCCAAGATGTAAAAATACCTTAAATCTAGTCTCTTATTAATCTGGGAATTTCCAAAATATAGAACAAACCTAAATCCATCTTAAAATATAATCTATTTATTTTCTATTGAATTTTAATCATAACTATATCAATTCTGTGTTTTCTAACCTAGTGAGAAACAAATCCCTATAACTCATTCATTTCTTAACAAAATAACATGAAATCTGGTTTGTTAGACTTCTAACTCAATACACTAAAATAACCTGTAGCAGTTTTGCAAAATTCCTCTTGGTTAATTAATTATAAGTTTTCAAAATCACCTTTAATTCAAAATCTGTATAGACCAACAGCTGTAATAATTCGATTAACATTACTAAATCATAGGTTTTTATCCCAGAATATATTTTCAGTGAAAATAGAGAAATAATGGAACAACTTTCATTTAGAAACCAAAACCTAAATATATCTCCAAATTAGTCTAAAAATTCCATCTTTCTGAAAATTTCTGCAGAATCTGGGTTTTAACAGATTCTATCAATTTCGTTCAATTCAAAACTAAATTTCAGGATGTCCACAAAACACACGAAAATCATGACATTTGAAAGGGCTACTTGCCTTATATTTTCTGGAATCCAACTTCAGTAACACCAACAATAAAAATCAGCTGATCTCT
Organism: Buxus sempervirens; assembly: GCA_947561395.2. Lineage (NCBI taxonomy): Eukaryota > Viridiplantae > Streptophyta > Magnoliopsida > Buxales > Buxaceae > Buxus > Buxus sempervirens. The sequence goes on from OX387189.1 coordinate 34,236,209, forward strand.
ACGACTAAAACCTCTCCACAAATCTGAGAAAATGCTGATCTGAAATGAAAAATGGAGAAGAATATGAATGACCAGATTTGGACGTGCTCCCTTGATGAACAAGCTATCTTCACAACTTCAAATCTTCAATCAGATTTTTGAATCAACACCAACCTTCTGCTGCTCCTTCTTCTCCAGCACTCAAATGGCACTCCAAAATCCCCTTTCCCAGCAGCAAATGAGAGTCCAAAAGCCACTTCTCCAGCAGCTCTCATCGAACAACCCTTCAGCTCCCTCTTAATGTTCTGCTCTCTTTTTCTCCAGCAACAAGAACTCCAAGAGTCCTTTCTCCAGCAGCAACCCTTGGAAGTTCAAGAGTCTACAACAACCTTTGGAAGCCCAAGAGTCTATTTCTCCAACACTTCTCCAGCAGCCCACCTCTTCAGCTTCCTCATGATTCGCTGCATCTTCACTCCACCTAATGCCTACCCCACTAGTCCATCAACCCTTGATAAATTTAATTTTTTTCTGATTAGCCACTCAACAAATACAATATCACTACTTATTTATATTTAATAGCATTTCCCAATTAATATTTATAGACCATTGAAATTATAATATACCCTCACTTAATTGAACCTAATACAATTTACCTTAATAATTTATTAAATCATTACTATACGATATAATTACCACTTACCCAAATTTTACATAATCTCTGAATTTCTGAAATTCCCAAATTGCCCTTGCGACACTCCAACAATTTCTCATATCTATTTATTTATAGTTATCCCATCCGGTTCAACCAAGAGTCCCCGATTTAACTCCTTTTTCTGAACTTTCCATCAATTAAATAAATTACTAAACCCTAAAATCCAATTTTTAATATTATTAAAAATTCGGGGTTTTACAGCTACTTTCCATACCTTGCAGGAAGACTCAAGAATATTAATCAAGTATGTTGAAACAAAGACAAAAAAAGGAGCAAATAATGATTAAGTGGACCAGACCGAGTGGATCAAATGTCAAAATAAACGTCGATGGAGTAGCTAGGGGTATCGGTGGAAGAGCATCATGTGGAGTAATCTTAAGAGGAAGCCAAGGAGAGTACATTGCTGCTACTGCCATATTTCTGGATAGTACCTCAGCTCTTGTAGCAGAGGCATATGGGATTTTGGAAGGCATAAGAATTGCAAAAGGTATGGGGATCGTAAGGGTTGAAATGGAGACATACTCAATGACTATTGTATATCTCTTATGAAGGATCAAAACCATCAGGGCATTTGAAATGTTGACAACATTTTGGAGGAGGCTAAACAATTGAGTCTATGTTTTGAGTTTTTTTTTTCTTTTTTCTGTGAATCATGTATATAGAGAAGCCAACAAGGTGGCGGATGAGTTAGCAAACTTTGCTATTGATTGCTACCCTTCTATCTGGTTATATAAACCTCCAAGTTTTTTGTGTCAACACCTCTATGGTGATGCCATAGGAGGTAATTCGGTTAGACTTGTAAATGCTTGTGAATAAAATCTTTTGAACTTTTCCCACCAAAAAAAAAAAAACATGTCCACGTGGAGGTAATATATATATTTTAAGAAATTTTTTTATTTTAAATAAATTATTTTGACGTGGGGCCCAAAAGGGCCATTGGAGAAAGAAGAGGATGTCCACATGGAGGAGAGAGAGTATGGGGTTTGAAGACTCTGCTTTTATATATATGTTACGTGTTATATGTTACGTGTTCTGCACGGGGAACATAAACAATGGATCTCAACTTCCTAAACAATTATTCACGTCAGTCTATTATTTACAAGCAATGGTACATGTGCTCCCTACTAGTAATTGATAATTCAAGTTGCTTACCAATCGTATCATTTAAAGTTTAAAACCCTAAGGCCTACAAATGCAGTTCCTTTCAATTTTAAAGCCCCTAAGCCAAATAAATATAGACTAGCTTATTTTCCATCCAAAATTTTCTCAAATGTTGGGTCCCATTGAAGTATTTTCCTTTTCCCTCAATGCTCTATTCAGGCCTCGTATCTGCTGGAGCCTGACGCTGGGAAGATAGACTGGAGCATCCACAGATCTTCGCCATGTGTCTCTAATGACAAACGAGTAAATTACAATTACCTCCCCTTTGATTTTAAACAACTACAAATATCTTCCTTTTTTTTTGTATAGATGATTAAAATAGGTGATATACAAGTACACAAACATTGTACCATAACAGAAAACTTTAGACTACCTCCCCTTCATGGACTCCCATCATAAGGGAACTAAACTCTAACCTTAGGTCCCTTGCATCGCCCTACCCAAAACAGAGAAATTATTACAACTGAGGAAATCTTCTGAAGGGATTTTAGCTCCCTCCGGATAGCAAGCTATCCAGCTGTGCAGTGTTCTTAGTGTAGCCTTTTCCATGGATGTCTAGGTCCTTTCCTCATTTTTGAATGTCCTCCTATTCCTTTCTCCCCATATTGTCCAGGCTTGTGGTTTCTTAAATGATACTAACCTCCCTTCTCAACTTTTAAAAGCAATAAAAAATGTAATTTGACCATTTTATCCCCTATTTACTTTTGCTAAAATTAATAAAAATTTAAATGATTAAATCTTTTACGATTTTGAATTGATCATTACTATCTTTAAACATTTAAAATCATTTTTATTATAAAAATCTTCAAAATCTTAAACTTTTTTGTACTTAAATACGGTTAAAATCTGTCAAAAATTCAAATTTTTATAGCATTTGTACAAAAGAGAGGGGCATGCAATAGACAATAAATCATAAGGGAAGTTAGTATTATTTTGAAAACTTTAGAGGTGGTATTTGCAATTGTCAGAAATAAAAAGGAGATAAGTGTAATATTCTGAAAAAGGAAAAAGGTATCTTTCCTTTCAAAACCTTCCGAGTTTCAGCAATCAGATGTTTGTCCGAACGGTTTCGTGCCACATCGCTCAAGTCCAAAACCAGCCGCACTTTTCGGAGATGCTGAAAACTGAAAAGTGAGCCCCACTTGTATACTCGCCGTTTTACTTCAACCGTGTTTATAAATGTCCAAAGGCGGCTTAACTGTATTTGTTTTAGACCCGAATTTCCGACATACCAAATTCTCTGGAACGAAGAAGAAGCCCTAAAAATCTTCAGCTACCTTGGAATGCACAGTTGAGCTCGTCTTCTATGGCCTCTCCACGAAGGCTTCTTGCCTTCTGCACGTCCTTTTACGTACGTCTCTTTCTTAAACGGACTATAAATTTCGTTTCCGAATTTCTTTAGTCGCTGCATTGTCGCCTTTTGGGTTTCTTTCTTTCTTTCTTTCCTTCTCATTTGATGTTCTTTCGTCCGTGCAGAAGAAAAGCTTTTCTTCTCGTGGAGCTTTAGAAGGTTTCTTGCATAACCATATCTGTTTACTTGTTCGCGTATTTACCTCGCATTTTCGTATTATAATTATAATGCCAGGAATGCTAAGGGCTCCTTCACATTTGTGTTTTCTTGAATCTAGGATATCTAGCTAGTGGCAGTTGTCGACGAGGCTTTAATGCGTGTGTTGCTTCAGAAAGAACAGATTTGAAAACCGAGGAGGACGATCGGGGAGTTAGAACTGATAATAATGACCTTGAAGACGAGCTTGCAAGGATTAGATGTGAGTTTGATGCTGCAAAGCTGAGTTTTCTTAGAACTCCTGAGGCATTCGACGAAATGCCGAAGATGAATCCTGAAGGTTTAGTGTTGCACTTTGGTCTTTATATGAATCACTGCTTAATGCAAATTTAAAATTGCATGTTGTTTTAGTTTGCATTTAGTTAATTTTGTGAGATGCAACATTCCAGTTTCTTGACGGTTTTCTGTTTCGATTTTTGTAATTAGGTATATATGTCAATAAAAACCTAAGATTGGACACTATACAAGTTTATGGATTTGATTACGACTACACATTGGCTCATTACTCTGCAAACTTACAGAGTTTGATATATGATCTTGCTAAAGAGCACATGATTAACGAGGTTAGTTGATATATTGCTGTGTTATACTATGCTCCTTTTTTTTCTTTGATATGTCATTATTTTAAGTGCATCATTTATTTTTTCCTGTTTGGCATGTTTTTCTCAGCTTAGGTATCCTGAGAGTTGCTTAACATTTAAATATGACCCTGAATTTCCCATCAGAGGCCTATATTATGACAAGTTGAAAGGATGTCTTTTGAAGTTGGATTTCTTTGGGTCTATTGAGCCTGATGGATGTTATTTTGGTCGTCGTAAGGTACTTTCGTTGAGCTATTTTGATATGAGTTCCCTGTTTAATTCTTCTTTGACTAGTGTTTTTCTGTAAACTTTTAATGGTAGACATGTAATAGCAAACCCTGTATCAAGTGATACTAAAATCAATCACAGTGTGGCTAAGTCCATGGTTCAACCAAACAATCCAAGTCAACAGTTTGTAGTTCAAATTTTCTTTATATCAGGAAAAAAAAACTCAGAAATGCAAATGCATGTAGTTATTACATATTGTCTTTGCTGAAGTCTCGGTATGTTTATCTCTTTAGTTGACCATTATCTTCAAAGGACTACTACGAGGTTTCACATTCAAAAATAGAGTTTGATTGCTTGGTTTCTAACCATTTAATTGATGTACTTTGTTTCAAAATTTTCATCTAAGTTTTTCTTGTTAAAATTTGGAGTTGAGATCTTAAGAACCAAATGAAGGTCCTTAAGATCTATAATCTGACAAATAGCAATAGTATGAAGTAATACCATGTGCCGTTGACTGGCCCCAGCTGTGGAGGTCTCATTCAAATAATTAGACTAATTGAATAAATTTTAACCATCTGAATTGTTTTTTAACAGTTTTTAATTGGAATGTTTTGTGATATCGAAGGGATAATGCATTTGATAAAGATCCTTCTCCGGCCCTCCTTTCTTCTTAAATGGTTAACAAAACCGTATATTATAATAGTTGGAAAGAATGTAGATGAAAGTGGAAGACAACCTGGAGAAAAGTTTGAACTACTTGGAGAAAAAAAAAACCGAGAAGACAAAACAAAAAGTGGAAAATGAAAATGTACAATAGTAATTATCTCCAAGTCCTCAATGTAATTGAAAATGTTATTCGATAGATTACTTGTACAAGGTGCTTCTCAAGGTGCACTCCTTCTAGCAAGCAAAACCTTCCTAGCCTTTATGTAATTAAACCTTCTTTTTTGTCCAAAACCTTCCAAATTACTCTTTTGAGGCTCTATCATCTTCTTTTTCTAGGTCCATGAACACTGTATGAAGGTCTCTTTTCCTTTCTCTAAACTTTTTTTGATCGGGGATAGGAAAAGTATATTAATAGCGGGCTGGAGCCCCAAAAGAGAACACAGTAGAGTACACGAAAAGTGTACATCAGGACAGATACCCCAATACCTACTATCACAAGACATCAAAATCTGAACAATGCAAGATTACATGTGCATCTAAGTCCTTGCAAGACTCCAAATTGGACAACTAAAATAAGATGTATCTGACTTCTTCTATCTATACTTTTTCATTAATTGTATAAGATTAATGTCTCAATGGTAGACCTCTCCAGCATAGAGGCATGCTAGTTTTCTAGCATTTTGGCTATTTTTCATAGCCTTTTTTTAATCATGCTTTTTTATAATTTCATGGTATGACTGATAAATTTGAATTCTCAATAATTAGTACAAATCCGGATACCTCCTTTATTCCTATATATTGGTACCACTCAATGTTTACAATTTTGGTGGTATTGTAAACACTGAAGGGAAAATTTCGCTTTTCAGGTGGTAGTAGCACAAAATTGGAAGGAAAAAGCCCTTTTGCAGTTTTTCCCTAGATTGAGAAAATTTTAAGGAAATTTGGCAGCATGCAGGCGAAATTTCCCCAGATTTCCTTAAAATGGTGAAGTTGTGGGGAATTCTTTTTCCCTAGATGCCCAGCGAAATTTGGGCGAAATACGAAATTTCAAACCTTGGTACCACTATGCTCTTTCCCCAAGTATTTGGCATTTCTCCAGTCCTCAAAATTTCCTTAAATAATTTGGTCAACTACATTACACCAATCTCTCCCTGCACTTCCACACTTAAATTGGAATACCATTTAATCCTAAAGTCTTTCTTGTTTTCATTTTAGCTAAGTCTTCTTCACTTTAGGGGCCCTAATCCTATGAAAATAACAATGTTTTTGTGATTCTTTGACCAGAACAATGAGGTTTTCTATGTATCACATATATATATTATTTAAACTTCTATTAATACGATCATGGTTTCACCATGAATTACTTAAAAATATTATCAAAAGCAATCATAGTTGTCTACTTAAAAGTACTAATAGTGAAAACAATAGTAGTGTAGTACTAACATAATAATAATTTGAGTAAATTTTAGAAACCTCCCTTTAGGTTTATGCATATTGTAGATTCCTCCCTTCATATTTGTGAAATAACACTGACCTCCCTTCACATTTTATGGTTTCTAGTGGTTACATCCCTTAAGTTATAATTAGATGATATATTACCCTTTTAACACCTCTTCCTTTCAAGTTTTATATATATTACTAATAGCTCCCTTGACATTCAGAAAATTACAAACCTTCCTTGGTGCATTTAATTTTTCCCTTTTACTGTACTCATGACATGTTTTTGTAGCTGTTTACATCATATTTAGAATAACTACTAAAGATGTTCTTCATATGGATTTACTTGTCTTGGCAACAATGAAGAGGACTAAAATTTTACACTCACAAATATTTAAATTGAAGCAAAAACAAAAAGATACATTCTAATTATGTTGAATGTATTATTTAAAGACTTTATTTAATTTCTAATAATTAAAAGACTAGAAATATAAATATTTGTTTAATTTGGAATATTTAGAAAATAAGAAAAATGGGATATAAAAAATTCATCTCAGATAAATAGAAAATTCAAGAAAATATAGCATATATCTATGTATTCTAAAATGCAATCTATAATCAGATGTTTTATTAGCTTTTTAGTGAGCTTTTATTAATAAATTCATGATCTTTGGGTGGACCATGGTTTGTCGTGTTGGATTAGACATTGTTTTGCTAAGGGCTTACTGTGTGGTTTCGTCGGAATTTCATGGGGACACCAATCATGCTGCTAGAGTTTTCGTGCCGAAAAATATGAAAAAATTCAAAATATAAAAAAAGCTTAAAATTTTGGAAAGGTATTAATATTTTTGTGATATATATATATCTATATCTATATGTAGATTACATATATTTGTAGATATTTGTAATATTATATTCTACATGTAGAATATGTTAAAGATATTATATCTATTTTGTTTATTATATATGTTAAAGATTACATATATAATATGTAAAATATATACAATTATTTATTGTTTCCTCTATCTTTTTTGTTCTTTTAATAGATTGAAAAGGAAGGGCTAAATGTCACCACCCCTCCCCCAACAAACTTGACTTTGTTGCTTTTGTTTTTGTTTGTTTTGTGTTTATGTATTAGCTGGGGGGGGGGGGGGGGGGGGGGGGGGGGCTACAAGCTTACCCATGCTCCATTCCACTCAAATAAAAAGGTGGAGGGCTTCACGTGATCCGCAAAAGGATTTGATGGGCATATTTGTAATTTTGGGGAATTGTCTTTGTATATCATTTGACAAAGACTTAAATATTAGTGGTGTTTGAGTAATTGCACGCAAAATGTTATTGCCCTTCAACGGTGTTAACAGAAATTGAGAAGGGAAGCGATTGTTATTTAGCAATTGTGAAAGGAGGTATGCGTATTCTTAAACCTGTAGGAATGTATCTGTAATTTACCCTAATAATTTAGTAGTATTAGCACAATTACCACTACAAGCACCAACATCATCACCACTACCACCACCGCCACCACCACCATGATAATCATTCCTCAAATAGTATGCACACTTTTTTTTTCAGTAAAAAGTCTTTCAAACTGATTAGTTTATAACTGTTGATTTTCATTTTATTTGATGATCGCTATGTCAAATTGAGTTTGCTGTTTAATTGTTCCGAAGTCTTCCTTGAAATTTTCTGTTACAATCTACTTCAACTTCCCACTTCCATCTCCTCAAAAGAAAATAATAGCAAAAGTAAAACTGAATCTATTCGATGCACTAGCTTAAGCTGAAATAAATAGAAACTTTGTTTCTTATTGCTTAGCTTTCCATACTGCCTTACAGCTTAGCAGGATGGAAATAAAAGAGATATATGGCACAAGACATATTGGCCGAGATCAAGCGCGTGGACTGGTTGGTCTGATGGATTTCTTTTGTTTTAGTGAGGTTTGCTTTCTGTTACTGCTATTACGAGTTGTTAACTTCATTGTCATCCTTGTTTTTTATTTAAAATTCTATCATTTAGTAATTGTTTAAATCATTGGGAATTTGGGAGCTCTTTACATTGTTGTAAAACACTTTTAGCTCTTTACATGGTTATAAACACTTTTTACAATGTTTATTTACTGAATTGTTCACTTATTTTAATATATAAATTTGTAGCCTCTCATACTTTTCATTCACATATAATCATGTTGTGGGGAAAGGCCAATAATTTGTTTAATAATGATTTCTAGGAGTATACCTCTTGGTTGTAATCATGCATTTACAATGTTCTTTGTAATTTGTATATGCTCTTTCTTTTAAATTATGTTTTTTGACATTTAGTGGAGTATGAGGGCTGTATAATAGCTGAGTAGATTCCAACATGGAACTGAAATTCATGAAAGTTTTAACTTTTAATGTGGAGTATGAGGGGACTGGTAAAGGAAACAACAGTTGTAGAAGAACCATACACTTAGTGTTGATCCATTATCTTTTTAATTGTATATCTGGTAGTTCCAACATAAGATTAAGAAAAAAGTTACAGATGATTTGGTTGAATGTGATGAACTTATAATTGACTTTTTTTTTTTTTTTTTTTTTTTGTGCTTATGCGTGCTTGTGGTCAAACCAAGGATCGACTTTTCGCGATTCGTGGTGCGCCGCTAGGTGGCCGAAACGAAATTTGGGCGAAATTTCGGCGAAATTCGGTCGAAATGGTCCGAAATGGTCCAAAACAAGTTTTTAGCGAAATTGGCGGCGTGCCGCCGAGGTGCCGCCGAAATGCCATTTTTGAAAAAAAAAACATAAATAAAGTAGACAAACATAACAATTAGCGAAATTTTCGGCGTGCCAGCGGCGTGCCAGAATTTCTCCAGAATTAGCAAAATTCTGGAGAACTGTTGGCGAAATGTTGGCGAAATGGCGAAATTGGCGAAATTTTCGGCGTGCCGGCGAAAAGCCAGCGAAACGCAGGCAGGACCATTTCGAGGTCATTTTTCGTGCCGCTGACCTACCGAAATCCGAAATTTCGGCGGCACCTCGCGAGGTGCCGCCGAAACGGCAAACCTTGGGTCAAACAGAAAAACATATGGAGATGCATAAAAGTTTGAGTTTATTTTAGATCCTGGACTATTTGAATGAACTTTACAATCCATATGATATCATAAATAGGATCTTTTTTTCCTGATTTATTTTTTGTTTGTGATGTCTTTCACATTTCTGGGAATTGCATTGAATACTCCTTCACATGCATGGAGTTACATTGACCTCCCTTGTTAGATGCGTTGGGGTAACAAGTATAACAAGAAATCATGTGTTTATTTCGGCCGGCTAGAATGAGGCCTGTTCAAAATATATGATAAAGACATTTCAAAAGATGAAACCCCCATGGGTTTATGGACATGAAAGTGAAATCTAGAGCATACTTGCTATTCGTAACTTCTTCGCCTAAGGGAATACTCATCCTTGTCATCTTCTTCATGCTTTTGAGTTCGTGGATTGTACTGGCATATGTGATAACTTTGTTGAAAGTGTTTTGGAGGGGCCTCAACCTATTAACATTCAAAATGAAATTGTACAGATTGAGTGTATGTGCAATGATGTAATCAAGATGTGGGTTTCCATTGTTTTTACAGAGATCTAAGCATACTTCCATGCTGGAATCACTATCACTGACATTTTGAATTTTTCTCATTTATGAAATTGTCACATATACACTTTGGCGGTGTTATGGGTGAATTTATGAATCAAGTAGTTCCTTTTAGGGCTGTCAATGGGTTGAATCTACCTCAACTCATATTTGGACCGAACAATTAACATTAAGATTTGAATTCGACCAGATATCTTATCGGATTCAAATATCCAAGTCCAAATTCGAATTCAATTTTAAATTTGAATTCGGTCCAAATAGGAATTCGTTTTGATTTATTCATATTTGTTTCGAAGGTTCAAATCATGTGGTTCATATGGTTTCCAATTGAACTGCTAATTTTTTTTAATCTTTATTTATATACTTAAACATTTGAATATATTATATATAAGTAAATCCCAGCCAAGGTTTTGTATAGAGCAGAAACAGGCGTACAAACCATTTAAAATATATCTCATATTTATAAAAGAGAGGCAGGCGTCACATGTTGAATTCGGATTTAGAATTCGACCCATTGACAGCCCTAGTTCCTTGTTGTGAACCTACATTCATATTTTTTAAGCCCCAGTCAAAATCTTGGAAACTTTGGATTAAAGATCAGGTACAGAAAGTTTGGCTTGAATTTGGAACAGGAGTGGAGAGGAGAATGCTTGGTAAGGTGGGACTTCCCCCAATTCTAACACAGAGGTCCTATTCTGGTGGGCTCTTGACTGAGGCCTAAAAGTGTCGATTTTTATAATATTTGGCCTTCATCCGAAGTATTTGTTGTGGACTTAACAACATATGGCAAATGCTCAAGCATTTCATGAATTATTAGGCAAATTGGACATCCAAAAAATTTCCACTCTAATTATAAAAATTAGGAACATAGAATAAGCATGAGAGTACTGCAATGTATTTTTTTTGGGGGGGGGGGGGGGGTGTATATTTTTTATTGGTAAAATTATGTTTAATATTGACAAGAGACTAAAAGGGAGCAAAAGGCTGCATGTACAGAAAAGATGCCTACTGAAGCCTATGCATACTTTACATTCATTGGCTTAAAAGACAAAATTATGTATGAGTATCACTTCGACTTCTACATGGCACAAAATGACCCATTTTTCATACAAAGAGGAAGTAGCATCTTGGAGGGAGTGACTGCCCAACGGAATGCCAGAGATAGCATCCTAGATGTGATAAACCCAAAGTGATGCTCCTCTCTCTAAAATATGTGCTCGTTCCATTCTTTGCATAAGATCCAATAGATTTGTGGGGGCACCAGTTCAACAATTGTTCTCCCATAGAAATTCGTCTTTCAACTTTGATTAAGCGAAACATCCATTGTGTTCTCAGGTGTTACAAGATACATCAAAATTCCACAAGAAGGAACTCAAAACCTGCTTTGCTGGTCAACAATGCGTCGGATGTCAGACTAATCCTTCCTACAACTTTTTACATTTGCTACCAAATGGGAGTTATTATTTTTCTGGTAAGTTATCAAAGGTTAGAATTTTATCCTTCCCATTTCCACATAAAGAAACCTACCTTAGAAGTGAAAGGGACCTTCTTCCATGAGCATCTTTTATTTGAGGACATCCACGCCAAAATAGTGGCACAATCTCCTTCCAACTCCAGTTCCCGAAAACCTTGTTGCTTTGCAATTGAAGACCAGTTAATCATGTCAATGCTTAAGCATGAACAGAATTTCCAATTCCCATGGGTCTGGAAAATCTAAAAAGAGTATCTCCTACTCATTTCTAAGAACTTCTCCCACCCTCATTTTGCTTCCATCAATGTTAAGTTTAATAAGGGGGAGGAGACTATGCAATGTAACCAGTTCTCCATGGTGATCCACCAAAAAAAATATGAGAGCAGTCCCTAGTAATATCACTCATCGTGGGGCCTCCAAAACTAGGAGGCACAACAGACCTCAATGATGGAGGTGATATGTGAACTCCGGCCTTCAAAAATCCTAAGGTTCCTCTCTCCATAAGTGCCACACTATAGCCTTAAGAAGTGATGTGTATAAAAGATCCTCCCCCCCTTCTTCTCCTCCTCCTCCCAAAATGCCCCAAAGCCAGAATCTCCACTATGAAAGGATATCGCACGCTGTAAAAGGAATGGCCCATGTGACACTCACTTCCTGCAATAAGTGAGACCGTACTTGCTCCGCCACCCACAATGCAAGAAAAGGTGGTCAATCAACTCGCCTTGAGATCTATCTACACACAATAAACATGAATAGAATTCTATGGTTTCTCATATTCAGCTGTATTCCTCTCTATTCATGTGGCATTTGATCTTATCATGGTGGCGGTGGGATCTTTTTTTAGAACTTTCTTTCCCGATTTTTTTTTTGCCGGTGGCTGTCATGGCTGCTTGGATTAGTGTTCTTTGCTCTAGATTATATGGGTAATTATCTTATAATATTTTTTTGAGGCATTCATTGTTTGAGTGGGAGATGGACTAGGTAGTTTCTTTGTTTTCTTTTTTCTAGTTGGTTGTGGACCTTGTGCCCTTTGGTGATAGGAACGATGGTTTTAGATGGATTTGGAATAGAATGGGATAGGCTTGGTCAAATTGTTCTTTTTTCTTGGTCTTCCAAGAAGGGACTAATTTAGTTTTGGGAATCTAGTCTCTGAGGGGCTAGTTGATAATAAGTGGCTTTACTAACGAAATTATTGTGGTTGATTATTATATTTGGAGGAGGTATGTGATTTCAAAATTTCTTGTTATTTGCAAAGCAGAGTTGATTCCTCACTTTCTGGTATGTTTCTTTTTCTGATATGTTTTTTTGGGGTGAAATGGAGGAGTTGGATTGAGTTTTTCATCTCAAATGTGCGAATTTTAGTATTGGTTAATGGTTCAGCAGCTGGGTTCTTTAATAGCCACAAAGGCCTTCGTCAAGGAGACCCACTCTCCCCACTTTTATTTATGTTGGTAATGGAAGTGTTCAGCAAGTTGATGACTAGAGCGTAAGAGATAGGTGTGCTGAAAGGAGTTTTGTTTGGGGATTCTCTTTCAATAAATCATCTCCTCTTTGCCGATGATATTTTGACATTTTGCGAACCTTTGTTCCAGAACATTATGTGGCTAAAGGGAATCTTGACGTGCTTCCAAGCATGTTCCGGGTTAAAGGTAAACTTGATAAAGAGCGAGATGTTTGCTATAGGGGAGGTGGAAAACATATCCCTTCTTGGACAGTTTCTTGGTTGTAAATTGGGAAAGTTTCCTACTTCTTATCTAGGAATACCACTTGGGGCAAGGTACAAAAGGATTACTGTATGGAATCCTATTGTAGAGAGGATGGAAAGAAGGCTTGCCTCATGGAAGGGCAATATTTTATCTAAAGGAGGCAAACTCACATTGTTGAAGAGCGTGATGGCGAGCATTCCTGCCTTTCACATTTCTATCTTGAAGATTCCCATCTCAGTAGCAAAGAGGTTGGGACAGATTCAAAGGACGTTTTTATGGGAAGGCCTGGGGGGTGAGGCTAAATACCATTTGGTGAGCTGGAAAACTGTTTGCAAGTTGAAGATTGAAGGGGGTCTTGGATTGAGATCTCTAAAGCTATTCAATAAAGCACTCCTTCAGAAATGGTTGTGGAGGTATGGGAATGAAAGGGACAACCTATGGAGGAAGGTTATCCATAAAAAATATGGATCATCTAGAGGGGGCTGGTATCCATGTCAAACTAACTCTTTTATCGGGATAAGCCTATGGAAATCAATTGGTAATCTAACTGATACAGTTGAGGAACTATGCAGATTTTCTATTGGAAATGGAAACTGGATCAGATTTTGGGATGATATATGGTGCGGAAGTTAGAGGTTCAAGAACAAGTATAGTTGCATCTATAATATTTGCAGGGATAAACAAGCTTTTGTTAGAGATTACTTTGATAGCGGTGCTGTTGGCATGGTTCAAAGTATCGTTTCGACATGCCGTATCGGACGATCAAAAAATAAAAATGTATCGAGGATATGCACAGATACGCACTAAAATGGTGGATACATAGAACAAAACTTATCTAGATAGAAAGATAAGTTAAAAATGTCAAATAAATATGTTTCTAGTATTATAGGGCTGCACAAAGAGTTTTTATGCATTATGGAAGCAAATAGGCATACGCGAAAATGAATGATAATTATAATAAAAGCTATAAAAGGCTAGATAAACCAATATATCAAGTTAGAAAATTAATTCATGTAATGTAAGCAACACACTAAGTCACTAACACTTAAAACATCAAAATCAACAATACATAACTGTCATAACATAACATTCTCTATAATTCATAGCATACAAATTTCTGGTTCCAAAATCCAAACATGCAAAGTTACCCCATGGTTCCCATTTTCAATGCCAGAAGGAGTGATTTGCAAGTTCAGCTTCAGCTTCTTCATAATCAGGCAATGACATGTTATGTAAGCGCTGAACATGCTGACAATAAGAAGCCCAATCCATAATTTTGATACCATGCCTCATACTCCCTTCTAAATTGTTCATATTGTGCTGAAGTAGGCCCATGGTAACCCCCAACATTACCACCATAGTGATCATACCGATCTATCTGCTGCCATAAGATGCGGACTGAGAAGATGATCTCTTCTAGCCATGCCCATAGCCTATATGCTCATAACCATATTCATAATTAGGCTTATAAGATGATCCCCCTGGCTATAACCATAATCATATGAAAAAGATGACCTCTCCTGATTGTACCCAAAAGATGATGTCCTCGACCCTGATGTGGTCCACCTCCAAATATGCTTGAAAGACCAACATTAATCAAGTTTACTCCTTGTGTAATGGCATCTAAACAGTATCCATGTGGCCTTATCACATCATCGTGTTTTGATCCTGGTCCTGGATGGCCCCCACGTTGTTTCCGATGGTAAAGATTATGAATGGAAGGAGGATGTGCCCCATGACCACTACCACGATCATGCTGCTGCTCTTGCTCCTCAGCCTCCTCTGTAATGTGAATGCCACCACCATAGCCATTACCATTACCATCCTGTGGTGGTGATGAAGGACTCCTACAACCTCCAGCATCATCATCATCATCTCAATCATTATCGTCGTTGTCATCCTCGTCACCATCATCAGGAGGATCATGGCCCATTCCAGTACTACTGCTGCTTACCCTAGCACGACTTTCCCTGCAGCTCCTGTATTTCCTCCTCCCTCATCATCACAAAATCTATTGACCAAGTTTGCCACATAGCTACTTGGTTTGGTAGGCCTCCCCTCATCATCTAATTCATCAAGTACTACTTCCTCTGGATTTTCCAGCCACTCCGTGAGAAGCTCATCTTCATCAAAATCAAATGTATGTGCAAGGTCAATCGGCCTAAACTCGCCCTCTCCCCTTCTGCTTTGCTTTTAAAGATGTCGTATCTTTAGCCTCATGTTGTAGTGCACAAAAACCAGCTTCTCCAACCTTGCATAACTCAAACGGTTTCGCACTTTAGTGTGGATGAGAGAAAAAGTGCTCAAGTTTCTTTCACATCCATTGGATGAAGCCGTCTGTGATAAAAGTCTTAATGCAATTCTTCTCAAATTTGGTGCATCGGTTCCATACAAGAACCACCACTTAGCTGTAGAAATAACCCAAAAAAATGAATCCCTCCCACATACAAATTATACAATTTACTTGAACAATAAAAATAAGTACTTTCATTGTTTAATTTTTATTACCTAGCTCACATGTAGTCCTTGCCCTAGTGGCAATTGGATCTCCAAAGCCATATATAGTATCTTTAAATAGTTTCTCCTATTAAAAAAAACATTTTTAGTGATTAAAACAATAAGAAGTAAATAATTCTTAAAATTCCTAATTCCTAAATCACCTTACTAAGCGCTGCATCAGCACGCTGTGAATCCTTTTCCAATCTTAACATCACTCTTCTGAATGCATTTACTAATTCCGTATCGATTCTAAGATTTGCAGTGTAATGATATGTCGAGTGGAGGTAAAATGCTGATTGAATAAAAAAAATTAGTAACTTAATTGCTTCATCTTCATAGTGTGTAATAATCAAGATAAGAAGTTGACAATTGACAACAAATTTACGTTTATTACCTAGACGATGGATGTCTTGAATGAGCTGCTTGTTACATCTTCTATCAATAATTGCACAATACATCTGGTGATGTTCAGGAGCAGCCGCAGCAATAGCAAGCTTAGACCTTCTAATAGCTTCATACAAATAAACCATTGTGGCTTGCTTCTCTCTATCCATAACTTTCAACACCTTCACAATAGGATCATGTATTTCAGCTATCAATTGTCCATTCTTCCTATAATTGTTACTTAAAACAATATCCTCAACCTTTTTTCCAATGACATCCTGTCTAGGTCGACATTCTTGCCACTTATTTGATAAAAACATTCTTTTCAATCCAGTATTCTTAGACATAATGCTATTAATTGTAATAAAATTTGTGGCAAATCTTGTAATGCTAGGCCTAAGCAGCTTCCCTTTGGTGTGTTCTCTCA
Organism: Buxus sempervirens; assembly: GCA_947561395.2. Taxonomy (NCBI): domain Eukaryota; kingdom Viridiplantae; phylum Streptophyta; class Magnoliopsida; order Buxales; family Buxaceae; genus Buxus; species Buxus sempervirens. The sequence continues at coordinate 34,252,651 of OX387189.1, forward strand.
TGAGGCTAAGTACCCAGTTGTGATTGTAAATAAAGTTTATCAATCTCGCTTTTTCAATCACACCTTTCACCATCTTTTTTTCACCAAAATCATGGAGCATAAGATCAATACAATGTGCCACACATGGGGTCCAATACAGATGTTTCTTTTTCTCCATCAACAATTCTCCTACTTTCTTGTATGAGGATTGGTTGTCAGTATTTACACAATATATTTCTCACCAATCTCCTCTACAACCTTGTCCATCAATTTAAACAAATACTGATGGTCCTTGATTTTGTCAGAAGCATTAACAGACTTGTGAAAAATTGCTCTTCCAGCACAATAGACCAAAAATTTAATGATTGATAGCCTGGTAGGCCTAGTCCAGCCATCACACCTTAGGGTTACACCATAAGCATCCAATATAGGGCCTGTGATCTCATATGGAGTGGGACCCTTAGTTCTTGGTCCAGCCCTAGCGATCTCATCAATCATTGTCTGATAGTGCGGGTTATTTGTAGCATTTGGTGGGATATTGCTGTAAATAAACCACCTACCAATGTCTTGCTTCACATTCTTCGCACATTTTCCTGGATGCCAACCATCCTTCAACCTACTTTGCTTTGTATCTCTATTCCGATATATTGAAGGATCTATCTTCTCTATAGTAGATCCCCTTGACTTCTTTCTTGGCTTCTTGGACCTCCCAACTATTTTGTCAAAAGCTTCTCTGACACTTGTACTGTGCATCAAATCACCTCCATGACGGCCCCCCCCCAAAACTATCTACCTGACGTGCAACCAATATCTACAGATTCTACACTTCTTCTTCCTCCTTGCTCTTTGTAATAAATGTCTTCAATTGACCTTCTCATTGCTTCATCAACATGCTCTCTCTCCTCTCGTGTCATAACCTCTTATCTATCATCATCATCCACGTAGATGCACTTTCCCCTATCGATCTGTGCTGGCCTCATAGCTAATCTCTCTTTCAAAGCATCCCTCTCCATGGTAATGTCGTCCTTCTCCTTCCTTGTGGCTCTAAGATGCTCATCCATAGCCCTGAAAACTTCTACAGGACAGTTGTAGCACTTCTCTACATTAGGATTCCCACCAGCAAGATGATGCTTCAATCTAGTAACTTTACCCCCTCTAAGCTCCTTCTGAAAATATTTGCATTTTGTATGCAATCTATTTCCTTCTGAAAATATTTGCATTTTGTATGCAATCTATTTCCTTCAACCATCTCTCCTTGTTGCCAACCGATGTCGACCCCTTTCCGTTGTTTCGTTTTTGGTGCTATATCTATAGAAGAATTGAAAATATACCAACAAGCATGTAAATGGCATCACCCAATATCCCAACCTTTCTTAGGAAAAAAAGTGGAACCCAAACATCAAATTTAATAAAAGTAAAATATTTTTTCCCATATTTTTAATTAATATTCTGCAAAAAAAATATTAAAAATAATTTTATTGATGAAAAATTGCAAGAATTATAGGGGTGATAGATCATCCCCATGTGCATCTCATATAAAAAATTGAAGACAAACCCTTAAGTTTTATATAGTTTTTTTCAAAAAAAATATGTATTTTCACAACTTTTCTTCAGATTGTAAAAAGATTTGATTTTTTACTCAAAAAGGCAATTTTGATCTATGCATTTCACTTGAAATCGATAGATTCATACAAAACATTGTCAAACCATGTTTAAATATGAAAAAATAATGATTTAGATTGAAAAGAAATTGAAAATCTACAGTGCTTGTCAAAATTGTACACGTTTTTGATTTCTTTTGCTTGATTCGTTGTGTGAAGCTGTTTTGCAGAAATTCCAACACTAATTTGGTCGAAAATTGATAGAGAATAATGGGTTATTGCAGATTTTCGAAAGGGTTTTTTAGTGGGGAGCTATGTTGATTCTTCTAAAACGTGAAAACACTGCGTTGTCACGTTTTTGGGCTTTAGTATCAACTATATCGAGCGATACAGTCGATGCTAAATCGATACTCCCCATTTCATGAAACAGGATGGTGTATCATGCCTACACGATACGTATCGCGCGATACGGTATGATAGTACCATGGCTGTTGGTGGTACATGGAATATAGTTTTGAGAAGAAATCTTCTTGATTGGGAAATTGGCAAGTTTGAGGAGTTATTGTAGGAGGTATATAATATTTTGGTGGGTTAGGAAGATGATGTGAGGGTGTGGACCAAAGGGAAATCAGGAAGATTCTTGGTTGACGAAGCATTTGAGTCCATGAACTATTCTGGCAGTTTATTCAAGGAGTGTGAGGTGGTATGGTTAAAACTTATCCCAAGCAAGGTGTCTTTTTTCTTATGGGTAGTAGCTCTTGAAAAGATTCTTACGGTGAACCATCTTAAGAATAGGGGTTGGCAGTTAGCAAATAGATGCATTATGTGTAAGGAGGATGAAGAAATGGTGGATCACCTATTAGTTCATTGTAAAGAAGTGAGTAACTTATGGGATGCAATCCTTGGGAGATTTTGGTTACCTTGGGTATAGGCAAGAGGCTTCCACAAAGTTTTGGAGGCCTGGGGATTGAGGAGAGGATGATCACCATGGAAGATAGTTTGGACTGTCGCCCCTGCAGCTATCTCATGGGTGACTTGGGGGGAAAGAAACCGGAGAATATTCAGAAACACAGAGAGGAAGAAGGCAGTTTTGGAGTGGAAAGTTTTAAGGCTAATTCACAGCTGGTTATTGGCTCATCATTTAATGGATACTTTCTCTATCCAAGAATTTATGGAAAGGACTTATTTCTCAGATTAGGGAGGGGAGTGGGGAAGGGATTCCTCATGTAATTCTAAGAGAGTTGCTCCAGCATTGTACTTCTAGGTACACGATCTGTGTACCTCCAAAACAATCTTATCATACATTAATATAAATTCTTATTACTTACCCCAAAAAAAAAAAAAAGCATAAAAGCAAAGAATACAGGACTAAACAGTACACAAACGGTGTACATGATTAGTTCTACAGATCACAAAAATTCCCACGTTCAAGAAACTCCTGACGAACAATCCCTTTAAAAGATTCATTACTTGATGCCCAATACAACAGATGGCTAAGAGATGATTCTAATAAGCCCCAAAACGAACTAAACGAATCTTTAAAAATTCTCTTGTTCCTCTCTTTACATAACGCCCAAAGAATTCTAGTCGGTGCCAAGTTCCACAATACATCGTACCTTAGAACTCCTTTGCTATAACTCCAAGACTGCAACACTTGAATCAAATCTTGGGGCTACACCCATAACTTGCCAAATCTCAGTAGGGAAACAGACCATAGATCATGAGCAACCTTGCAATGAACAAACAAGTGATTCACAGACTCCATATCAGATTTGCACAATACACATCTGTTTGAGATTTGCCATCCTCTTTTCATGAGGTTATCTATTGTCAAAACTCTCCTCAATACTGCTGTCAATATAAAAAAGCCAATTTTGGATGGAAGATTTGGTTGCCACAGCATTTAACACACCTGATCTTTCCCCCACCCATTTCATCCCTTCTTTATTTGAGTTCAGCTGACACCCATGAATGCTAGCTAACAGTTGAGCAAGTGAATCAATTTCACAATTAAACGAGTTCCGCCTGGAGTTAAAATTCCAATTCCATCCACTTCCATCATAGGAACATAGCTCAAAAATGTACATCTGCGAAGAGGTAGTAATGCTGAAAAGGTCAAGAAATTTGACTTTTAATGGCTCTTCCCCACACCATATGTCTTCCCAAAATCTTATTCTATCACCTTTCCCCAACTCATACCTCAAACTAGTGGTAAGGTCCGAGGAGAATTTACTAATAAGCCTCCAGAGGCTACATCCAATATAGCCATTAACACGACTTGGCAGCCAAAAATTGGGATTATAGTTGTACTTGGCTGCAATCAACTTCCTCCACAGAGTTGTTGTTTCTTTCCCATACTGTTAGCTCCATTTGGATAAAAGGGATTGATTAAAGAGACGCAAATTTCTTTTGTATCTCTGCACACCTCCTCCCAACTTACTAGGTGATACTTGTTTGCTTCATCCCAACCCTTTCAAAGAAAGTTTCTTTGGATTCTTTCAAGACTTTCCACTACCAATACCGGGCAAATCAAAGAGGAGAACAGATAATTCGGGCACACCTCACTTTCTGATATGTTTTGAGGTGCGACATCCATGGTTCAAAGTATCGTATCGACGTGCCGTATCGGACGATCCAAAAATGGAAACGTATCGAGGATACGCACTAAAATGGTGGATACGGTGGATAAATAAAACAAAACCTATTTAGATAGAAAGATAAGTTAAAAATATGTTAAATAAACATGTTTCTAGCATTATAGGGCTATACAAAGAGTATCTATGCATTATAGAAGCAAATAGGCATACTCGAAAATGAATGAAAATTATAATAAAAGCTATAAAAGGTTAAATAAACCAATAAACAAGGTTAAAAAATTTATTCAAGTAATATATGTAACACACTAAGTTATTAACACTTAAAACATCAAAATTAACAATAAATTACTATCATAACACAACATTCTCCGTAGTTCATTGGATACAAATAGGTGGTTTCAAAATCCAAACATACAAAGCTACCTCATGGTCCCTATCTCCAATGCCAGAAGGAGTGACGTGCAGGTTCATCTTCAGCTTCTTCATAATCGGCCAATGGCACGTTATGCATGCGCTGAACATGCTGACAATAAGAAGCCCAATCTATATAATTTCGATACCATGCCTCATACTCCCTTCTAAATTGCTCATACTGTGCTGAAGTAGGCCCATGGTAACCCCCAACATTACCACCATAGTGACCATACTGATCCATCTGCTGCCCATAAGATGATGATCCCTCATGGCCATGCCCGTAGGCTGTATGCTCATAACCATATCTATAACTAGGCTGATAAGATGATCCCCCCTGGCCATAACCATAATCATACGAAGAAGACGAACTCTCCTAATTGTACCCAAAAGATGATAACCTTGACCTTGGATGTGGTCCACCTTCAAATATGCCTGAAAGACCAACATTAATCAAGTCTATTCCTTGTGTAATGGTATCTAAGTCATGTCCATGTGGCTTCATCACATCATCGTGTCCTGATCCTGGTGCTGGATGGCCTCCACGTCGTCTTTGATGGTAAAGATTATGAACGGAAGGAGGATGTCCCCCATGGCCACTAACATGATCATCTTGCTACTCTTGCTCCTTAGCTTCCTCTGTAATGTGAATACCACCACCATAGCCACTACCAGTACCACCCTGTGGTGGACCTGGTGATGATCAAGGACTTTCACGACGTCCAACATGATCATCGTCATCATCTCCATCATTGTTGTCGTCGTCATCCTCGTCACCATCATCAGGAGGATCACAACCCACTCCAGTACTATTGCTCTCACCCCAGCTCGTCTGCTCCTTGCAACTCTAGTATTTCTTCCTCCCTCATCATCACTAAATCTGTTGACCAAGTTTGCCACATAGCTATTTGGTCTGGTAGGCCTCCCCTCATCATCTAATTCATCAAGCACTACCTCCTATGGATTATCCAACCACTTTGTGAGAAACTCATCTTCATCAAAATCAAATATGTGTGCAAGGTCAATCGGCTTAAACTCGCCCTCTCCCATTCTGCTTTGCTTTTGAAGATGTCGTATCTTTAGCCTCATGTTGTAGTGCACAAAAACCAGCTTCTCCAACTTTGCATAACTCAAACGGTTCCGCACTTTAGTGTGGATGAGAAAAAAAGTGCTCCAGTTTCTTTTACATCCATTGGATGAATTCGTCTGTGATAAAAGTCTTAGTGCAATTCTTCTCAAATTTGGTGCATCGGTTTCATACAAGAACCACCACTTAGCTACTGAAATAACAAAAAAAAAAGAAAAGAAAAATGAATCCCTCCCACATACAAATTATACAATTTACTTGAACAATGAAAATAAGTACTTTTATTTTTTAATTTCTATTACCTGGCTCACATGTAGTCCGTGCCCTAATAGCGGCTGGATCTAAAGCCATACATAGCATCTCTAAATATTTTCTCCTATTAAAAAAAAAAAACACTGTTAGTGATTGTCCATTACAAAAAAATAATAAGTAAATAATTCTTAAAATTCCTAATTCCTAAATCACCTCACTAAGTGTTGTATCGGCACGCTCTGGATCCCTTTCCAATCTCAACATCACCCTTCTGAATGAACTTATTAATTCTGTATCAATTCCAAGATTTTCAGTGTAATGATATGCCGGGTGGAGGTAAAATGCTGATTCAATAAAAAAAAATTAGTAACTTAATCAAGATAGGAAGTAGACAATTGACAACAAGTTTACGTTTATTACCTGCAAGGTAGATGTCTTGAATGAGTTGCTTCTGACATCTTTTATCAATAATTGCACAATATAATGTTTGACTTACTTTTTAAGGTTTGTTATCTCTTGGGAGGCCTTTGAATCTCGAAGTAGTTCTTTGCTTGTGGATGTGGAGGAAGGGTAGGGGAAGGTTGGTGTCACTTTGTTGCTTGTGTCCTTTTGGTATTTTCTGGTGTCTTTGGAAAGAAAGAAATTCTAGTATCTTTGAAGGTTTGGAACGTGGAGTGCTTCTATGTAGAAGTGGCCTGCCTTTTCTACTTCAATGCGTGTATTCCAGAATTCTATGGTGTCTCCTAATCGAGTCAATTGGGATGTATCATTTTCTTTGAAATTGATGGAGTGCTATTACTATTTTCAATTGTTTGGCATAGTGTTAATTCTTCGTGTACTAGGTGCTAGCCTCTCTTTCTTCACTAATTGAACTAACATTTAATGATTAGGAAAAAAAAAATTTGCCTTATCACTTGCCCTTCATATATTGTTGGAAAGGCCATTATTTGATCTTGGGTGCAACAAGAATGAAAGGTTCATGGAGGAAAATAGAAAGTGGATTGAGTGAACCAAGTGATCCAATCCCCAAGAGTGCGGCCTTTTCCATTCAAACAATGATAATTGTTGCTGAATCTACTTTCATGACTAGGTGAAATTTAACTCACAAGAGATAGCGTCTCCTTAAGGCCATTGATGAAGGTTACTAACTTGGAAGAAATGAGGTAAAGATATCTCACCTTCAATTTGCCGATGATACATTAGTCTTCCTTGAGGCATCTAGGGACCATATTTTGGGGTTGAAGAGCATTTTACATACTTTCCATATGGTGTTTGGGTTGAAGGTTAATTGGGGTAAGAGCTCATTGGTAGGGGTGAACATAGGAGAGCAAGAGTCTATGGATTTTAGCCGAATTTTGGGGTGTCAGGTGGCTGCTTGGCCGATGTCATATTTAGGGCTTCCTCTTGGAGCGTCGCCTCGTAGTTTCAGTTTTTGGGAGCCGGTTATAGAAAAGGGTAGAGAAGAAACTAGCTTTATGGAAAATGGACTATCTTTCTTTTGGGGGCAGGATGCGGTTCTTGCGAATTTACTGGTCTACTTTATGTCCTTGTTCCGTATGCCTAATAGAGTGGTGAAAGTCATTGAAAAGCTCAAAGGAATTTTCTTTGGGAGGTGGTGATTGACCCTCTAGGTTATGATAAGGTTACATGGTCCCTATCTCCTTCTGGCTATTACTCTTGCAAATCTTTTTTCAGTTATATAAGCCAGAATCCTTCATACGCTAGTGTGCCTTTCCCTGTGTCTAGGCTATGGAAGCCCAAGGTACCTCTTAAGATCAAAGCTTTTCTGTGGACGGCCCTTTTGTATAAAATTAACACCGCTGATCGAATCCAGAAAAGATGGAAGACGAATGCCCTGTCCCCGTAGGTGTGCTTTATGTGTATGGAAGCAAGGGAGAGCATTGATCATTTATTTGTTCAGTGCCAGTTTTCAAGAGCCGTGTGGATGCGGATGTTACAGATGATTGAGGTGTCATGGGTTCTACCTGCGAAATTTCAGGATTGCTTTGTTCAATGGCAGATGGGGGGATTGGGGAGAAGATGCCATATCATGTATAGAGCAGTGTTTCATGCTGCTGTGTGGTCTATATGGTTGGAGCGAAATGGAAGGATATTCCGGGATAGTCGGTCGACGGTGGACCAGGTGATAGGGAGTATTTAGATAGCAGTGGCATCATGGGTTTCGGTTCTTCCAGAGTTTATGGATATTTCACTTTCAGATATAGTCAGGGAGTGGCATAGATGGTGCTACTTCACATCTACTGTGGAGGGGAGTTCGGTAAGAGGGATGGGTTCACAATTACCATGGGATGTTGGGTAGTTCTGGTGGAGGGTGGTTGTCCTTGGCACATTATTGAACGTCTTGTTTCGTAATGAGCCAAGATTCATTGTGGATATGAGCATTGATAGAGGGTGGTAATCATTTCTTGGGGGGCTTTTTGTGGTTGGTGTATAGGAGGTTTTTGGTCCTGTTGACATCTGCATGGATTTGTGTGCGTTGTACAGTTTTCTTTCTTTACTCACACACACACACATATATATATATATATATATACAAACATTTACATTGCTAATAAAAAAAAAAAACTTGGCCATAACTAAGTCACTCTCCCCCATGGGGTTGGCTACATCTGCGATTCCTGAGCAGCTTAGGTCCCTAACTGGCACCCATCAAGGTTTGGTTTGGCATACCTTTCTCTTGGGGTATCCAAACTGAATTGTTAAGTGGCCATAGGGAGGTGGTTGTTAAATCTTGAATGACCTCCAGCCTTGAATCTAGAATTTTAGTCATGATATTTCAGTAAAGATGTTGTGACGAGCAATTTATATGGGTTTGTTATAGTTCTTTTTCTTAAGGATTGTCCTATCATGCTTGCACGAACACGAAGTCCTATAACAGAAACAGTGGACTTCTCATTTGCCTTATCTTCTGTTTCATTTATCTTAAGTACATTAGTTTTTTCCTGTGGATGCTTTTCTTTAGAGTATATTATTGAATGCATGTAAGTATGATGGTATTGAGCTATGGAGCTCTTTCATGTGGATCATTATTATTAGTATCTCTTCTAGTCATTATATTTAGAAAAAACATAGAGATTTTTGGTAAAAGAAATCATTTGTCTATGCATTATTAAACTGCAGGATCTAGCCTTGTTGGTCCATCTTTTGCTGGCCTTTCAAGTTGTGTTATGAAACTTATTTTTTACATTCTTACTCATCTCTACTGATTTGTAGGCATGTCTTATTGCTGACATTGTCCAACATTTCATTGATGCTAAGTTGGAATTTGATGCTTCTTATGTCTATGAAGACGTAAAACGAGCAATTAAGCACGTCCACCAAAGTGGTTTGGTTCATAGGGGTATTCTTTCTGATCCTCAAAGATATCTAGTCAAAAATGTGAGTGGCACACCAGTCACTTTATTCTTGTTGCTAAATTTGTTTCTATTACTTGCTAATTCTGGTGGTAGAATTTGTTTAGGAGAATACTGTTTTCTTAACTTCACAAAAAAAAAAAAAAAAAAGAAAAAGAAAAAAACGAAAAATAAGAATATTCTTAACAGATGATATGGTCATCTAGATAAGTATTTTTTCTTTTTTCCTTTTTAATGGCAAATCACTTTTACACAAGGAAATTTTCCAGGGCCCGGTGCTAAGCTTCCTCAAAATGCTAAGGGAGAAGGGGAAAAAAATTTTCTTGCTGACCAACTCTCCATATGATTTTGTGGATGGTGGGATGCGCTTTATGTTAGAGGTAATTGTTGTGTTCTAATTACCTCCACTAACACTTGTTTCATACTTTTGCAAATTTGAATATTGTTTGAAATGAGCATGGATCATATATTCCTCGTTTATTGTGTTTTGTTTCGTTGTTTATCACTTACATGTCACAATGTTTGGCATTTGTACCACTCGTGTTTGCTGCCTTGAGTTTAAGCGCCAAATAAATCTTTTAATATTTGCTTTACACTTATTAAATATTGAATCCTGAAGCTTGATAGGCAATTAAATTTAGTTTAAATTTCTTTCAAATGAAAATGTTGATCTCAGTAAACTGGTAATATAGACTATGCTTTATTTTGTTACTGAATTTTCTTGTATGGTCATATTTTCACGTGAGTAGATTCTTTTAACGCAAAATGTGCTCTGGTACATCTAGAAAAGAGTGAAAAGATGTGCATGAACCATTTGCACACAGTTTAGCAAGAATAATCATGAATTAGCTTCCCGAATACATGTTGAATCTGAAAGTAGTAGGAGAATAAGAGCCACTTGATTTTCCAATCCAATAAGTAAGATGCCAAAGAGGAGGAAAAGTCCCTTGAAGCCAGTGGAGCAAATTCATGGAATCTGTCTCTATAAGTAAATTTCTGATAGAGATGGAATTGCACGATACCAACCCATGAAAAAGAGCATGAACCTCAGCTTCATTATTGGAACAAACCCCAAAAGAATGAGAGAAAGCTGCAATTAAACCACCAGAAGCATCTCTAATGATGCTGCCACTACCACCAGTGAAGTGTCATGAGAGCTTTCACGGAAGAGAGAGGTTGTTTGTGTGGTCCAAGAGTCTTGCTTTTCTAAATTTGAAATAATTTTAAACCTCTTTGATATTTTAAAAACTTAGGGGGTAAAAGAAGACTTTGAGATTTCAATTTTCCTCATTTTCAAATTTTTATTTCAATTTCTCCCTTATTGTTTATTTCATCTTTCACCCTTTTAAACCCAGGAATATTAGTTTTATTTCTTTTAGCCATGACTATTATTTGTTTTGCCATGGCTCAATCATGTGGTTATAATAGTTGACCATGCCATCCCAACTAAGGTCATAAAAGCCATGGATGACCACTTATGCAAAATCAAAATAATATATATACTATATAGATATAAAACGTATCATGATCTCACTGGTAGCCAACCACCTGTGACAATCTGATTCCAAAATCATATCAGTCTCATCTAACATCTCATACTAGACTATCATCAAATCATGGTTTACAAGTTATATCCACATCTTACAAGCTGGATCTTGAGTGCTATAGAAACCATCACTAGAATATGTATGAATCCAATAATATATCTGGTTGTTAGTGAGTGTTGGGCTTTGACCCTCACATTTCACCTGATCCATAGAGTTGTTGGTAATTGTTGGATCCTAGATCTTCACACTTCATTCTCTCACTAGGTATGTACAATTACATGCAATGTCATATAGACCAATTTTTTCGTTTACAAATAATGCAAGTGTTCTTCCACAACAATCACTTAGGTATCTCTTAAACAATTAAAACATCTCACATGTATTAGTAATCATTAAATCAAGAAAATCAAGAGAATACCAACATAATTATGTCAAAAATAGGTTTTGATCATTCCAAGGTTTGCAATGTCGTTTCGAACTACATTTCGCCAGCTGCCTCCGGCGACATTGGCAAAACGAAATGAGGGAAAAATTGCCAGTCAATAAAAAATAAAAAAAGAGTAAAATAGTAAATTAATGAAATTGAATCACCTTAACCTTCAACAATCACCCTTTTGAAGTGTTTAGAATGGATCTAGATGGAAGAAATTGAAGAAATGAGAGAGAAATTGGAAATATGGGCGACTTTGACTATAAGTCGGCAAAATGTCGACAAAATTTCAATGCTTGACATTCCCTTTTCCAAGGTGGTTTCATGTCGCCACCTTGGAAAATGGCGACATTTCTCGATTGCAAACTACGGGTCATTCATATCAATTATTTAATAAAATAAATTAGATAAATATTAGTAATTCATAAAATAATATAGAACATAGCATGCTTCACTGTCATCCCTATTTAATGGCATAGGTACAGGGTCTATTGATTGGATTCTCTTCTTTAATGATAACAGAGAAAAAGCCATCCCTCACGCGGTCAAAGATAAGATGGGTGGATTTGTCAAACACGAGAAACAAATACATGATTCAATTCTTTTTGGAAGTAGACAACTAAAAACAAATATTAATCGATTTTTTTGAAAACCAAGTCTTAGTGAATAATTTGTTCATTGGGCAGATCAAAGTTGGTGTTTAGGTGCATACTACCATAAATATAATGATAGAGAGACATAAATGAAAATATAAGATAATAAAGGGGGTTAAATGCATAATGCATTTTGTTTTTAAAAGATTATTTGTCACTTTATAAAAAAAATAACAAATGTTAACTAATATTAATGTTGAGGGTATGATTGCACTGATTATGATAGATACGTTGGTATGAATATAAATCCCCAAAATAAGAGGATACAAATTCAAATATGCTATAATATAGGGACATGGATGTAAAAAAGTGTTTTGTTTTTTTTTTGCTGTTCTCATATATTTTTTTATATTCATATATTTATATTATTTTGTTGTTTGGGACTTGAAATGATAAGAATTCAATGTTAGCTTTTGGAATTTATGTTTAACTTTTTATGGTAGTTGAATGAATCATGTTCTATAGAAGCGATGCTTGTCATAACAGCTTGGGATTTCTGTCATGTCAGATGCTTTTTATGTTGGTCTTATAAAATAATATTCAAGTATTATGTTTTGCACTGATTTTTCTAGGAATTACAGGAGACAGGTTTATTCATAATGATTATGCAACAAAGTGTGGATATATACGTTGGTTAAATTCTGGAACATTTTTTGATTGAGATATAATGTTACAACTTTATTGAATTTGTTTTACATTTCTGGTCATGGGATTCACATTATTCAACATAAAGAAGCTAATGAAGCAAGTAGATTCTGTTGGAAGGTTATTCTGTTTCCTTATCCTTTTCATCGAAATACTGACCTTTTTGTTTGGGTCATCTCCATGTTTATAAAATCTGTTGGAACCTTTTTTTTTTTATTAGCATATCACCTATTACTCTATTCTTTCCTTTGGAGAATTATCCTGGACTAGACTTGAAATTTTTTTAGTTTGATCTGGATCATTTAAAATTTTGTAATAGGATTATATGAGTCATAGAGAATCCTGGAGGGAACTTTTTGATGTTGTGATTGCTCAAGCCAATAAGCCAGAGTTTTACACTTCCGAGCACCCATTCCGGTTTGTATCTTTGACTCATTTTTATCTGTTTCCATGGTACTTTCTTCCTTTTTTCCCCACTACTTGGGATGATTCTGTCTGTTGTATTATGTGGTTTGATTAATTTCTCTTTATAAATATGATCCCAAGTTTGAATGTTTTAGTTTTTTTTAAAGGGCTAAAGGATACTTATCAGCTGGTGCTATGCCAATACCATGGTTTCTTGAGAAACCATGGTATCGGGGGTTGTATTGGTCTATGTCAATACCAATGCTATTGGTATTGGCAAATACTTTAAACTATTGTTAGCATTTGTAACTTGTTATATTTTTTAATGCACTCTTAAATGGCGGCATGGTTGAAATCTCGCATGTCTTGCCTGGTATGTGCAAGGTTTCTAGCAAATTCAGCAGCACACTGGAAAACTGAGGAAATTAGCTATTCCATACCCCCTCATACTCACCCCCACCTTAAATTTCATGCCACTGTGTAGGGCATTTGCAAAATTCGGCAGCATGTCACCGAGATTGCATCCCGTGCTAACAACAAATAATTAACTATTTCAGACATTGCAATAAGTTTTTGATACTGGTCTAGTTAATTACTATAAAAGAGATTCTTCTCTTTTCTAGCTCCGCAGTCCAGCAGGCTCATTCTACATTTTCTTTTCTTTGTTCCCTTTGTTCTTGATCTTGAGTTAGATTGAATCCTAGTTGATTTGAGAGATTTTTCCATGTCCCACTTGTCTTTCTTACTTGCAAGTGATGTTTTCCTGAATCATATGCACCATGAAGTTTACACTTTTTCTTGGAATAACTTCTGATTCAGGCCAATTATGTTACACTGATATGTTATTTGGTTGTCTTTTCTTCCCTGGAAAATTATTGCAGCTGTTATGACATTGAGAACGACACCCTAGCTTTTTCAAAGGTTGATGCATTTCTTCCAGACAAAATTTATTACCATGGATGCCTTAAGTCCTTCCTCCAAATCACAAAGTGGAATGGCCCTGAGGTATGACACCTGTATGTCATAAAAAACCATCGTTCTGTTCTTTTCAGCCTTTGATGTATTTTACGCATGTTAGATGAAAAGGTATACCACTTTGGCATATTTGTTCTCTTGTAATTTTCTTTTTGCTTTTTCCACCTGAATTTCTTGTGTGCTTCTTTTGCCTATGAGCAAAACCATTGTTTTTTGGTCCTTTCTTTTTCATTAGGTGATATATTTTGGAGATCATCTTTTTAGTGATCTAAGGGGACCTTCAAAGGCTGGTTGGCGTACTGCTGCAATCATCCATGAGCTAGAAGTACTCATTCAATCTCTGAATTTATAATTTTTGTCATTGCTGATCATAGAAGCTTATGATCATAATCTGTGATTGTTATCATGTTCCCAATTTTTATCTTAAGCTATTTCCTTTCTGCTAAATGTGGTTCTGTTTCATGGTATAAAATATGCTTTCAGTTGTAGTTTAGAGCATTTGTAGTTCCTTATTATTAGCAGCAACATGTTCACATATCCATATGCTCTTAACTTTTTATGTGAAGATTAAATGGTTCTTATGGGGGTTTACTTTATTTCTACAGAATGAAATACGAATACAAAATGAAAGCAGTTACCGATTCCAACAGGTATCTTCTTTAACATATCTGTCAATCTTTTTTTAAATAGTTGCTTACTATTTGTATGTATGTATGTGCACACCTTAGTGATAGAGTTCTTCTATCAATTCCTTAATCAATCTCTCAAAGTGGGATACGAAACAGAAATGGATAAGAAAGTAGAAGATAGTGAAGAGAAGAATGAAGAGAATTGAGATGACTGTGAAAGTTGTATTTATTTGTAATCAAACGAATAGCTATAATGGAGGATATTCGAGAGACCTCCCCTCTCCCATTTTAGTTCATACAATTTTCCATGTCCTTCCCTCCCAACAATCTCCTCTTTATTCTTTGATCGTAACTAACTTTGGGACCCCCTTTTTCCCAACAAACTATGTCCACATCATACATGTCATCATTCCCTACTGCTAACACTAACTAATTCATAATAGCTTCAGCTTCATGTGGGTTCTCTCTTAGGCCATATGGTTGGACTCCTGGGGGCTTGATGTCTCTGCTCTTCCTCTCCTTGCGTACGTGAATCGGATTGGAGACTTGCTGACCATTGGAATCCCATCATTACTCCCGGCCAAATTAAGCACCTTGTCCTCAAGGTGAAAGTGGGGAAATTGCTGATTAATGGAGTTAAAGGGCTCCCATGAAGATTTGAACTCTGGCAAGTCCTTCCACTGTATTAAAACCTCTGTAGATGGACACTGTGATAGTTGGCTGGGATGCACCCCTAGTACACGTGCTGGTTCCATTCACCATTCTAACTCAGCAAACAATGTGGGCGGTAGTGGTTGACTAATTGTAGCTGTTCCCAAGGCTTTCTGAAGTTGAGAAACATGAAAGACCGGGTGGATGTTCACTGTAGGAGGAAGATCTAATTTATAAGCGACTTGACCAATTCGTTGGGTGATGGTGTAGGGTCCAAAATAGCGCGGAGACAACTTCTCATTCACCCTTTTAGCAATAGATTTCTGCCGGTAAGGTCTGACCTTAATGTATACCTGGTCCCCAACTTTGAATGTGACGTCCCTTCGGTGACGATCAGCCATCGTCTTCATCCGATTCTGAGTGACTGTCAATTGAGCTTTAAGTTCTTCCAGAACTATGTCGCGTTGTTGCAACTGCCGTTCCACTGAAAAATTTGCAGAATTGGACTGTCCATATCGAATGACAGGTGGTGGCTCTCTTCCGTACACAATCTGAAAAGGAGTTAGCTTGGTGGAGGTGTGGAATGATGTATTGTACCAGAATTCCGCCCAAGGTAACCACTTGGCCCATGTTTGAGGTTGGGTGCTTGCGAAGCATCGAAGATAGTCTCCAAACATCGGTTGACTACTTCACTTTGTCCATCTGTTTGGGGATGATACGCAGTGCTTCTATGTAGTGCTGTCCCTTGCAATTTGAACATTTCAGACCAGAAGTTGCTCAAGAAAATCTTATCTCGATCTGAAATTATTGACCGTGAAATCCATGAAGTTTAACCACATGCTGAATGAAGAATTTAGTTACTGTAGGTGCTGAAAAAGGATGTTTCAGTGGAATGAAGTGGCTATATTTGTTGAGTCTGTCCATGACCACCAACATAGTGTCGAAACCCAAAGACTTTGGCAATCCTTCAATAAAATCCATCGTGACATCCTCCCATACTGCATTTGGCATTGGTAGTGGTTGTAACAAACCTGTCGGAGCTAGTGCTAAATGTTTATTCCTCTGACAAACCTCACACTTGGTCACATACTCCATAACGTCTTTCTTCATATCGTCCCAAAAGAGTTCTTTGGATATCTTTTTGTATGTTTTAAGGAACCCGGCATGACCTCCTGATGGGCTCCCATGGAATTTTGCAAGGAGCACAGGAATGGATGAAGATCTTTTCGCTATGACCAGACAGTTCTTGTAGTGTAATTTCCCTTGGACTAATGCCCACCCTGGTTTGGCTTGCGGATTGGAGAGTAAAGAAGTCTTGATTGCTGCTAGAGTGTTGTCTCGATCAACTTCAGCTGCTATCTCTGCCAAATTCAATATTTAGGGAATCGTTAGCAATCCTAACTCAACTGTTGGTGTAACCCGAGACAAAGCATCGGCTGCTTTGTTTTCCCCACCAGGTTTATAATGAATTTCAAAGCTAAAACCCATGAGCTTGATTAACCATTTTTGATAATTCGGGGTGACCAATCGCTGCTCCAGAAGATGCTTCAAGCTCTTTTGATCGGTATGGATGATGAAATGGTGACCAAGTAAGTAGTGACGCCACTTTTGTACAGCAAAGACGATTGCCATCAACTCCCTTTCATAGACCGACTTTTGGCGCGCGTGGGATGAAAACACCTGGCTAAAAAATGCAATCAATCTCTTCTGTTGGCTCAACACTGCCCCTACACCTACTCCAGAGGCATCGGTTTCAATAATGAAGACTTCATTGAAGTTAGGAATAGCCAATACAGGAATGGACACCATAGCATCTTTGAGTTGCTGTGGCTTTCGGAGTCCAAATAAAATAATTTTTTCGTAGCAACTGAGTGATTGGAGCAGCAATGTGTCCATAATTTTGCACAAATTGTCTGTAATAGCCAGTGAGACCCAAGAAACCGCAAAGCTCTTTGGGGTTTCTAGGGATCGGCCACTGCACCATAACGTTGATCTTGTCCGGATCAGCCTTCGCTCCTTAAGCAAAAATCAAGTGCCCGAGATATTTCAATTGTGTTTAGCAAAACAGGCATTTTTTTTGGGTTGGCAAATAGCTCTTGGCTTTGTAGAATGGAGAGCACCTCCATTAAATGTTGCCGATGGGCTGCCAAGGAAGGGCTGTAAATTAGTATATCAAAAAAAAAACAAGTACTGACCTTCGAAGTAGCCCTTTAAATAAGGAGTTCATCAAGGCTTGAAAGGTTTCCGGAGCGTTTGCCTGACCAAACGGCATGACCAAGAACTCGTAGTGTCCTTCATGTGTGTGAAACGCCGTCTTCGAAATGTCTTCTGTCTGCACTCTGATCTGATGGTACCTTGACTTTAGATCCAACTTTGAGAAATACTTGGCTCCATTCAACTTATCTAATAATTCGTTTATTGCTGAGATTGGAAAACGGTCTGGTACTGTAGCTTTATTTAGCGCCCTGTAATCAACACAGAATCTCCAGCTTCCGTCCTTCTTAACCAATAGAATTGGACTAGAGAAAGGGCTAGAACTCAGCTGTATCACCCTTGCTGCAAGCATCTCAGCCACTAAACGTTCAATTTCATTCTTCTGGGCATGAGGGTACCGGTAAGGCCTCATGTTGATCGGCCTGATTCCTTCTTTCAAATTGATTGCATGGTCTTGTTTGCGAGCCGGAGGCAACCCCTTGGGTCCTTGAAATACATCATGAAAGGCGTCGATCAATTCTCGTGTAGACTCTGATACTGAATTCCCCCGGGACATTGCTATTGGAGTAGGCTTACGCTCCCCTTCATTGCCTACTTCTTGGGTCATTACCAAGGAACCCAGCTCCACTACCCATCCGGGATGCCCGCGTTGTAACGTCTTCATTAGTGACTGTAAGGATGCTGGTGTCCTACTCAAGTTGGGATCCCCTTATAACAGCACATTAGAATTGCCCATCTTTAATTTCATGGTCAATTTCTGCCAATTGAATTGGATGTTGCCCAGCGACGCCAACCATTGAATGCCCAAAATGAGATCTGAACTCCCCAACTCGAGAGGAAGGTAGTCCTCCACTGTAAGTGTTTGTAGCATCAATACCACTGTCTTGCAGATTCCGCACCCTTTAATCGCGCTTCCTGTGCCCATCATCACGCCATAACTAGTAGTCTTCGAGATTGGCAGTTGCAGCTTCTTCACCAGCTCCATGGAAATAAAATTATGAGTTGCCCTGCTATCAATCAACACCACCACTTCTCTCGCCCCGATCAGGCCTTTGAGTTTCTTGGTTCGTGTTTCAGTCAACCCCACCATAGAATTGAGAGATAGCTTTACATTGTTTACTTGAGTTAATTCTTCTTGCTCCTCCCCTTTTCCTTCTTCCTCGGGTTCTCTTTTTTTTCCTTATTTTCTCCTTCCTCCTCATTCACCGCCAACACCTGCAACTTTTTGTTGCGGCAACGATGACCAATGTGATACTTCTCATCACATTTAAAACACAACCCCTTGTTGCGCTTAGCCTGAATCTCGGCTATTGTTAAGCGCTTGAATGGTGGCCGTTCCATAGGAGGGTTGGTCCTCGGGTGCGTGGGAGAAGCTCTGGGTGGAGTCCAACTTACTGCGTGAGTTTCCTGTCGAGTGGGATATGTCGATGCTACTCACCCTTGCCGTTGCTTATCCTTATCTTGGATTTGGTGTAAAAAATGGTTCCGATCTTCAATCCTTCGCGCAAAATCCATGATCGCCTGCAGCCCTTTGGATTGGACATCATAAGCTCTGCCTGTATTGACTCATCCAACCCATTGATGAAAATGGCAGCTAGGGTTTCTTCATCCAGATGCTTTAGGGAGAACAACAGCACCTCGAACTGTTCTCTGTAATCCATTACCATCCCTAACTGCTTGACTGCAAAAAATCTTTGATGTAGCGATCCGAGTTGGGTATCTCAAACATTGAAGGAGTTGGTTTTTCAGGTGATCCCATGTTGCGATTGGTCTCCTTGATTCCTCCCATTGATACCACAACAGCGCTACTCCTTCGAAGCACACACCGGCGGCTGCTAATTTTTCATTCTTCGACAAGCCAATGACGGCAAAGTACCGCTTTGCCCTAAAGAGCCAAGAGTCCGGGTCTGTTCCTGCAAAAACAGGGTAGCTCTAATTTGCGGTGCGGGCCTTCCCAATGAACTGGATTCACTCGACCCAGTCCTCCTTCCTGACACATCGTCTCTTCTCCTTGTTTGGTGATCGCCATGGATGAACGAACCCCATTGGTTTTTGCTTGGAAGCGATCCCCTGAATGATGTGCCCTCAAGACTGCTTGGAAACCCTCATCGATTTTTTTGGGTTAACGTTTTGACTATCGCCGATAATCAGTGATTCGTTCCTCCAATGCCGGCAGCTTCTAATCCACTTTATCTAGTTGAGATTCCATTCGTGTCACTGGCATTACCCACAACCGATTTGGGCTTTGATACCAAATGATAGAGTTCTTCTATCAATTCCTTAATCAATCTCTCAAAGTGGGATACGAAACAGAAATGGATAAGAAAGTAGAAGATAGTGAAGAGAAGAATGAAGAGAATAGAGATAACTATGAAAGTTGTATTTATTTGTAATCAAACGAATAGCTATAATGGAGGATATTCGAGAGACCTCCCCTCTCCCATTTTAGTTCATACAATTTTCCATGTCCTTCCCTCCCAACAATCTCCTCTTTATTCTTTGATCGTAACTAACTTTGGGACCCCCTTTTTCCCAACAAACTATGTCCACATCATACATGTCATCATTCCCTACTGCTAACACTAACTAATTCATAATAGCTTCAGCTTCACGTGGGTTCTCTCTTAGGCCATATGGTTGGACTCCTGGGGGCTTGACGTCTCTGCTCTTCCTCTCCTTGCATACGTGAATCGAATTGGAGGCTTGTTGACCATTGGAATCCCATCATTTAGCAGTTAGGAGAGAAGTTCTAATTAAACAATGAGAGAAGAGTTAGTGGATTTAAAAATAACTAATAAAAAAGGGAACATAGAATCTAGAAATAAATCCTATCTAAAGATAAAATTCATTCCCAAAAAGAAACTTGGTGCTACAGTTATAATATTAAAAAGGCTGTCAAGGAGAGTAGGATTTGGTTTTTTCTTCTTGCCCAATGACTTCGCAAAGAAAGAGGAAACAAGAAAACTTAGAAAAATATAAAAGTATTTAAAAGAAACTAAAATGATAAAAAGTGAGGTTAAGCAGCAAGCATATTAACCTATATAATAATTAAAAGCTAATAAGCTATGTCGAAAAAAAGTTAGCTATTCAGATGGTTATATAAACAAAGAATAACGTTTCTCGTCTTCTTTCATCATTGTTTGTTATCCTTTCTGATAGCTGTAGCATGGAACAAGTAAAACTCATTATAGTTGTGTGTAATTAGGCTATCCAAAAAAGTTATAATTTATTTCCTAGTAACATTCAAATTTGAATTCTTTTTAATTTAGTTCTTTTATAAAATTCATTATAGTCATGTTAATGTTTACTTTGAACTTATCCCCTTAATAATTATCGATAACAATTAATGTTTAAATGATGGAAAACGACTCTTTTAACTCACTCATGAGTTTCTTCTTTATCCATGTATGTCATCTTACTTGTGTGTAATGCATGTCTGTATAGCTTTTTTTAAAAATAAAATTACAATTGAACTCATTTATTTTAGTATTGTCCAACTATTTGCAAAATAAAAAGAATAGGTCTTCTGATAATCCATGTTTTTTAGATATTTATGATAGTCCATACAAAAGACAAATAATTTTATTGTTTAAAAATATATATATTTAATTTAGAATAGAGTTTCCTCCCATCTTTATCTTTCCTTGTTGGCGAGTTAATTCAATACCTTTCTATAGAATTTACAACCAAATTTCTCCTAAAATATGTCTAAATAATGATTTTGATACATATCACTCTCTTTCTATAATCACTTCATGTGCGTAGCATGTTGATATTTTACTAGTATATATCAACTTTCAAGATTGAAAGAGAAGTAGAGAAAAAAAATTTTGGATCAATTTAGATGTGTCAAGAGTGAGAACTTGGCATCAAATAGATGCCATTTTCTTTAGCCAAGATTGGCAAATGATCTAGTGCTCATGATTATATTTCGTGTTGTATTTTGATGAAGCCCGAACTCTTAAATGTTTTTGTTTTTCCTCTTGCCCTCAAGTGATTAAAAATTGACTTTTCTTTGTAGCTTGATCTTCTATTTTTAATAGCACTTATTCAGATATGATGTCAAAGTGGACCAAGCATTTGCCATTCAACATTTCAAACTGTTCCATTGTCATGGTCAAAAAGCATATGAAGTTTGGGCTTTTAAGAAATATAAAGATCTAATGGGATAAGCCAGTTGGGTAACTCAGAATTAAAAACATATACCTTCTCCAGAAGTTGTATAAGCTTTTCACTGCTAGATGTGCAGAAGCCAGGAATCACACAAAGACCATCTCTGCTTCTAGTAAGGAATAAGCATGTTAATAACATACCCGATTTAGCGCGTAATTGGTATTCAAGCAATAGGCTTTGTTGAGAAGCACTTAAATGAATAGCAGGGATAGTTTTGTTAAAGACAGTTACCTAGGAACATTGCTAACTGTGAACTTTCTGCAAAACCTAAACAATGGTTTCCTGGGCCAGCATCGCCGAGGAAACTACCTGGTTGTCTAGGTGACTTCTGAGCATGATTTTGGTTCAAGACCACTTATTCTAATTAGTCATTAAATTTTGATTTTTTTTTTTATCTTCATAAAAAAAATATATTTTTTTGAAAGTTAATGAAATCTTCATAAAATTTATTAGAAAGCAGCTGCAGCAGCATATTAAATTATTGGTAAGAAAAGACCACTTAGTTACATAGTAATAAGTATTACCATGGTATGCAATTCTTGCGAAATTTCTCTGGTGCCAGAGTTCTTGAAACAAAATCCACCAGATTTTTATGGGGGTACTAAAATTTCATTAGGCACGGGCAGAGTCTCATCTCATGCCAGATGAAAAAATAGTCCAGGACAGAATCCATTTGGCACGAACAGAATTCTGCATGGTACACCAATTTTTTTTTTGATAATTAATGATAGAAATGATATAAATAGGATAAAAGAACAGTACAGCAAAGGACCCATGAGAAATGGGTCCTCAAAATACGAACTCAAAATGTATGAATTCTGCATGGCACACCATTGGCGCACACACTTATCGTGTATGAATAGTAGAAAAGAAAAGGTACAAAAAAAAGGAAGAGGAGAAATGGGAGGATGAGGGAGCGAAAGATGAAGGATATGAAGGCATATCTATCACCTCTTGTCCCCTTTGTAGCTCATCGATAGTCAGTTAGCCTCTTTTCTTAAAATAAGAAAAGGAATGCCACGGTACTCCTTTATCTCTAAGAAAAATAAATGAAAAGATTTAAAATAAGAGGATTATTTTGTGCAAGAGATGAAGGGTATGGGGCTACTTTGTTTCTGAAAAAATAAAAAAAGAATAAATATATTT
The DNA here is from genome assembly GCA_947561395.2 of Buxus sempervirens. NCBI lineage: Eukaryota > Viridiplantae > Streptophyta > Magnoliopsida > Buxales > Buxaceae > Buxus > Buxus sempervirens. Next base: position 34,275,420 of record OX387189.1, read on the forward strand.
AAAATGAGAGGACTGTTTTCTGAGAGAGGGAGGGAGGGAGGGAGGGAGAGAGAGAGAGAGAGGGGCGCTTGTCTATATATATATATATATTTTATTTGTTTATTAATACTTTATTTTTATTTCTTTATATAATATTTAAAAAAGAACTTAAAAATATGATTTCGTAAAATTTTTATTCAATTTTTTTGGATTTTTAAAATTTCTTGAAGTTTTATATTTCTCATAAGTAGTGGCATGAAAAATGCAACGGCATGGGCAGTGTGTTGGCAAAATTTTCAGCAAAACAGCACACGAGGCTCTAGATGAAATGGCCATAAAACTAACAATGTGAACATTGGCTATTACTAGCTAATACTTATTAATTCAGCCATTCGTTTTTATCTATAAAAAGTCATTGGAGTTTAATTTAACTAGATAAGGATGGAAAGGGTGCACAGCCAATCATGTAATACCTTTTATCCATTTGTGGCCTTAACACTGATTCTCTTGCCAAGAGTTCTAGTATTATTATTATTATGGGATCGCTAGTCCCACCTTCTCATCTGTATAAATTAAGTACATGCATTAAGATTTGAAGGTTTCTTATTCCACAATAACGAAAACACTTTTTAAGTTTTTGGCCTCGCCACAATTTATCCATGCCATTTGGCAATTTATTCTTTGATTTTTTTAGAAAGATTTTACACTGTCTTCCTCGTGTATACTCCACCATTTTTCTGTTGAGATTTTTCCTTTTAGTTTTTAGTAAGTACCCCTTATCTTCTTTCACTAATTTCAATCTACCTTGTTAATTGTTTTTATGATGCTAATGGGTTTGATAATTTTTAATTTTGTTAACTAACTAATTTTAGTCATGGCTTTTTTAATGTTGAAGTATTCTAATCAGTTTTTTTTTTAAAATTTTTAATCCCTGTTATAGAATGCAAGTAACCTTGCATTCTTGCTAGAAAGCTCATTAGGTACATTATTGCCAAATTTCTTAAGGATGTGACAGTCCTAAATTTCCAAACTATAAGCCTACTGTGGGAGCTGATGGGAAAACTCTCCAGTTTGAGATGAATCCACACGAGATTTCCTACTTCAAATGGTCCTTCGTGCCCCCTTCTCCTGTTTGCTTATTCTTGGTATTTGTTTTTATTTTGTTCAATTTGTGATATCATTTTAGCTTTAAATCATGAATATGCTGGGCAAAAGCATCAGCACTAGAGAAGATGCAGCTTGAGATGATTCTCTTGGACTTGGTAGTGTAGTCAGAATGTATTCCAGCATCTCCAACCTACGCTCGGAGATGCTGGAATATAACAAGTCGATTATATGGCACTATCCTGAATTACAAAAACTTCATAATCATCTCACTGCAAGACAATTTCCTTCCTTACTTGGAGGGATTGTCCAGAGACCCTCATTATCTCATCATTTGACTTCTGAAGATTAAACTGAGATGGTGTAATGGTCAGACATGGAGCTCAATCAACTCTTCATCTACTTTGCTAAATTGGACGCATGTGTACTCTTCAAGGATGACCAGAAGATATGGAGATTATTCATGTAGCTCACTTGGCATGAGTATTTCTCCCTTAAGCCTTTATTTTTCTCTTCTTGGTTTCTTACCTTTGACACTTTCAGCTGCTGCTGCTCTTAAAAGCTTCAAGCATTTTCCTTTGTTGATGGCAGTTTCTCATAATGAACCCAACCAAGAAATTTCTTCATTTCTTCACTTGACTTTTAGCATCCATTCTCTGCCATCAAAAGAATTATCATTCAAGGATGAAGCCATCCTTAAGTGGGTGATTGATCAAGCGATGGAACTAATAGTAATCCTTTCAAAATAATCACTTGATTTTGATTGGATTTCATGCCATTCTGTGTTCCTTAGGTCTAACATTCTGTTGCTTATTGCGTTAGGCTTAGTTGGTAGGAAATTTGTGATATTGAGTTTCAAAGCAATATTGCATAAACTATTATACAATTGCTCAACTTGCTATAGAGTAGCTAGGAATATCATAAATTGACTGCTTTAGAGTTTGTTGCCTATGCAGCCACTTAATTGCCAATCTACAGGGAGATTTGTGACATAGTATGACCTAGACGTTTTATTTAACAATCTTGGGCATTGCTTGGAACAACAAATTTTAAGCTGTGTATCTTAGGATCAGTAGACCAAATGCATTTCATGCCACCAAATTTAGGCATATGTATGCGCTTGATACTTCATACATGTTGAATCAAGAGGATTCCTTTTGATGACCCTTTAGCTGAACTTACTTTAGATACCTTTTTTACCATTTCCTTTTGCACATTCCTGATATTTTCAGTGCATATTATCATAATCATTATTCATGCTTATTTCTCTCCAATCTTTAAGTCATTTGCTATCTATCTACAAGTAGCATTGATTGGATTGGATTGGCTCATATTACTTTGCTAACTTATCATACCAATTTAGGGTTTAAAAGTTAAATATTTTTTTTCTTGATTTGGTTTGGATTGGATTGGCTCATATTACTCCCTCCCTCCCTCCCTCCAAGCCCCACACACAAAAGAAAAAATAACCGATTTTGTTGATTTCATTATGTCTAAAATTTGAGGTCATGTCTTCTTTATACTGTTTTTGTGATTGATGTTTATCAAATGTGTCTCTTACTCTTTTATCACTCTGGGAACCCAGGCCAAATTTCACATGGTACAAGAATTGCTGGGAAAATTCCATGCAACTATAGCTAATGGTCAGAGAGGAGACACATATAACTCACTTCTGAAGGAGCTGAATGATGAGAGACAGAAGGCACGGTGTGCAATGAGGAAAATGTTTAATAGCTCTTTTGGCGCAACTTTCCTAACTGATATGGGTCAGGAATCAGCTTTTGCCTACAACATACATCAATATGCAGATGTATATACCAGTAAACCAGAAAACTTCATGTTGTATCAGCCAGAAGCATGGCTTCATGTACCCTTTGATGTCAAGATCATGCCACATCATGTGAAGGTATATTTGATTCCTTTGCAGATTTTTGTCATTCATGAATCATGGAATGAATTTTTTGTTTTCCGCCTTTATTTAAGCATCGCATTATGAGTATTCTATGCTTGAGAGAATTGATTGGGATGTTATAAGTTTTTTTTTTTTAAATAACTTCAGTGCTTTTTCATATGAGTCCCTTTATCAGAGTCAACTGAAGTGATATTGGATTAGAATGCAAGTAATTTTTGTTTTCAATTGGTGTGCTCATTAACCTTTTTGATCATTGATATTGATTATATATACACGAGCTAAAGATGTATAGATGTATAGATGTATGCACTCGTTCTCTTCCCTTTTTCTCTATCATTTTGCTTATTAGCAAACTCATGCTTCAATCTTTATGTATTCTCACATGCATGTAAATTTTTGTTAGCTTATGTTGTGGCTTCTGGTATAATTAATGGCAATTTGGAGAGGTAGAATCATAACGAAGCTATGATGCTGACAGAATAGGACATAATATATAATACAGACTTCTCCCATAATCTGAGAAATCAAAGCCCTGGATCTGGTTCTGCAATGGAGCCAACCATACCAATTTCTGCTGACTCTAGATCTTCTACTGATTTTTACATTCCTCATGCAGGTTCCATCAAGCTTGCTCAAGACAAAACATGGATGACTGTTCACATATATCCATCTGCTTGGAAAGGAAATCATAATATTTTGAGCATTTTTTCATTGTTGGGATAGGCCAAAAATTTTGGCTTGTTCATGTGCAGGTTTCTGTATAAAGGTGGCAAATGTTGATATGTTCATGGTTAGATAATAATTGAATAAGATACAATTTTTTCAACACTAGTGAGATAAATTCTTTGACAATTTTTGTTAATCATCTTCCGAAGAAGAAACTTATTCTTCTCCTTCGTATCGTTTCGACATCATGACCCCAAAACCTTCATTTCCTGTTATTGATAGGTAGGGTTAAATAACTTAGGATAATTGAATCTGAAAGAAGATCCTGAGGTAGATTCAGGACAAAGTAATTGACAAGAAAACTTTGTCTCCTTAAGCACAAAATAAATAGCAGTGTTTCCTTCTCTCTTTACTGGTATTAGGTGTTATCAGAAATTGACTGAGATTATTAGATTCTTACTTTCATCTTCCTTTTTTTAACACCTCCACCATCTCCAGAACCACCACCACTACCACCACCATTCCCTGCACCACCATCACCACCTCTGCCACAAGTCCACAACCACATTTTTTCATTTGGCGCGGTGGTGGAAATGGTGGTAGTATTCAAGCATGAATGACAATGCCTCAAACATGGATAACTAAATGCTCTGCTAGGCATTATCATCCATGTTTTAAAATTATAAAAATAACTGAAAGTGAAGTTATATGGATTCTTTTTTGTCTTGATTTACATTACAAGAAAAGTTTTGCATCTGCTATACTTGTTTTCTACTAAACAGCTGCTTTTATACCTGTTTTACTCGTTTTCTAAACATGAATACATGCAGATTTTATGCTAAATTGTAGTCTACGAATCCAATTAAATATCAAGTTTGTTTTCTAAATTACTTGGAACTAGAAGATCATGTGATGTGAAGTACAAAGATAAACGACATAAAACGAAGTTGATATCAAAGAAAGATAATGAATATTAATTGCGTGTATTGACCAGAAAAATAAAATTATGAAGGAAAGCTACTCAAAATACCCTATAAAATTTATCATAAAGAGCTCCCATTATCTATTTCAAATGGCCTAAATAGCCCGAAAAGAGACCACTATATAGAGATATAAAATATTTCTCCAAGGGTTCCTTTAATCTAGAAAGTAAAAGAAGAGAATTGTTACGAGCTCCTTGCTTCTTAGCAATTTTTGGACGTAATGGCTACTTCGAAGGTAGTAAGCCTACTAATAATAAGCAATTTTAAGAAGCACACTGATGAAATAAACAACAAAAGCTGCCGGAGAAGAAGCTGGCGAATGGAAATTGGTTATGCCTACTGGGTTTATTTCATTTTATTTTTATTTGATCGCAAAGCATAAATATTCATTAACAAGAAAAGATAAAAGAGGAACCCAGGCATAAGAGCCTTCATCGAAGGCGTGATTGACCGATCTGACATTACCTATATAAATTTTTGGCTTGCAGAGCTGGTGCACATCTTACATGGCATCACCACTTCTATACAAGATTTCCTCTCTCAAACAACCCTTGTTTAGAAACCCATATCAGAGATCACCATCGAGCCTCTACCACTAACCTGTTCAAAATTCAGCATTGTATAATAGGGATCTATTGAATTAAGTTTTACCTAACATATTATACATTTTTATTACCATCCCAGCTGCACAAAAAAATATTCAGAGAGAAATGGGAGGGTCCTAAATTTCAACCTGTCAATTGTTTCACAGCCTCTACTCTAGATAATTCTGAACCTGAACTATTTTAGAAGTCACAAAGGCTTTACAAATTCCAAGAAAGTAGCCTACTAAATTAAGCCCTGGTTATGAGGTGGATATGGTTGAACACCCTGGTTCATGAATGGATTGCCAAAGAGGTTAGTTGGATCTTGGCCAATCATGGGCTGCTGTTGTTGTTGCATCATGAAAGCTTGTTGTTGTTGGGCTATGGCTGCCATCTGCACATTTGTGGATGGAGCAATCCTGCTGGAAGCATAGAAAGGGTCTTGAGGGTACTGAGCAACCTCAAAGGGATTAGGAGCGACCTGACCAAAGTGGTAGGCCCCATTCTGGTTTAGTCTTTTTGCCATCGCATCTTCATATAGACTGTCCAGTGTTAGCTTGTCCATGCCCCCAGCCTGCAAATGAAAACGGTATCAGCAAAAAGCCCACAAATCAGGAGGCATGGCATATCTTTGAAACAGCGCAATGAGAAAGAAACAGCAGAACATAAAACTTTATAATCTTGCATTACCAACATAGTTTATAGACCTTATCTGCTGATACTGTCTAACAATTATTTATCTAATGTTCTGTTGCATGATGTACTAATGTATTTTAGAATAAGTTTATTTAAAAATTGTATCAACCACACTTGGTACACATTTACATGTAAAAATGCAAAGAAACTCTCTAATAAAAAAAACCAAAGTTCAAAGAGCACTTCACCTTATTGTAAGCACAGCAAATTTCATTACAAAATCTTTCTTGCTTGATTGAAAACACTATATTATCTGGAGATCAAAGTGGACATTTCCTCCTTTTGCGCAATTTTCTAGAGGTGATAATAGCAATGGTGTCTTTCATTCTAAATCATATTCGTTGAATCAAAAAGCATGTTGTGGAATTGAACTAGATAGATACATGTTTTCCAATGAATTTGCCATGTTTTTGTAGGTCCTTTAAAAAAAATTGAAAATTACCTTTGCGTTTCTAAAAATCCAGTTAAACCATATTGTTAAAACCTATGTTTCTACTTCTGATGAACAGGGCAACTCCGTAGAATCATCCTAATTTTTGAAAAAATACTGAAAAAATAGTTTTATATGTAAATGCATCAATAAATGCATTAATGTCGTGTTACCATTTCTTTCATCCTATTCAATATTTCTGTTCTTCGTTTGAAGTTTCTACATTCTTATTTTTTGTATAATTTATGTGCTTTTGTAGTTAGTTCTGTATTTTATTTTTATAATTTCTTAAATTGGATGTATCATGTAATAAAACTTATTTATTTCTTGATGTTGGAGCTTTGCAAGCATTGTTGTCTTAAAATTGATTGTATCTTTCTCCATATAGATAATTTCTAAATTACATAGAATATAGTAACGACTTTGTGGGTTAAGATACTCTTTCGTCCAAATACCTATGGGCAATTAGAAGAGCTGCACAATCTCTCATATAACTCATGGCAATTCTATAAATAATCGATGAGGCATTGTGCTCCATCCACTTCACTCACATCTGCACTCGTTCTCAATTGCATGGTGTGCGCACCTCGGGCGTGCTGAAAAAGCGTGTTACATGTTTTATGGAGTCGCCACTACCTGAAATGGTGCAGGTAGACACCTTGTTTAATTTTTTGGTCTGCACCAGTGATTCTAGATAAATGACCCGATTACAACCCAGGGAAGTCTTTGAACACCCTGGGATGCCCCACCAAATGGGTTCCCTTAAATCAGTTGGATCATATTTGGGCTGATTTACTATTATTTAATTTTTTTTATCTTTTATCTTTTATATTTATATATATATTTTAATGATCATATGTGTACAAATATTGGAATAATGGGGGTTGTTTTGCTACATCCTATATAAATTATAATACATATAAAAAAATCCAAAATAAAGAAATCCAAGTCAAATATTTCAACATGGAGCAATGTACTTGGTTATTTCAAAAAAAATATATTTATTTATTTATTATTTTTTATTATTATTTTCTTTTTCCCCTTTTTTTTTAAATTTTATCTTTCTCATATATACAAGGGATTAGAGGAGTGGGGGGTTGCTATACTACATCTTACATGCACATAAGAATTCTAAAGCAAATAAACCCAAATTAAAAAGAATAAGAAATGGTGGCTGATTCGACCACTTCGAATAAAATGTTTTAGACTCTATTATATAATAATATATCTACATTGGGAGAATGGAGGGCCACTATGTTACATCTCATGTAGTAAAATAAAAAAATAAAACAAAACAAATGTAAGTAAGAAAATCATAATAAACAAAGGAAACAAAAAAAAAGTGAAACAATTTGAACTACTGTGTTATCCGCATTCAAAGATTCATATCTCCCTCAATTCTCAACCAAATTGTGCAAAATCTGATTCCTTAGAATCATAACTTTAAGCACTAAAATAACCTATAGCACTTTTTAAAAATTAATTTTCATTTAAGAGATATGAAGCTGCAAAATTTACTGTTAGACATCTTCCTGTGAAAATTTGAACCAAAGAAAATTAAAAATAAAATACCTACTCATAGTGTAGGTTCTCAAGCATATTTTTACATTAAACTAAAATAAAAATACCACAAATCTCATGAAGGACTCCAGACTTGAATCAAACTAGAACTATGTAAAAAAAATTGGTTTATCGGGAAAACAGGTGCAAGTCTAATGCAAAAAAAACTTAGAACTTTACATCTTTGTCTTTTTTTTTTTCTTACATGATAAAATTACTCAAAGCCATCAAACATATATACATGTCTCTCACCAATCATGTAATCTCATCTCAAAAATTGTAATGAAAGAGAGGTCGCATACAATGTATTAAACAAATGACTCACTTGGTATGGATTGACACTTTAAATCAGGTCTTGGAACCTTGGTGTGTTGTGAATAACAGTTTTTCTTTCTTCCTCCTTACTAGTGGACGTCCCTCTTCTTTTCTCCACTTCTTCCTACTTGCTGTTTTTTTTTTTCAAAGAACTCTCTTACTTGCTCCCCCCTTCTTGTGCTCCAAACTTCAAGCCTTTTTATAGAGAATTCCCACCCCTTCAACTTCTTAACTCCTAACCTTTCCTCTTCCTCTCCTAAACCTCTCATTTCCTTAACTTCTCCTTTTCCTCTCTTAAACACCTAAACCCCTAACTCCTCCTCTTCCTCTGTTAAACCCCTAACCCTTCCTCTTCCTCTCTTAAACACCATCATTCATTTAGGTTTGGTCAACGTCTATTTTGTCCCATATTTTTTTAGGCTTATATTTTTTTAAGCTTAGTCTCAATATCTCAAGAGAATATGAGTTGGACCAATTCGTCCAACTCATTTCTCTTTGTTTATATATTTTTTATTTTCTTTTAATCTTAAAACTTTTATTAACTTTGTTATTAAATTTTTTATTTATTTGCATAACAAACCCCATTAAGAAACTTACTTATTTACCCCAAAATTTTTAATTTATCATTGGTTACATGGCAGCCACCATGGTGTACACTTAGCTGCCATGTGGCATCCAATTTCGGTTTTATAAAAATCCCCAAACCACCATTTATTTCTTTTATTCATAACTTAGCCGTTTGAGATCCGATTTGAGTACGGTTTGGTGCATCGGAATCGGCTCAAAATTCTCTTTATTATGGGCTTGTTATTTCAAAAAGATAGGTCCACTATAAAACCTCGATTTACGTGCCCACATATATGCCGGTTTAAGATATGCTTCTTAGGCAATTCTATGGTGCAAAAATGGGGTGCTGACACATGGCTAATGTTCAGCATGACTCAAAAAAATTTGGGGCTACCATTGACCAGACTACTAAACTCACTCTTTCCTTCGATACCATCATAATGACCCAAGTGGGCTAGCCCACTCTTTCACTCTAAAACTTGTAGGTGATACCTAGATACGAAGTCACAAAATCTCTCATATACCTCAAAGGAGTTTCATTCATAACCAATATGTGATTAACCACCATACTGCAATTCACCATGCTTGCATCAGCACTCACTCTTGAATGAACTCACGATGAAATACAGCTCATGATGTAAGGGGCTACCATCAACTGGAATACTAGACTTGCTCTTGGCTCTGGCACCATTGGTAACAAAACTAGGCTACTACCCTCTTTGTCCTCAAACCCATGGGCAATAAGAAGAGTTGCATAATCTCTCATATACCTCATAAGTTTCCATATGTTACTGGCGCAGGATTTGGATTTCTCATCACGATCTCTTCTACACTTGTTATTGAGTGCACAGCTCATGATACTGTGGCCCACCAACGACTAAACTACTAACCCTGCCCTTGGCTCTAACACCAAAACAACTAGTGTTTACCTTTCTAGCAAAATTTTAGTGGTTCTAGTAAAATTTCACTGGTTTTGGACTTTTTGGGCTCACTCCTTAATGCTCAAAACAATAGCAACATTGACAGGATGTTCTCATTGCCATCAACTCGATCAAATTTTGTGCCATACAGAATCTTACTAAAAACAAAAGAGAAGAAGAGAGAGACAAAGAGAAAGAGGAGAGAAAGATGAAAGAAATGAGAGAGGTGAAAGAAGGAGAGAGTGAAGTTTTGCCAGCAATAGTCTTCTATCGTTTATCATCTCCTTGTTTCTTAGGTTTCACAAAAGATTATGTAACACAAAAGGTTTTAAAAAGATACATGCCTATGCCAGTCCAAATGGAGGAGTTTTTAGTGGTAGACAGAAACCAAGTAGTTTTGGTGCCACTTCTGGCCGGCACGGAAAACCATGCATGATACCAAGGTGCACCCTCCTCTTCGCGCACTTCCCCCACCCCCAAAAGAAAAAAACCCCCAAACCCCAAAACACCAAAACCAAAATAAACAGATATTCCTCAATTCCTCCCAAAAAATAAACCCTAAGTCTTTGTATCTCAAGTCCATAAATGCCCAGTGAGGTCCAACCAAATTGATATGAAACCATGAGGAATTGACCACATCAACATTCCTAATAATAATAACACCCCCAAAAGTGCTCACCAATGGTTGAAATTCCTGCTAAATATTCCTATTTTCCTTGGAAATTAGATTAGCATATTATCAATTAACTCTCTTTTCTTACATGCAACAGCAAAATCCCAATCAACTTCATTACACAACCCCTTAACTCCCCAGTTTAGGAGGACCTCCCAACCACTCACATTCCAACTAGAAATCAACATAGATAACAAACATCCACCGCATATAAGCGAGCTGGCAATTTCTTTTGGAAAATTAGAGTAAAAACCGCTTACAAATTTCATTTCTTCATTGTATACAGCCCAACAAGAAATCCCTACTAAAAGAACAGTTTAAACTCAATGTACAAAGCAGAAAAATAAGCACTAAAGATATCTATGTTAACCATGATGCATAACAGTCCCAAGATTAAAATCCATGCAACTGATAGTTTTGTGGATTCTTAGACCAATTGGGATTATCCAAACAATCCAAAACAAACCAGCAACGGATAATTCAATAACCAGTGACTTGAGAACACTTGTTAGTGTAAGAAGATAAGGATGAAACATGTCTAAGATTGCACCATAGTAACATCTAACCAATCAAAGGATTAATCAAAGAATGGATGGTATTGATTTCACCAAGATTTAGGGGAGAGTTAGACTCATGGTACATGTAGAACAAAGGCCATTGGTTTCATAGTGGAAGAAGCTTAGTTGATGGTTTTAAACAGAAAATGTTTTAACGCAAGAAATATTGCAGACTGAAGTACCAACTTTTGAGAAAGGCTGACACCTTATCTAAGGAAACGTTTGTTAGTTGACTGAATAGAACCTTTATATCTGACTCCTAATAGTTGGGACAACAGCTGGATGATAAACAGATGAATGATACGATGAGGAGATACATAAATCCACATAAATAAGAACAGTGTTATTTAATATGTGCAAGTAAATAAGTGAAGGTTTTACCAGTTTGCTCTCAGCTATAGCATTTCCATTAGAACCTGATGCAGAAACAAGTGCAAGCTCCCAACCAGTTGTTTGACCTCTCAGATCAAAAGCATTTGCAGCATTCAATGGATTTTCTGTAATTGGAAGAATAAAAGAAATTAGAAAACAGAATCAGAGCTTAGGTACTTCTTAAGAATTCATAAATTAAAAAAATGAATTAAAGATCCACCAGATGTAACAATAGCAAGTGCAAGAGAATTTCTTAAATCCAACTCTGATGCTTCCTGGCTTAACTTGGCCTGTCCCTGTAACAACAAAATTTAGTTGAAGTGTAGATTATCACAAGATTCCAAATGTCTCATCCTACAAACCACATATGCTGAAGAATACTTTTACCAATAGATCAATAACATGTGGTACTACTGCAGCTTCACTTTGGTCACTCCTGGGGGGTTCAGGCAATATGGTAGATGGATTTGGATTTTGTCGACCATCCATCTCTTTCTTGCACTCAACTTCCAACTCCACCTTGGGAATATCTCTTACCTCAGCAGTAGTTTCTCTGTCATCATTAACCTATTGATAAATGAACACCATAAAGATATAAAAGCTACAGAAATCTTCTCAAATTTTTTGTCAAATGCAGAATCAAAAACAACTCAAGTAGTTACTCAACATATAATGCTAGATAGATGAATACTATGTTTGAAGGCCACACAATCAACAACCATTTCAATAAGGTTATTTGTAAAATTCCAGCACAGAAATGGATAGAAAGGGAGGGACAAAGTGATTTATTGTCTATTAAGTTTTTCTTGCTCAGCAATTTAAATGGTCCAAGTCATAGAATCTGTATATAATTGTATAAGCCATGTCTATCAATCTATTCCATCAAATGCTAGGTTATTTCTGAACTGGATGTGGCACAAGATTCGATATCAAGGTCTAAATTTCACTAAAATTTCATACACAATTTTGGTTCTAGATAAGGCTTGGTGAAAAAGAAAAATAGTAAAATTTTTGGAAGATTTGTTTGACAAAAATTTGAGAAACTGGTACCAGGAGTTCACCAAATTTCAGTCCATTTTAGGAGTATAAGAAGTTAACAACATTAAATACGTAGAAAAGCATATGATATGATGATATATAACCTGAAAAATACCTAAAATTAAGGTGGGGAAGTGTTGCAGGTTACAGCGACCAAATTGAATGATGAAAAATTTTACTTCATTCTACATTCTGATCATTATTGTACTAACAGTAATAAAATTCTGAAATGTCTAACTTTTGACAGAAATTTTAAACTAGACTAAAGCATTGAAACATACCGTGATCTGCTGAAGCATCAAAGAACAAGGAGCCTCCCTTGCATATTCTTCCATGGCTGTGAGAAATGATGTGGGAGGCTGCAACAGAAAGCTGATATAAGAAGAAAACTATTGCAAAGGAAAGTTGTGCAGGCACCTGAAATTGATATTTAAAGATCAGCTATGGCTACATAGAAAAAGTTATAAATTCCAACCATTTCAATTTTGATAAACATTTGTCCACGTCCAGACTCAAGGCCCCTGCAGACTTCGTAGAACTCAGACAACCTCTCTGCCTGCAAACAAGATAGAGGTATTCCACATATTGATAAAGAATATTAAAAAGGAGGTCAGGGACCAGGGGTATTACATATTGTACTTGAGCACTCGATGCATCTAACCTAATAAAAATATATTCTCCAACAACTTATACCTGATACCCTGCCTTCCGATAAATTTCAAGTGCTCTAACAGCATCATGACGCTGCATCTCAAAGAACTGTGCAGAAAGGATGTCATTATTACCGTATATAAATATATTCTACCTTGCTGATGGAATATTACACGAACAATGATGATGCAACATAATACTACCTTGTCAACCAAATTGAGAGTTCCATCATTAATTGCAGCATATAGCCTCACACTTTCACCTGAAACCTGAACAAGGAAGACTATTAGGGAATCAAATGTTAAAGTCTTATAATGTGTCCTTCAAATGAATCCTTACAATTGATAGAGCATATTGAATCATGTTATTATACATAGCTGCTCCCACTGGCTGCATGAAAGAAGACAAACAATTTTCCCTTGAATGTAAAACAAATTTTATACAATGTGTACCCAAAATATATGAGTACAATTCGGAAAAGAGCACAAAAAAGAAAAATGTAAGATTAAAGCATACTGCTCTAAGAATCATTACCTGGCAAGCCAGAAGACGGAAAAGAAGCTCTTGCAAAGCTGGTAGTTGCTCAAGCAAGTCTGGGGTGTTAAGATCCCTAGTTCTCTGTTAACAACACATGATACAGAAATGGAATTGGACCGTAGCCTCATCAGTCCCTCAGAAAAGTAGTTAACATGTTTAGAAAGAAACAATACAAAGGGTACAGCAACATGAAAATGGATATTTCATTAATCATTTTCAGTGGCAGAGTTCCACTCTGGACCTTGGAGTTGTCACCTATAACAATTCATTGCTACCGTGATTGTTCAGTCCAGCTTTAAATCACAAAAGTTTGTGTACCACTAAGTCATTGAGAAAATAAAGTGGTTTAGCTTCAGCACTAAATTTTTCTATGGGGAAGGAGATTAGTTACATAAGATACAAAGGGAAATTAAACATTAGAAAGAGATATGGAAAAGAGAAAGTAAAGTTGCCTACCAAGTGATCATGCTCTACATCATACTTCAGTATGTGGAAGCATTCCAAACACTCTTGTAGATACAAAGCATACATACGAACCCAAGAAGAGTAATCCCATGCTAAAACCAAATCAAATACAACAGTCCCATGGTCAGATCCTAACAAAGAGAATATGCAAAGCTTAAGATAAATACAAAAGGAAAGTAAGTACCATTTGGACTTGAATCATCCTTGAAATGAGATAAGTTCAACATGTGACCTCTGCTCCTGCTATAATTAATGAGTTCTTCACGAAAGGTGGGATCAACTTCTCTCAATGCACGATGTATCACAATCAAAGTTTTTAAAGCAACCTAATAATATGTCAGAATGTTAAGTAGTTAGAAATTCGGAGAGGAAAAGGCAGAATGATGTCATTCTCACCAATAATTGTTAAACATGCAAATTTGGACAGAAACATGAAAAGAAATCTTCTTAAAATAGATCAATATTTCCGTTTGCATAAATAAATTATTCAAATGTTTCCTTTCTCCAGAAGCCAGAGATCCAAATTTTCACTCTTAACCATTGCATCTGGTTTGTGGCAATTGATCATGAATTCAAAAAAACATGTGTATACTTTAGTTGGAATTAATTTCAAATTGCTCAAACAGCAATCTACGTGGTTCAGGAATTGCTTCAAAGCAATCACTTCAATCTTCTAGGCTTTGGCTATAATAACAACAGAAAAAAAGGCAAAAAAAAATGCAATGTACCATATCTAGGGGTGACAATTGACATACAGCAACTGTGCCGCGAAGATTGGGTCCTCTCAATCTTTTGATGACCTCAAGGATGAACATTTCGCATTTCGCTGGGGGAGATCCAGCGAAATTTCAAGAAATTTTGCCAAAATTTCGGCTAAATCAGGGAATACTTCCCACATTTCCCCAGCGAGGGGAAATAGGGAAATATGTGTTTTTCAAATTTTCTTATATGTTTTTGGTTTAATACATTCATCATAAATGCATATATGGGGAAATTTGAGGAAATCTAGGGAAATCTAGGAAAATTGGGGAAATTTGGCCCAGATCAGGGAAATGCAGCAAAACTGGGGAATTTCGTCTTCCCTAGACATTTCCTGTTGCTGATTTTGTAAAATCGAAATTTCACTCGCCAAAATTTCGAGAAATGTCAAACAGTGGATGACCTTACCTAACTTAATGATTTTTGAATATTGTGGATTACTAAACATGATGACATTCATCCTTGATGTGAAAATAACATGTACAGAAATTCACCAATATAGCATCAAACAACTAACTTGACGTCAGCAAGAAATCTGGTAATATGGCCTTATAAGGACAAAAGAAAAAGAAAGAGGAGAAAGAAAAGCAACAAAATTTATAGAGAGATCGGATCTCACAATAATTATTAGTCAATCAGTATGCAAATGATCGAATATGGCATTCAATCAAAAGGTGTCAGATTAATGGGTGTATTTTAAAAGGATTACAAGGCTTATGCCTTAAGAAAAGTTCAAGAAAATTGATTCCAGGTTTAAAATTGATGCTTAAATCCCACAATGCTTAAACATAACAAAGCTGTTTCAAAGCTCATGCCTTAAGGCCCTTCGCTTTTTGGTTATTTTGTCAGAAGATGGAGGAAAGTCATTTACTTGTATGTTTCAGATTCAGGCTTTATACTTTGTATATGTCCTTCATATTAAAATATTCTGCATAAGGAAAGAACTTTAGGTCATTGGTATTTAGTGTCCTTTTTGCAACTCACTTTCAACCACGGTTTATTATAATTGGCGAAATTTCGCTTTTGTGGGGAAATCGAAATTTCCGCATATTCCCCAGATTTCATGGCATGCCACGAAATATCAGCAGCATGCCTCGAAATCTAGGGAAATGGCCCCCTCTTATCCTTCTCTCTTCATTACAAAATTGTCGGATTTAAGGCTTTTGATGTGGTTTTGCGTGAAAAACATTAGGACTTTTGAATTACTACCTGATATATCGATGGATGTTGTCATTTTTCTTGGAAAAATAAAAATATCTTTGAATTATTCAATGGATATAATGATGCTAGAGGATTTCCCTTGATTTTCTATATGCAATATCCATGAAATAACTTATACATCACATTTTCTATGCCTTTCCTTCTATTTTTTTTTAAAATTTTTGGATTTATTTCACACCCATTTATGCCTTATAAATAAATTAAATAAAAAAACTACACATTTCCTCACTTCCCTGCACTTAGGGAAATCTGGGGAAAATTTTCCCAAATTTTGCCAACATATCGGCGACATGCCCGCAAAATTTCGCTGGAAGCCACTAGAGAAATGAGAAATATAAATCCTTGCTTTCAATTGTCAAAACTCAAAAGTCACAATTTAAAGATAGTTATCTTAATTCTTATGCATAAAATGGTTAAAATGTACTCCTCATAACAGAGTTTGTGTATTTGTGTATGCCTACATATATACAAGAAAGCCAAATAAAATAATGCCTAGATCCCAAGGCTGGATATAAGAGAAGAAGATCATAACATGTCCAAAAAAAAAACATATGCAATAAGAATGCCAAATAAAACAAGGCTACAAAAGGCTTTAACTTCCTACAGGTCAAAACCTATGCCTCCCCCAACTATAGCTGATACAGTTTTATTACATATAGGGGTGCATATACCTAGCACATCCACAAATCTGTGCTCCATGCTCTTTCGAACCAAATGCCAAATATCAACTATATTTGTGGAATTAACATAAAACCAAATAGCCCTACTCCTCCCACCTCTAAACAGACACTGCATTGAAAAAACTAAGACAAAAAAGGGCTCCATTAATAACAAAACCAATTAAAATCAAATGGAAAGCCAACAACAAATAAAATATGTGGGTATCAAATTGATTATTCCATTCTCATGAGTTTGACATTCGTTCTCCTTCCAAAGAGAAGAATTTTCTTATACGATCCTTAGTAACATATTTTTGCAAATTTTTCACGCGTATCTGAGACCTATAAAACAACAAACCAAATCACTGAAAGAAAACGGATCGAAGTCCATGCAAGAAGCCACATATTTCCTGATTGAAGACCAAAAAACATTACATTCTTCCCAATCTCTGGGCATTCAAACAATCACAAACTCGCAAACACACTGAGACAGTGAATCAAACTCACTGGATTGAGAAATATGCAACAAAAGGACTCAAGAGGTCTACTCAGTTGAGTAGAAGATGAACTCCACAAAAATAAATTGAACTCAAGATTTCACTTGAGAAGCCTATAAGAAAGATGGTTAGCTTGTTTTCGTGAACCGATCATGTAATGTAAGTACGACTTAATGTAAAAATCATTATGTTGCTGTAGTGTATCCACCTTCAATTGACAGATACTCCATTTCGGATTTGATGGCACAAAGGGTGTGACTCATAATGTCAGTAACTTCTCTCTAACCGTACTGCTTGAACCTGAAACCCTAAGCACTCATTCAACCATAAGAACTACAATTGGAGAGAAGAGCAAAATAGATGATGTCAAACCAATCAGAGAAGGAATCAGAAAAGTGGAGAGCTCATCAATGGATTTACAAAGGCAAGCACAAGTTGAGAGCAATGTGATGAATATAAAGGAGAAAAAGGAATTCGGTGATACAAATGATAATTTGATGTAATATAAGGACATTATTGTAATATGATGAAGTAGAGCACACATCTGAAGTACACGTGTCGGGGAGCTGGCAAGTCTCAATGATATTTTAATGTAAGTTATATGAAATGTGCTCCCAAATTCCTAGCCGTGTTGTTCATGGTCACCTCTTTGAACTAGACCAACACAACACCCAATATTCCCCTGATAGTGTCACACCCAAATCCAATATAATAAAATCTAATATTGTAATTCCATCCTCACGTGAGAATAAACAAGCATGTGTACCTACATCATCCTAATCATGACAATTTTGCCAGTATATCAACGAAATTTCACCTTTTATTTGTCTGGTGGCACAGAATAGGGGGGATACAAACACTCCCTGTGTTTTTCCTTGACATGCCGTGAAATATAGTAGCATGCTGTGAAATATGGCAGTATACCACTTGTAGACATCCTAAATTGCACCAAGACATGAGAAAATGGTAAAAGTATTTTGAAATTAGATACATGTATTAATTCATATATATTAGTTTCAAAATTTTTAAATCATAGAAAACCGCACATGTCATGTGGTTACTTTCATTTTGTTATCATCGTATTATCAATATAGGGATAACTGTATGAGCAATACGGTTGCCTTCAGGCTTTTCACATGAGTGCAAGTTGCGTCTGACGTGGCTTCCAGAGGCTTCGGCTGTTGTGCCATGTCGGCCAAGCCACATGGGAGAATATCTAATTTCCCCGTATCTAGTATACGGTGCTGAGCTAATTTGTCAAGAACCGTATGGTTCATATGGTGCTTGAGTCACCGTATTGCATATACGGTTCTTCATGAATTTATCAAAATTGAAAGGGACCGAGATTTGTGCTTAATTTATAGTCTCTACCTCTCTCTGAAGGCTATGGATTGGCTGAAATACCCTCAAAATTCTCTATTCCATCCTAAATATGTTTTAATCCTTCATTGGAAGGATCTAGAGAGATATTTTGAGCAAACCCTTGGACATGCACTGCCCTTCCTTGTGCCTATAAATATAAGGTCTCTCCTCCATGCAAAGGGGTTGAAAATTTGTCATTTAAGAGCTCTTGCTAGAGGAGGGGAAACTCTGTCCAAGTGTCTTCTCAAGCTTCTCAAGGAAAAAAAAATTTTAGTTACATAATTTTTAAAGCAATATTGATTGCTATGTGCTTGATTGACCTTGTATTGCTTAGTAGCAGATTACAGGATCAATCTGTGATGATTTTAGTGTATTTGTGAGAGCACATAGACCTCATATGGATGAAGCTTTGGTCGAGCCTTATGCCATTTGAAAGAGAGCACTTCCCACTTCATCTACACCAATTTTCATAAATTTATATGGAGTGGTTTCTCACGAATAGACTTGTGAAGGTATGCTGGTCATCACTGTCACTATGTTGAAACAACTTCAACCAAGCACAATTCATTTGATATTAATTTTTTTATTCAAATTTTTACAGTGTTTTGTGCTTCAAATAAGCTTTTAAATGGCTTTGGTTTCATCAATTTTGGATTTCAAATGAGTGAATTATGGTTAATTGAATGTGCATAGTTCATATAGCTCTTTGCTTTCCTAATTTCCGGATTTGAGTTGGTCTATTTCTTTGAATTTTGCTTTGATTTTTGATTTGATCAAAGTGTCCTAGGGTGATAAATCCATAGAGAGTATCTAAATCAATTGGATAGCTCTCATGAAGAATCATACATTCTTTCATCTTATTTCTTTACTTTTGAATGATTTGAGTGTATGCAAGAATTGGTAGCATGGTGAAACCTATCGCAACCAGTTTTTTGTGGATGAGTGAGGATGCCTAGCACATTTCCTCACTCATGATTTAACTCCCTTACCCTAAATTTGGTGTCGACCATGAATTTGAGCTTTTTTGGCTTATTTTTCATCATTTTGCACACTTTGGTGACCATCCACACCAAGACCATTTGGATGGTGGCGACTCCTATTGTTTATTAAGTCCTGTGTAGATTGTGAGGAATCCCAGCGATTCCCACACCAACGAAATTTGGAAAATATTTCCTCAAATTGGGAAAATTTTAGGGAAATAATGCGGCATGCTAGCGAAATTCCCCAAATTTCCCCAAGATGGAGAAATTGTAAGGAATTTAATTTCCCTAGATTTCTTGGCATGCCCAATGAAATTTTGGCGAATTTTGAAATTTCCAACCTTGATCATAGTCAATTTAAAAGGTAAAGATTAGTTCAATTTAATTTAAGATAAAATGAGGCAAA
This sequence comes from Buxus sempervirens, assembly GCA_947561395.2. Classification (NCBI taxonomy): domain Eukaryota; kingdom Viridiplantae; phylum Streptophyta; class Magnoliopsida; order Buxales; family Buxaceae; genus Buxus; species Buxus sempervirens. Next base: position 34,295,313 of record OX387189.1, read on the forward strand.
ACTAAAAGTCAATCAGAATATGGAGATAGGTTAATAAAACCCACAAACACAATCAGAGTATGGAAATATGTAAATAAAACCTGCAAAAACAAATAAATTAAATAGGGTAATTAAATCCCTAAAAATCTCATCTTAAATAATAAAGAAATCCTGACTAAAATTAAAAAACCTGAAGAAAAACAAAAAAGTCCAACTCCAACCATTCAAAAGTAACCACTATATACACTGCATAAATGTTATGACCTGATTCCAAGTATATAATACATCTTCATTAGTAATAGACATAATTGTACATGCCTATAGGGGATTGAGATCTTGGAAGGTAATTGCAATTTCCCTTCACCCCAAATGGAAATCTGAATAGATTGCTATGATATACAACAAATCAATGTTAAACAAAACAAACCAAGCTCTTGCACTTAGAACTATTATTCAAGGTTTACTTTTTCGGTGCCGATGGGCTGCCGCCCATTGCACGAAACAAAATTTCGCTGATACGCGCGGTGTGTCGCTGAAACGCTGGAAAAATCAAAAGAAAACAAAAATTGGATTTTTTTTATTTTGGGGAAATTTCGCCCACGCCGCCAAAAATAGCAAAAAATGCAAATCAATGATTTTCAACCTTCGAAATGCATCACTAACCCAAAAAAAAATACAAGATTTCGGCGGCACACCGTAACATGCTGTCGAAACTGTAAACACTAATATTATTCCAAATAAATAAATGATAAAATATCAAAGTGCACAGCATAAATAAATACCATAATCCTAAGCAATACTCAAATATATGAATGACCTATAGAACCCAACATAACATCCAATGCCAAATTATCTAAGCTTCCAAAATACCAACTTCCTTTTCATCATCAAAGCCATAGAATCTTATACATCAGTAGAACTAAAGCCTGCTTTAAGTGGAATGCTGAGGTATGTAGTCACAATCTGCCCCACTTTATACCAGAAATTAGATGCCAAACGTGTATATTTATATTATAAGTGACAAGTTAAAATGAAATCTGGCATATACCCTCATCTAATATACAAGAAATAGAATTTCGGTACCAAGCTTTGATCCTTAACTGATAATTATCTTTCAAGGGCCTCATTTGTAATTTAGGCGTTCCATTATTAAGAAAGTTTCACTTTACAGACAGTGGAGGAAGGCAAAAAAAACAAAGAGATAAGTAGAGTCAAAAACAACATGAAGACTGAGAGAACAAAACCACTTATTTGAGGCCTTTCATGCACTATTAGGGCTGTCAAAGAGCTGAGCTAGCTCGGCTCAAGCCCGGGCTCGGCTCACATGAGCTGAGCTTGAGCTTTATTTTTAGGCTAGTGAGCCGAGCCAGAGCCAAAAATAGAGCTCGTTAATTTAGTGAGCCGAGCTTGAGTGGGCTTGGCTCGGTTAGAGCTCAGCTCGTTATATATATATATTACTATGTTGTGGATATATAATTAGTAAATTTACATACATACATTCTTTTCATTAATTGAGAAAATTGTTATATACTATTATATTCTAATAAATATCATGTGGTTTCTAGGTTCCCAAGTAATAACACATCTTCAATTATTAATAAGAGAGTAAGAGTCATACATTTATACTGGTAACATATGCTTTTTAGCTCCACTTATTTTCTTCTTTCTAAAAAATTATTTAGTTTTTTTAATTTATAATTTTCTTTGTTATTATGATTACATGAATAAATTTTTTTTTTCTTTCTAAATTCAGGTTTTGGATTCTATCAATGATTAATATTTGATAGAGAAAGGACACAATGACTATGGATAAAGAAGCCTTAGAATTTTTTTTTCTTTTCTTTCTAGTCTATTGACTCTATTCCTTTCAATCTTTCACTTTTTTCCCTATATCTTAATATCTTTGTCCCCATGTGATTACTAAGACTTGGCACTTTATCCATTTATGACCACTTTTGAGATTTTTTTTTTGGTCCTTTTTTTTCAAAATGAATATTTGTACGATGTAGATCGGTATTATTTTTCTTTACATATATATAAATAAAGCACAGGTTGAAGTCAATCTTAGTAAGTTAGACCTTTTGTGACCGTAGCCTTTAACAAGTTGAGCTTTTGCAAGCCGAGCCTGAGCTCAAGAGTTTTTAATGAGCTTAAGCCAAGCCTGAGTCCAAATTTTTTGAAAGAGTGATAAGCCTCCGGTGAAATTCACATATTTCAGGAGGAAGGGAAACAAGAGTGCTGATGTGGACAGAGGAGCAATTGAAGACTTAGGTGGATGTGGACAGGTCAAGGATGCTGACAAGGACATTGGAGGACCCTGATGTTAATTAGTTTAACCAGGGGGGGAAACAATGTAATTTTGCACTAGGGACTTAGCTGTACGTGAAGCTGCCCATTTAAATAAGGGAGGGAGGGAAGAGTAGAGGATCAGTTAACAACAGGCTAAGTGGAGAGGGGTGATCTCTCGAAAATCACCAACAGTCTATAATTGTTGTTCTTTCTTTTCAAGGTCTATTGTAGACCTTTTCCTTCGTCGAATAATTGTAAACTCTTCCAATTAATACAATACACACTCAATTTCTTTTTCTGAGTGCCATTACAAATCAGCTTCATTCAATCATCCAAAACTGAAATTAGTCAAATAGTAAAGAATCCTAACAAATTGGTATCAAAGCGATACAATTCTACCTGTGGAATGCCGGTTTCACGAATGGAGTCACGCGTAGATCAGCTCGAGATGGATCTAGGGCGGATGCCTGAGATGGAAGAGAAGATTGCTGATCTCCATAGTTCTCTCACTATTCTCGCACAAAAAATGGAGGAAGGATTTCGATCGTTGGTTAAATCGAAGGCCATAGAAGGAGGAAATCTAGGAGAAGTTAGCACGATTCGAGAAGCGGCTAATGCTGGAACGTCCGGCGAGTCACAAGCACAACGACATCCACGCGTTGAGGGAGATCGAATAACCACGGCGATGGGAGAGTTCATGCCGCGCAAACTCGAGCTACCAACGTTCGATGGAATGGATCCAGACGCCTGGCTATTTCGAGCGGAAAGGTACTTTGGGATGAATGGGCTAACAGACGCGGAGAAGATCTCTGCCGCCGGCATCTGTTTCGAAGGAGTGGCTCTATCTTGGTTTCAATGGGAGGAGGCGAGACGGCCGTTGCTCACATGGGAGGAACTCAGACATCAAATGGTCAGGAGATTCCGAGATTCGCAGATCGAGACTGTACATCAACGATTCTTCTCCGTTAAGCAGACAAGTACCGTCGCAGATTACAAGGAGAGGTATGAGATCCTTTCGATTGGGTTGAAACATTTGGACGAGGACACTTTGGCCGCCGTCTTCATCAATGGATTGCTCGAAGAGATCCAGGCGGAGCTTCTGGTGTTGAATCCCTCGGGTCTTCAGGCGATAATGGACACCGCGAAGAGGATTGAAGAACGGAACCTGCTTCTTCGTCGAGTGAAGGGGGAAGGTCGAGACACCCGACCCTATCGTGGACCCATGGGTTCACAACTTAAAAATGAACCAAAGATGATCAGGTGGGTTGGTTCAAAGCAGTCGACCGAAGTGGTTAAACCCTTGCCTAATCCTTATTCCACTTCATCTTCTTCCTCTTCTTCCAACAGCAGCACGATCAAGCGTCTAACAGCTGCAGAACTTCAGTCGAAAAGAGAACGAGGCCTCTGCTTCCGATGTGATGAAAAATTTCACATTGGTCACCGTTGCAAACAACGGGAATTGCAGGTAATGGTGGTTGATGAGGGACCGGAAACAGAAGAACTCAGTGATGAAGAGGTAGATAGCTCTATTACACCGGGAAGTACCATGATTGAGAGAGCATAATTGTCTCTGAATTCTGTGATAGGTCTATTTGATCCACGGACAATGAAATTGAGAGGTACAGTAGCTGGGGCAGAAGTTGTGGTGTTGATCGACAGTGGTGCCTCCCATAATTTCATCTCAAAAGGAGTGGTGAAACAGTTGGGAATTCCAGTGATGGAGACAATGGGTTATGGGGTAATAATGGGAAACGGAGAACCAGTTCGAGCTCAGGGAATGTGCAAGAGAGTGCTGTTATCTCTGCAGGGATTAACAGTGGTTGAAGATTATATACCACTCGACTTGGGTAGTTCAGACATCATACTGGGTGTCAAGTGGCTAGCTACTTTGGGCACAATTCAAGTGAATTGGCAGCGAATGCACATGAAGATCAAGATGGGGAACTCAGAGATGTCACTTCAGGGAGACCCAAGCCTGCCTAAATCTTCCATATCTCTGAAATCCATGATGAAAACCATGTGGAATGAAGGACATGGATTATTGTTAGAGCTCAATTTGTTACAATCTACAGAGGTAGAATTTCAGTCCTCTTCGTCTCCAGAAATTTAAAAAATACTAGCCGAGTTTGCTGATGTATTCGAGTGTCAAGCTAAATTGCCACCACAGCGTTCCCACGATCATTCAATTCCCTTGAAAGAGGGAACGGAGCCCATCTCAGTGAGACCATACCGGTATCCTCATGTACAGAAGAACGACATTGAAAAGTTGGTATCGGAAATGTTGATAGCGGGCATCATTCAACCTAGTGGGAGTCCTTTTTCTAGCCCTGTGTTGTTGGTAAAGAAGAAAGATGGGAGTTGGCGCTTTTGTGTGGATTATCGTGCCCTTAACAAGGCAACGGTTCCAGATCGGTTTCCGATTCCGAACATTGATGAATTGCTTGATGAACTACAAGGAGCTAAGTTTTTTTCTAAGCTGGACCTCAAATCAGGATATCATCAGATCCGAATGTGTCCTTCAGATGTGTACAAGACAGCGTTCCGAACTCATGAGGGCCACTACGAATTCTTAGTCATGCCCTTTGGGCTTACCAATGCACCAGCCACCTTTCAAGCTCTCATGAATACCATATTCAAATGCCTACTCCGGAAATCTGTTTTGGTATTTTTTGATGACATATTGATATATAGTTCATCTCTGGCAGAGCACCTGAACCATCTACATGAAGTGTTGTCCATTCTTAGAAACAATCAGCTCTATGTTAATGCTAAGAAGTGCTGTTTCGGTCAACGACAACTTGAATATTTGGGTCACATCATCTCGGCAGAAGGAGTAGCAGCAGATCCGGGCAAAATAAAAGCCATGGAACAGTGGCCAATGCCAAAGAATATTAAGGAGCTTCGGGGATTTCTTGGCCTCACGGGTTATTACCGGCGATTTGTTAGAGATTATGGGAAGATAGTGGCACCTTTAACTCAGTTGTTGCGTAAGGATGCTTTTGTATGGACAGAAACAGCTACAAATGCCATGAATCAACTCAAGCAAGTCGTGCTACAACTACCGGTTTTAGCTCTTCCGGATTTCAATGAAACATTTATAGTGGAAACAGATGCATCCGGTGTTGGATTAGGAGCTGTTTTGTCCCAGCAAGGCCGGCCTATTGCCTTCTACAGCCACTCGTTGATGAATAAAGCCCGTCTTAAGTCGGTTTACGAATGAGAGTTGATGGCGATTGTGTTTGCAGTTCAAAAATGGCGTCACTATCTCCTAGGGAGGCATTTTGTGGTAAGAACGGATCAGAGCAGTCTCAAATACCTGCTGGAACAGAGGATGGTCGCCATGGAGCATCAAAAATGGTTGGTTAAACTGTTGGGATATGATTTGGAGATTCAGTATAGACCGGGCCGAAGCAATAAAGTTGCGGATGCTCTATCCCGAGTACAATGGAATGCTGAAATGCAAGCAATAACTATTCCTACTCTCATGGATTTTCAGATGCTTACTCAACAGGTTAGTAAAGACAAGAAGTTACACGCTATCATTTCAGCAATCACACGAGATCCGTCATCAAAGAAACATTGGACGCTGGTACAAGGTCAGTTGCGTTTCAAAGATCGTATCGTATTACCCCGGAATTCCTCATTCATCTCCTCATTGTTGCAAGAGTTTCATAACAGCCTTATTGGGGGACATTCAGGCTTCCTGAAAACCTACAAAAGGCTAGCTTCTGAATTTTTCTGGGAAGGAATGAAAAATGACATCAAAACATTTGTAGAATCTTGTGCTATTTGTCAACAAAATAAGCATGAGGCTCTCTCTCCAGCGGGTCTTCTCCAACCCCTACCGATTCCTCAAGCTATTTGGGATGACATATCCATGGACTTCATTGAAGGGCTGCCGAAATCTCAAGGAGTTGATTCTATTCTGGTTGTGGTGGATCGCTTCAGTAAATATAGCCATTTCATTGCGCTCAAGCACCCATTTTCGGCAATTATGGTAGCGGCTCTCTTTGTACAACAGGTGGTGAGGCTCCATGGTTTTCCCCGTTCGATTGTTTCTGATAGGGACAGAATTTTTATGAGCCACTTCTGGTCGGAGCTGTTTCGTTTGCAGCAGACTTCACTTCGTAGGAGTACCTCTTACCATCCTCAAACCGACGGACAGAGTGAGGTGGTTAATAGATGTTTGGAGACTTACCTTCGTTGTTTTGCAAGTTCACAACCAAGGAAGTGGGCAGATTGGTTAGCTTGGGCTGAATATTGGTACAATACATCTTTCCATACTTCCACCAAATTTACCCCATTCCGTATTGTGTATGGACGTGATCCGCCACCACTGGTGAGGTATGGACATTCTCGTGCCATCAATTATTCTGTGGAAGAACAACTTCAGCAGCGTGATAACATGCTGGAGGAATTAAAAGCTCATTTGGTGGCTGCCCAAGTTCGTATGAAACAGAATACCGATTTACATCGCCGAGATGTGGCGTTTCAAGTAGGTGACATGGTCTATCTGAAACTACAACCGTATAGACAGCGTTCATTGGCAAGGCTTAGCAATGAGAAGCTGTCTCCACGTTTCTTTGGACCATTTCAGGTCATCCAACGCATTGGTCAAGTGGCTTACAATTTGCAACTGCCGGTCTCAGCTTCAATACATCCTGTGTTCCATGTTTCTCAATTACGTAAGGCGATAGGAGCAACTACATCCTGTCAACAGTTACCCAAGGGGTTGCAAGATGACATGGAATGGAGGGTAGAACCAGAAACACTGCTGGACATTCGTCCAACAACAGGGAATCAGCCTTCAAGTTATGAAGTCCTCATACAGTGGAAAAATCTGCCAGATTTTGAGACTTCGAGGGAGTTGTATGATACTATGGTCCACATGTTTCCCGACTTTCACCTTGAGGACAAGGTGCTTTCTTTGGCGGGAAGTATTGATAAGCCTCCGATGAAATTCACATATTTCAGGAGGAAGGGAAACAAGAGTGCTGATGTGGACAGAGGAGCAATTGAAGACTTAGGTGGATGTGGACAGGTCAAGGATGCTGACAAGGACATTGGAGGACCCTGATGTTAATTAGTTTAACCAGGGGGGGAAACAATGTAATTTTGCACTAGGGTCTTAGCTGTACGTGAAGCTGCCCATTTAAATAAGGGAGGGAGGGAAGAGTAGAGGATCAGTTAACAACAGACTAAGTGGAGAGGGGTGATCTCTCGAAAATCACCAACAGTCTATAATTGTTGTTCTTTCTTTTCAAGGTCTATTGTAGACCTTTTCCTTCGTCGAATAATTGTAAACTCTTCCAATTAATACAATACACACTCAATTTCTTTTTCTGAGTGCCATTACAAATCAGCTTCATTCAATCATCCAAAACTGCAATTAGTCAAATAGTAAAGAATCCTAACAAAGAGCCTAAGCCAAGCCTGAGCCTTGCCCAAATTTTATGAGCTTGAACTGAGCTGTACAAAGCTCAGCTCGGCTCATTTACAGCCCTATGAGCAAATTAATCCTGCAAAGATCATCAACAATTGATGGCTTTTGGACACATCAAATCATGTGCATATTCAAGAGTTCTCTTTTGACCTACTCCTGCACAAGTGTTATAAAGAAATGAAAGTTTTTGTGCATCTATAAAATTATGTTTTGACACTGAGGTATCTCAAAACATAATCAAATATAATTGAAAACAAATTAGGTTAGCAGATATCACATAGCACAATCAATATTTGTTAGATATAACTGAAAACAAATTGGGTTAGCAAGGAGGTTATCAGGAGCATACTGCCCAGTTGTGTGTTTTCGCAAGACGCCTAGCCAGACCATGTATACAATATGCAACATCAGCACGAGGTCTCGAAGCTGAGACAGCATCAAAAATTTCTGTCAACAATAGAAAAGGAATTATTGTTAGCATAATTTTTTGGAACATTACATACCTTCGTACTCAGGACTCAAAGATAAAACTCATCACTGGAGTTACTTTATAATCTTATACTGTATTGTATGCTTGCATTAAGAGTTTGAGAGAAGGTTTCACTTACTGAGTATGTGTTTCTCCTTTGCTATTTCTTCATCATGGTTTGTGGACTTAACAATTGCAACATCCAGCTCCTGAAAGACATTATTAACACTTTTTAGTGACAGGAGAACTGAAAGGCATATGTCTGACAATTAAACAGATAATGAAAGCTAAATCAGAGATTCACCTTGTAGTCACTGTTCACTTTAGCCAATCCAACCTTTGTAGCGTCCTTCAGAGCTCCAAGAGCTTTTCTCAAACTTTGCTGTGTGCTGACACTCTCCACCATGTTTTTCAAGGAAACATGTTATTCAGAACCTGAAAACCTTATGATGTTCAACCTGAAGAAAAAGACAGGAACTTTAACATCTCCCATTGCAGTAATTTAATTGAAGTCATGATGCATTCTGTTTAGACTATAGAAAACAAATTATAGCAAGACCAAAATTTCTGGAAGTATGGCTTCCATTATTTTGTGTCAAATACGTATTCTTTGCAAAAAAAGAACGAAGTAGCAGGCAAAGCACTAGTTTACCATGTGTAATCAGCACTCAGCAGTATCCATATTAAATCCTTCTCCCAAGGACGAGTTACCAAGATAACGCTGTGTCATTCCACTCTCACCAAAGCCATATACTTGATTATTCATGGGTAAAATGACCTTCCACCACATCATTTTTGGTATTCATATATATTTCAAAATGTCAGAGTTCTTTAATCAAGTTCTTACAAGTATTATACATTGGTGAAGTATATTACCACCACGTCTTCACATACAAAGCCAACCACAAGAAAACAATCGCATATTAATTTAATGAGGAACCTACATACAGGAAAATGGAGTAAATTACTTCACATACAAAGCCAACCACAAGAAAATAATGGCATATTGATTTAATGTGGAATCTATATAGGAAAATGGAAAATCAATATAAATTGCCCAATGGCTATAAATGAGCTTGGTCAGGCTGAAAATCTTTTAATTCTGGATTCATGCCCACTAATATTTTTTGGGCTCAAGCATAGCTTAGTCCAATATCAAGCCAATAATGCTATCGTAGATCATGAGCATCTATAATTAATCAAGTGAAAATTAAGTAAAATCCACAAAATCCATAAGTGGGGAATATATAAGTTAAAAATAAACTAAAAATCTATGAATTAAAATATATTATTTCCAAAACGCAATAATATTTTTTAACATTTATAATATAAAATGTATATTTTTTTTAATAACATAATCAAGCCAAACTTTAAACAAGCCAAGCCTATAAGCTCCATTAAAGCTCAAGCTCATTAAGGAAGAGATCCTTTTTCAATCAATTCTCAGCTCATGAACATAATCATTGTGCTTAAGCCTAAGCTAAGCTAGCTCTGCTTGTTGACAGCACCAAATTATACAACAAAATAGGTGTTTGTCCATGATGGAAAAAAAAATCAAGAACAGATGACAACAGAATGCATAGCTGTGTTGGATAACAAGGAGATGGAAAATACATTGCTCAACAGTAAATCAACAACTTCAAACAAAAGAAAGTCTGAAAGGATAATAATTTCATCCATACAAACTTATTAGCTTATGAGAGACTTTAATGAAATAGTGTCATATAGCAAAAAAAGGTACCATAAAAAGTATCCAATATAAACAACAATAACTTTAAATTATAGACTACACCAGCTAAAAGCATATAAAATCAGCATTATATGCAACTGGGAAACAAACCAGAAGCTAAGATGAAATATTTTGTACAAAACCTAAAAATTTGGTATAAGTTCTACATTGAGAATATCACTTCCAGAAAGATGCAATAGAATTCTGTGGAAGTTGGAGATCATGTGATGCTTCCTTATATTGTCTTCTCCCAACAACTAGTTCTAAGATGCTGATATAAAAATTACATAAAGAGAATAGCATCAAGCAGATAGGGAGGATGTTCCTTTGGAGGATTTACGTTCTCTTTGTTATACCATTCACTAATAGGAATTCAACAAATTTCAATTGACCTTCTAGAAACCAAGGTTTTAAGCATTAATATTATGTAATATCACACTCCCCAAAATAGTCATTTTTTTTTGGTTAAAGATAATGAAAATATATACTAAGGAAAGAGAGTGCAAAAGAAAAATGGTGACACTCTATAAAACAGAAGTCCGCCCAAAAAATCAGAAAAAAGAAACAGAGTCCCTATCATGTACAAGTGAGGAAGCAACACCAATTCCCACCCTCAATGACTCATTGACTGCTCTTGCCCTGGTTAATTGATCTGTGAGCATATTGGCCGTGCTAGGCATATGGCTCAATGCATCTAGCTAAGTTTATAGCCAGGAACATATGCTTATTATCATAGATGTCAAATTTTCTCCATCAAATTTTGAATCATTTAGCCCTAAACATCATTAAAATACATGAGCACCAACTCTTATTGTTGTTTTTCCTTATACTATCATATATCACTTTTTGCCCAAGTTCATCACTCAAGCCACTAGGTTATCATATTTTACAAAATTGCGACAAAACAAAGATCCATTTCTCCCATCACATTCGCCTTATACAAGATCACTCCTCCACGAGTGACATCTTATCATCCAACAGCATCTCACAACAAAAGTTAAGCCAAGGTATGACCATTGGAGAATGATCACATTACACTTGAGGTACAAGCAAGCTCTTCAAGTGTTTTATACAATGGTTACAAAAAGTTCTCTTATTGAGGTTTATACATAAAGTGGAAATTTTCTTAACGACTTAAGGTCAATCTATTGTGGTTTTCCATGAAAATCCACAATATAATTCATCATAACAGCAACACTCATATTGTTGCTTTCCATAATAATTAAATAAATTTTCTATTTGAAACCGTATTCGTTTTGTCCTTCTTTTTTTTGGCACATGGTCCATCGACCACCACCCCATTGGGAGGCCCAAGCCCACAAGAGATGCCCCAGCCTTAGGGGCTTTTAGTGCAAAAATTGCACCCAAGTGACAAATTGCATGACAAATACCTTTTGGTATTAATGTTTTGATTTAAGTGTGTGTAGAAAATAGGTTGGAAGATCAAGTACAAATGTTCCAAGTGATAGAAATCAAGTTTGGAGCATGTTTTGCCTTGAAGCAAGCAGTTAGCACCCTAGGGCACCTGCTTAGAGCATGCTGCAACTTGCACAAGCCTGCCACACCCTTGCGCAACCTGCGTGCACCCTCCACACACTGCGAGGCGCTCTCAGGTTTTGAACCTGTAAAAAATTTTCAGTGGCTGCACCCTATGCAATCTGCGCACAGCTGCCCACTGACTGAGCCTGACGAAGAGTTTTCTCTATAAATTGGGTTTTAGGGTTTTTTTAATGAATTTCTTCCTTTCTAGGCTTTGTTTTTAGGTTTTGGTGGTTTAGAGAATATCTCTAAGACCTTGTTTTGGGTTTCATTGAGAGTGAGGAAGAAGATTGAAGATGGCTTAGCCCTCGCACCTTGAAGGAGTGTTTTGTTGAGAAACCTAGAAATTCATCCCTATTCTTCAAAGGGATTGGAGATTTATTTGGTGGATTCCAAAGGAGCTCTTGGGTAGATTCTCAAGAGTGAGAAGAACTCTTTGGTGGATTCCAAAGAGTATTGAAGACCCTTTTGGGGTGGATTCCAAAAGGCTGTTGGTTCTTGCTTGAAGTATTTCAAGGAAGAAAATGGGATAGATTCACTTAAGAGTGATTCATCGTGGGAAGTAAGCAGGAGTGAGTTTGTGGGATGGAAGGTCTGTAACTCAGTAACTCTTGTATTCACATTTTATTATAGTGGATTGATTTTCTAGGGGTGGTCACCTTAAGAGACCCGAGGTTTTACCTAGATGGATTTCTAGGGTTTCCTCGTTATATTGTATGTCTTGTGATGCTCTCTTTATTTTGATTATTCTTCTATTATTAAAACCCATAGAGATCCGGGGCATTAGCCTATTAATAGATGCTTTTTCAGGGGCGCCTCACAAGGGGTGAAGGGTCGATCTTTGGCCTTGGGAGTGACATCCTCAATGCTTTACTACTAGGAGAGCACTTCAATTTGACAATGGTTACTAACAAATTATATAAGTTCATAAATAAAACCTTTAAACACCTTTTACTCATCAAATAAGTCATCTAAAATTACTAGGATTAAGAGTCAAAAATATATAAATTTACCTCAGTGTGAACCACTGATTTCTCCCTTTGACAGTTAACAAGAATAATAGAGAATTTGGAAAGAAATAACCTTTCATCCATTAAAAATGAATAAAAAAAACTAATTTTAGGACAGATGATGTGCATAATCAATCAAGAAATCATACCAAGATTCGATATAGTGTGGATGTTTAAAATAAAATATTTTGAATTATTGAACAAAATCAGCTTTTATTTCTTCCACTTCTTGGAAGTTGAAACTTTTCTGCGACAAGAACCTTTCAAGATATTTTTTCTATGATCTTGTCTTAAACACCTAAGCTTTGACTGTGATTAAAGTAGCCATGTCAACCATATTCTATCTACATATTAGGGTGGATTTCCTACTGCATCAAAATCAAAATTCTTTTCTTGAAAGAATTCATGACAATTGAATTCAGAATTGTGTGCATAATCTTAGAGACTATTGAAATCATTGTAATAGATGACATGGCACTATCAATAAAAATTTCACCTTAAAAGTGGTAGTCCAAAAGGTAATAAAATTGGACGAATCAATAGTTGGTAACAAGAACATGTATTAAAACATATTACCAGGATGGCCCTGTGTCCTATTATTCCAACAGCGCCAAGCCACATTCTCCACACTAAAACGTGATAGATTCATAACTCCAAAAGTCATGTCTCTTCTTTTTGGACAAGCACATCAAAATCTAACCTGAACCCTCAACCCAATTGGCATTTTAACAGGTTTTAGTTGACACAAATATTTTTTTCTTAATCAGGTCAACCTGAACCTGAATGTTTTATATTTATAAACCCATCAATCTACCCAAACACAAGCAACTATTTATTATTTGATGACTTCAACAGATCCCATTACCCATTTCCAACCCGGCCCAAAACCATCCATAATTTTGGGCAGATATTTGGAAAATTTAATATAGTGGATGGAAATGTTCAATAACAATATTATCTCCAATGAACCAGCAAAAAAGAATCCCTAAGTCATCCCTAAGCATTCTGAGAATTTCTAACGTACTGCACCAAAAAGAAAAAGGCAATTGAAGATAATTTGTCAATTGTTACTTCCAAATTGCAAGGCTTGCAGTAGGGTATATAAAGATTCATGTGTCAGAGACCAATTTCTGAGATCTTTATCCCATTGGACAGAAGATGAATAGCTCGACAATTCCATTCAAACTAGTTATGATATTATCATAACATAGGATGGAAACTGTCATAGCAATATTCACTCTTTTTTTGTCCTACAGTCCTACTCATACTTCAGTGCAAGTTTTCTTCGTGTGGAGTGTGGAAACAGACAAAGGAAGTTATCAGGATTAAAAACAATGGAGTTACACCAAATTAGTACCTTCAACCTATATATTTAGGTGCACTAGAGTTGCACGAAAACAAAGCTGTTTCCAAAAGAGATTGGTGTTCAAAAGAATAAATAAGAGAAGGAAACCCTGACTTTTGAGTAATTTACTTCATTAAATTGGATATCTTCGAAGTATTTTCTTATAGATAATTTCAATTTATAAATTTTAGGTATCATTCAAATATTATCCCATTTATCAAAACTCTTTATTTGAGATGGTTTTTCGGTTGTTAAGTTTCCTTAGTCTATGAAAAAAATCATCGTGTGAATGTAGAGGAGTCTTTCTGAATTATTTTATGAAAACCAACCTTTAGGCTCCAAAAAAAAAAAAAATTTCTTTGTTTCCCTATAAGAAACCTAGGACTCTACAGTGACTAAAGTAATCAGATCAACCATTTTCCGCATAGTAGGGGCAGGGGCAGATCTCTCTCAAGATTAAAAGCTATGTATTTACTTATCATAATTTGCTTCTTTTACAATTTTTATCTCTTTTTTCTCCACATTTTAAATTTCTGGTAGTTAACATCTAGTGGTGAACCAATGACCTAATTTTGAAAATTTTAAATATCAACATTAAGAAAAATAAGGGGCCGTCAATTACTGTGAGAATAAAAATCTCAAGGTAACAGCATGAAAAAAGAAGTTCAAATCTTATAAATCATAATCATATTACAGCCACCTTGCACAAAAATACCAAAGATTAACTCTATTGCCAATCCAGCCCTACAGATACCTTGCTTCAACAGGACCTATACTAGGCTCCAGTCCTTTTATCCTCATTGAGAAAAATAACTGCTCAACTCTTGTTGCTGTACTCCCCTATATCTAGCCATTTTCAGAACTCTTCTTTGGTGATGATTCAGTTATAACTGTTCATTTTGTCTGAGTAAAATATATCCCACCTGGTAATTATAATGCCCTGTGCATTTGTGACATAGTTTCCCACATGAGGATTCATTAATTCATTTAAGTGTTGAAATAACAATAACATCTACGCAACACCAACTAAGAATTACAAGGAATAACTAGTGATGCTGTGTTTAAATGGGAAAATCACTAATTATATACCCAAGCAAAGGATATTTCTCACAACTGATTATTACTGACTTTGATGCCTCATCTTAACTAAGTTCAAGAGAAAACAAAAAGAAAGAAACGGGAAAATGAACAAATTCATTTTTGGAGGTGCCTGAGCCTATTATTAGATATATATCCTGCTCGAAATGGGCCCATAAGAGCCCTGAATTGTTTTATTGCGTGAATCATGAATACCAAATGAAAAAAAAAAATACAGAATTAACTCTGCAATATAATTCTTATATAGTTGATCTTTATAGTTATCAAACCATTTACAGCTAGGCAAAACGTAACACAGAATAAGTAGGTGACATCACAACTATCCTTGTAAGCCTGCAATCAGTCCCATTAGCTTTCAAGGAAAATATAACACCGCAGCCTCACAAACCATAGCAGTTCACCACATATACTACCTCTTAAAGCAGGATATTAAAAGAAAAAGGGGCAGAATATTAACTGTTCAAACAAGGAGCAGATTTCGCTTTTGTAGAGGAAAAATGCCTGAAAATAGCTTAAAACAGCAAACCCACACAAATGAGAACATGAAGAGACCAACTCATGCAATGCCTCAAACTGCAAGGAATTAAATGAGGATTAAAAAGGAAAACACAAAAAACAAAGAAGGAAAAATAACCTTTAATAACTTGCCATAGAAAGCAACCATGTGTTGGCGACATTCATCGAACAAAATGCCTTCGCTCTATTAGAATTCCAGCCAATCAGTAATTTCCAACACTGTACAGAAACCAGAAAACACCATAGACAGACAAAACGAATAAAAAACGGGCAGACCACGTCTTCAAAATTTCATAATTTTCTTAATGCGATTCAAATATAACAATCAAAATACACGAAGCCACAACCACAGAAAATACACCACTGCCAGTACAATGACGGCGATTTCCAAATTCAAATTCAAAACTCAGAACAAGTTGTGCGGACGATCAAGGAAAGCCATTAACAACCGTCTTAAACCACGTAAAAGAAACAGAGAAAAAGGGCTGGATCGTTGCTTGGGGCTTACCTCCAACAGTCACCGCCGGCAAAGAATCTTGTGCGAGAAAACAGACGGGCGAAGATGATGAGAAGAACCCTTTCGGGAGGTTTTCAGAGAGAGAGAGAGAGAGGAGTGTTTTGCGAGCGGTGTCTCACTTGACATGCAAAACTAGGCCGAAGCCAGCCGTGCCAGCTGTTAAGATAATTATCAGCTTAATCCTCGGTTTAATCACGAATACAAAATTACAAACACGGCCTCCTCATTTAAAATTTTTTTCCTCTCTCTTAACAGCTCTGTGACTAGCTTGTATTGGTATTGGGACTGTTGGTACTTTTATGCATGCACGTAAATATATATTTGTGATCATGCATGCATGATGCATACACACACATATACACATATGTGTATATGTATATATATGCATCCATACATATGCATGCATATTCTGTCACTATATATACTATACATAAGGTGAGGCCCCATTTGGGAAGTGTGCCAACTTTTATTGATGACTTCCCAAAAAGCCCCTTACCCTTCATTGTTAAGCCTTTTTATTGATATAGTGGTACAATAGTTAATTATATCTCCTCTTATTCGTTTAAAACCTAGGAAGTTAGTAGCAATGTTCCCCCTCCTCTCTTTATTGTCTACATTATTACATCCCATCCATTCTTACATACGTGTAGTACTGCACGTGCACCCTGCTAGCAGGAACTAAAATGAGAAAGGAACAACCTGATCATCATCACTGATATATGGCTCTCGCTGTGAGGCATCCTTAATTGTCACCCTTCTTCTATGTGGCCCACATCTCAAAACTTTTTGGTTAGTGGATGAATACTTATGATTGTTGGAAACAATGGTTCATATTTTTGGTCCGCGACTTCACGGCACCATAAAGGGTATTTTTGGGATTTCAAAAATATTGGATTTAGGGTTGGTATATATACATTGATCTAACCCTAATTGACATTTTTTTCATAGTGGAAAATTTTCTGTACATAATGGACGTAGGCACATCGTTGAACCGCATTTAAAATTTTGTGTGTTCTTATTCTCTATTATTTTTACTATTTACGTTGCACGATTCACAACAATGATCCCAATGGTTGCAATTATTGAGGGGCATTCGATCTTGATGCCTCTCTATCATTCTTAAATTGGATGAGTTCTCCTATTTACGTGTCCATCTTATCTCTTATGTCTTATATATGCTTTACTAATTTTCACTCACATAATCATTTTATGTGTAAATTTTATATAATATATATGTATAAAAGTTCTTTTATTAGGATTTTGAACCCTAATAATTTTGTGTTTTGGTATAGAATATTTATCTTTTTATAAGTGATCTCTCTTACTTATATATTGCTTTCTTAATCTAAGATAATATGTTTCATTATTAGTATAATGAAAAAATTTCAAATATAATGTCAGGGCTAGGCGCCTAGGCGGGTTCAAAAATTTATGGTCTTCTAATGGACAGGTTTGGAGAACGACTACAACTCTTATATACGACCTCAAGCTTGGCATGACCACCCAATGATCAGCCTTAAGCCCAACCCGTCAATTAGCCCAAGCAAAAATGAGCTTAAGTTGGCCATTAATTATAGTTGGAGCAATTCCTCTCATATCTTCAGTCGCCAAGGGGATTAATACAAGTACGTCCTTAATTGGAGAGTTTTCCCTAGCATTTAAAATCTCTAAACCAATTCAAGGGTACATGTCTCAGTGTCATTGGAGACTGATACAAAGCCACAGAAAATCTGAGAGGAATGGCTCCCATCATAGTTGGATGGAAATTATGACCCAGCTGAACTTGACTTCTTTTATGTGCCTCTCCCCAGGTTTTTTTTCCCCTTCTAATAGGCTATTTTATAAATTACTCAGTAAGGCATAAGTAATATGTTGCTACCATGGGTGTGGTGGCCCAATGGTATTGTGGGTTGTTAGGAGGTTGAGGTCCTTAGATTAAATACCATGCATGTAGGGTCACATACCCCGCCCGCCCCGCCCCGCCCCGCCCCGCCGAGGTGATGGTCCATTCGCCCTGACAGGCAGAGATGTGTGGTAGCTATGGCTCAATTTGAACATTTCATAGCGGGAGGAAGCCATTATGGTCACGCTCAAGGGGGGGTTGGCTATGCTGGTAGCCCCCTTCCTCCCATTTTTTACCCAAGAAAAAAGGTAATATGTTGCTCTTTCTGTAATACTTGCATATAATATACGCTTAGATTACGAGGTTGGTTATGTGAAAAACTGAATTTCCTGTTGATAGGTGAATCTAACTTGGAGTATTATTTTAGCACATATGTTCTCCTCACTATGTGTGAGTGATGCTAATGTTCCCTTGCTCTCTCTCAAGTATGCGGTTGAGGTGTGTTTGACCATTTGGTGTTGCGTGGCGGAATCCCTCTAAATTCAAGATGTGAGAAAAGGGATATAGAACAACTCAAGATGTGAGAAAAGGGATATAAAGCAAGCCAGGTGAAGCTTAGGGTTCTTATTTTACAATGAATTCCTAAACATGCAAATTGATTCCTTGTGTTAGACACCCTTGGGAGTTGAACACAATATTTCCCCTCTAATATCCCATTTAGCTTGTCAATATAGAAGCCTGTCAGCCTATAATCAGCCTAGAAGCCTGCCCGCCTCATCAGCCAAGGGCTAGATGATGTTAGTCGAGACTAGATCCAGCGGTTAATCACTATGGATAGGCTTACAGGACAAGTCTGTCACTGTTGTGAAAGGTATGTAGGACAAGCCGGCCTATGGCATAATAATTAATTGTCTACATTAGGGCTGACGAATGGTAGGATTAGGTTTGATAGACTACCAAAAAAAAAAAGGATTAGGTTTGATAGCCAACAAACATGCTCAAGCTAGAGGGCGAGACCACTACTAACAGTAACAGCAAAGTAGTTTGTAATGTTGTGACAAGAAGCAAAAGGGGTGGATATATACTTGCTAATTGGGTTGTTGTTAGAAAATTTTGATATTTAGTGCGTTTTGATTGAAGTCGCTCCAATTTTTTTTTTCCTAAGCGGTTTCATTTTGGTAGGTGAATCGAGATCCTGTGAAGCCTCTATTTATATTTTTGTTTGGTTTGGAGCCTCCATAGAATCATGCCATATGTATTAAAAAATTCGCTTGAATGGTATAATTGTAAATTTTTAATTACGCTTGACACATTTCTCTCAAGCTATTGCTTCTCTCAAGATTTGATTTCTTCGGGATCTTTCTCAACACACACGTGTGAAGATCTTTCTCGACACGCACATGTGAAATTGCAAAAGTTGACACACTAATCCTTCATTTGGCATCCCGTTTTCTGAAAGATGGACAAATGTAGCATAGTTTGAGGACTTCTTTAAGGTGGCAGGTCAATTATGCCGTTATGGGTAAGCAAGAACCTTATCAAGTATGTGAGGGACCATTTGATGTCACTAGCGCAGAAAAAATGGATACAAGCAAATGATTCGTATTGGAATTGGAATTGGAATTGGAATATTCCTTGATCCATCACTTTCAGCCTGTCCGGCCAAGAAGCGGAAAACTAAACCTCAACAGACTCTATTATCCATTATATCCATTTAACCCAAAGTCTCCATATTAATTGGGATTCATTTGATGCTGAAAACAACACAAAATTTGTCACTTTTTATCCAAAACTTGTGAGGATCAGGTCCAGGGGTAAGAAGTGTTCTCACAAGTGAAGCAAATTGATAAGCTGATCAGGGGTAAGATTAAGACCTTACTATACAAACAATGAAGCTAACAAAGGTTGTCATGTGGAGTTTAAACTTTGGTCAGCAATTTGACCATAGGAACAACAGAGTCTCACTGCATCAATTCCCTCTCTCCCTAAAGAACACACGTCCCGTGTGTACACGAGTCTCACGTGAGATGCACATACGCATGCACCCACCATCCATGAAGGTCTGTCTCTGATACCAAATGATGCAGATGGGCCTAACTACTCTAAAAGACTAGCCTATTAGGTAGGTTTGCTCACTCCACATATAAACACATAAGGCAACCCCTTCTTTAACCGATGTGGGATAGGAACAACAGAGTCTCACTGCATCAATTCCCTCTCTCCCTAAAGAACACACGTCCCGTGTGTACACGAGTCTCACGTGAGATGCACATACGCATGCACCCACCATCCATGAAGGTCTGTCTCTGATACCAAATGATGCAGATGGGCCTAACTACTCTAAAAGACTAGCCTATTAGGTAGGTTTGCTCACTCCACATATAAACACATAAGGCAACCCCTAGATAAGACAACTGTTACACAAGATAAAATACATTTTATTCATTTTGCATAAATTTGTTGTAATGATATACATATCTGTTTGGCAACTGCCACCACCACAGCACCATTTCAATCAAGATTGCTGCCTGAACATTTGATGTGTAACCCAAGCAGCCACATTTTATTCTGCCTGCTGTATCATGCTTGCAGAGCATCTTCTTTACCTTCTTCCTGGGATGGTTGCTTCTCTAAGAACATGGCAGCATGCTGTTCCAAGTACTCTCTGCTATTCATCTCTGTCAATCTACAAAGTAGAAATATAAAAATAATCAGTAATAACCCAGGTAACCACATGATCATATAAACACATTAACTACATTTATGAAACAGAAAAAAATGCAAAGTAATCTTTGAGTTGCATTGGAGAACTTCCAAAAAAACCCAAGCTTTGATAGCATGAAGAGAATGTGCAAGCTAAGGTGTGCGGAAAAGGAGCAAGTATTGCAGACAGAAAATTAAACAAAGCATGCAGAGAGAGCTTGGCAAAAACATCATAGTAAAAGCAACGAGTTTATGAAGATTTCAGATTGGAAAAAATAAAGAAGTGAGGTTTCGAATTCAAATTTCCTGGAATTATGATTGAACTATAAGACAACACATCCAACATCATGAAAGAAACTTTCTTTCTTTAATACAGCACCAATACCTGCTGACAGTGCGGTCCTTTGCAAATCCCAATTCATTATCCACACAAAGGTCAAATTCATCAACTTTCATTGATCTTGAAGATGTTCTAGGTGCCCTGTATTGGGCATCAGAAACTGTTACAATTCTTTCAAAAAGTTCAGTTGGGGTCCCCTCAGCACTACACAAGAGTCTGCCTTTGTTTTCATACATCACCTGTTATAACCATAACTGCATCAGTCCATAACATTTGCTTCCTATAACAGAATTAGGCCCACCAATAAACTTGTAGAACAAAAAAGTATCATAAAACAGAAGTTACAGTTCTGCTTATGACTGAAAATCATTTAATTACTACATAATTAATGATATATGCATACACTTTGCCTGATACGTATGCTTCATGAACTAGTGTGTGCTTCTGCCACTTAACATAAAAAAAATATGGAGGGGTTATGTGGGCTGATTTCCCGTCACATCCAGTTAAAGGTTGAAATAGTTAGTCCTTTCATACCCCACATCATCTTATAACACAGCAAAGCCTATATATTTGTCTGCAGCAATTCCTGCAACAAAACCTATGATTGGTATTTGTCAAAAAAGAAAACTGTGTTTGCTAATACAAAAAGGGCAAATCACAGACTTGTTGCAGGAGTTGTTGCAGATGATAAGTCCTACATGTTGAAGCAGAACATGGAAATTTGAACTATAAAGAATAACAGAAGGAAATGAAAGTAAATTGTATACGATATTCCAAATTCCAGAAATATCGTAAGCATTACAACTTTAAATTTGTAAACAGCGGAATCAAAAAGAAGAATTGGGACGGACATCAACTAGAGTGACAAACCGATATGCTGCTGTTCTGTTGTGGAGACCAAAAATCGGCACACCTTCCAATGCAAGAGTATGAAAATTCTCTGAAGAAAAGAAAAAACAACACAAGAAGAATCCAATCATGTAAAAGGTCATATTACACAAAGAACGATAAATAATTTTTCAACATATGAAACAAGAAAATATGGAATATTTTCCAATTTCTTTTATGGACTATTTTAAACGTATGGCAACATACAAAGTTTTGCTCAACAGCAAATGAAAGAATTATCCAATCCAACAACAATGGACATAACGTCAAGAAATTGTATAGAAAAGCCCCAAAATAGGTCCTTGGTGCTTCATATTGAACTTTTGATTCTACAAATTTTTGGTTGCCATGTCACTCCTATTCAAACACTTAAAGTTTCTAAGGGTTCAAGCAATACTTCCAGGAATTCAATAGAGTTTCAGAACTCAGATCATCTTAAAATGACTTACTAAACAATCCAAAATAGTCTGCAGCTCCAAGAGGTTTGTCACATAGATCCTCAAACAGAAAATATGCACAGCCATTAGCTCCCAATGGAACCTGGAAAAGAGAAAAAAGAAAAAAAAATAAAGAGCGAAGAGACTGATATCTTCCCATAATAACATAACAAAATCATGATGATTTTGAGAAGACTTATTAAAAATTGACCTGTAATTTCCTTCCCATAATAACTTCCACCTCCTGTGGAGCAGCTTTATGTTGCCCAATTAACTCTTGGAACTTTTGCTTAAGAATAACAGATAACTCCTCTCCAATGAAATAGAAACCTAGCTCAGCCTGTAACGAAGGTGATAAGCATGGAGTATTTCAATAAAACCTTGCAAATAAAAGGCAGCTACTTGCTTAAATGGTAGAAACAAAGGAGCTCCAACAAATGAATAACAGAGAGAACAGGCATTATACAGAAGTCATTTTTCGATAGTCAACTGATGAATCAATTTGATGAACTATACATCTTTCCTGCAGCAGCCAAAAACAAAAAACAAAAATCAAATGTGACGGAATAAAATAATGTGAGAGGTTTCTCTGCTGTCAAAAAAAGAGCATAACAAAATATCAAAAAGGAAAAACAGAGGAATACATGGGCCTCCAAATCAAATATCTTCATATATCAACGGCAGACCTCTGGGCCACGTATTCCTCGAGATCCCCGGCATAAGTGAAATACCATCTGTTTTAAGTACCTTCAAAGTTGAAATGAAAGGTAGAAAAAGATCCCTTTGCAAGCCACCTTCGTACAAATTATCTGGAGCACGATTTGAAGTGGCAACAAGAATCTGTACTTGCATCCCAACAAATTTTGCACGAAGCAAATTGTTATGTAGTTTTCTATTGAAAAATCCATAGAAACATCATGCATAGAGTAATGGTGGAAACATGGACGCTTTGAAAGATGTAAAATTACTTACAACACCATTGCTAAATAGATGTCCGAAAAGACGGTTCAATATCAACGCATCAGCAACATCAGTCACCTATGGTAAGTCAAACAAAAAACAAAGTTAACAACCGAGGCAACAGGTGATAAAGCTATCAGATAGGATCTACCAGGCAAGAAACACCACCACCCCCACCCCCACCCCCAAAGGAAAAAACCATTCTACTTCTTACATACCATAAATTCATCAAGGCATAATAAAATAGACTCATCAGATATCTCTCCCGCAACAACTTCAAGAGGATCTGCCACACCCTTATGTTTCTGCAGCCAAAAAATTTCTTTCAATTATGCAGGGCAACAAGAAAATATAGAATTTGGAATCAAACATGGCATATAAATCTTTTCTATATTCTCATAAAAGAGACAAAGATATTAGGTCCTTGACAAGATGTTGCATCATCAATACAGATCATTCACTGAAGATTACATCTTGGATGGAGATGCACCCCAAGAAATGTAATTTATAGCAATCTTAACCATCCATACACAAAATGGAATGTATTAGCGGTGCATAAACAGTAAAAGATTTGTCGCAGAAAGAAAATTATGATAATGAACATATGACTTGCTAGCACCAATCCATGAAATGGCTGACATCTAATTGAATATTCTGGACTCATAATTGATGGAACATGAATATCAGGTAGTGTGAAGGATAATACTTTCCCAGATTATACCAAACCCAGTAACTAGCTTTCTATAACGGAAAAAATTAAATCTGGTTTCTTACTTGCAAGCAGCTATGAACATTCAACATAAAGTCATGAAAATGGACTCTTTTCTTCCTCCAGTTAGATGGCCTGGACAATAGAAAACAAGTATAAGCATAGCAAACCATTTAAATAAATGAAAGGCAAAGCTCAACACAAGGATTAAACAATAAAAATCCATCTAAATTTTCTAAATAATTTGGAAAATTAAAATTCTAGCTGTAGTCCAAGCATTGATCCCTAAAGAACTTCTAATCCTGCGGCAAAATGTTGAAATATCAGATGCTTAAACAGAGGAAGCAATCTCATCACCTGATGCTACCATCAAACCCGAACCCCCACACCACCCCCCCAAACAATCTTCTTTTAATATGTAATGAAGATTTCACTAATATCAAAAGAGAGGGGGGAAAACCCACAAGATGTCGGATCACCCAGAATACAGCAAAAACAAAAGAAAGACAGCAACCTACAACAAAATAGCAACATCAAACCCCTACGAGATGCAGATATTTCTTTATCACATGCAGTATTTATTAAGGAATAAAAGGGGAGCTTGGATTTTAAATGTCATCTTGCTTTCCTCTGAATGTTTGACTAACTACCAGCTACCATAAATATTAGATTATAAAAAGTTCAAACCAACTTACAATTGGTCAAAAAACAAATCCATCAACATGGTTTTCCCAGTGCCCACTCCTCCATAAAGGTAAAGTCCTTTCACAGGTGCATATGAAGACTGCGGTATGAAACGAGACCATAACCACCTACTCCTGGAACAGTGTGGAACTAGAGAGTGACCACATAAAAGCACAAGGATATAGAATATACATGAAAGAAAACTGTACATCTACACAGGAAAAAGGTGCTGCAAGAAAGGATGCAATACACCTTAGTAGTAACTTATTTGCAATTTGGAGATCGGAGGAAATAAAAGTGAACAGTTACCTTGCAGCTTTCTCCGAAGCTGCATATCGATCCAACTGGCAGGAATCTGCTGACTCAATAAGCTCATCATAGAGTCTCTGAATTTCCTTTATGGTGCCAACCTGCAACTCTCACTTTCAGGAGATACCCTAACTTGATCAACCAAAACATATTACATTGAAGGACTGCCAATTATCACATAAAATGCCAACCCACTTAAACATATTAAGGCTTTTCACAATCCATTTCTTTTAAGGTATGCTCACTTTAGATATACACAATCTGATTGCTCCACAGCCTCTTAGGTTCATAATCCCAAGAACAAAATCCAAATATCTAGCTAGCTCGGAAAATTATAGGATGAAAAAAAGTGATCTTTAGACAAAACCTCCTTAATCAATGTATGTAATTGTGAGGCCATTCTAAGTGGTGTCGATCATGGTGTGAAGAATTTATTATCCAAAAGGCTCCTAGCCCACTCTATGACGAACCGATAGATATAAGAATCTCACTCCATTATTCCTCTGAATACTTGAAACAGAAACATACAAGATTCAGTGGTATCTTCTACCTGGCAGTTGTCACCATCAATAAGTTCCCCTGCCAAAATTCTGCGCTCATACTCCACAAGAGGACCTGCTCTTCCTACATCTGTTGTTGAGTCAGAAGACCCAGAGCAAATAATTATGAGAAAATCATGTTTAAGATTTTACGAAAGAGAAATACTAATTATAGAAAAACAACAGCGAAAACTGTAAGATCGAAAGACAACCTCCAGTAGTATCTCTGGCAGCAGAGGTAAACAGAGACCTTGAGATCAAAGAGGGATCCAAGTATTTATCAGTTTCAGCCTTGTGTGAAGGCTTGTAAGCAGAAACAGGAGCTGGCTTTACCAAAAGCTTTTGCCTCTTTCCTATGCTACTAAGGATTTTATCTCCTTCTCCAAGCCCAGCAGCAGATCGAAGATAACGGAGAGCCCGAGCTGTTGTTCTCATCTTCAATCGAGTATATTTACTCAGAACTATACAACTTAATCTCGGTAGATTTAACGAAATCTTCAATAGACAGAACTTGATAAAATGTTGAGTCTCTCCCTAACAAATCTCCCACTGCAACAAAGACATAACATTGAAGTAACAAAATTACTCGAAACAAAAGCTTTCTCATAAAGGAGACTCACCGACCAGCTATATTTGAACTGAAAAAACAAAAAAAAAGCGTAAGGAAAAAAAAAATGAGCAGCTAAAAAGGACCTTGAAACGATCATCATATAAAACAAAAAATAAAAAGAACAAAAGGAAAACAAACCGAGAAGGAAAAAAAACGTTATTATAGCAGAAATTGAATATCCGATAGCTGTTTACGGGGAAAAAAGAAAAAAAAAAAAAGAACAGCAACTTCTAGGAGCAATCAAATCAAACATAAACATTCCGAAATCCCATCTCGAATTAGGGAAGTTTAACATCCAGCAACAAGAAAATGCGAATTATAAATGCAAAAAAATAAAATGAAATACATAAATGATCTGACAAAAAGGTGGGAAAACGAAAAAAAGAGCTTTGCAGCAATCATGCATGAAAATTCAAGTCAACTTCGACGAAATCACTCACCTAATTCAAACGGAAGCCTCGGAGAAAACCGGAAAGCTAACTGATTCTCTCTTCTTTTGAGTGATTTTCCAACAGAACAGCAATCCTCTACCACCGAACAAGAGACTCGAAGAATCTGGAAAAAAAAAAAAAAGCAAGGAACTTGGAATGCTTTGTCTTTCTCTCTCTTATTCCGAGAACAGAGATCGAACCCTAATTCTCAGGAGAATCGTCCAATAGAGAGAAGGGAATAAAGATGGTACTTTCTCCTATTCTCGTTGAGCCTTTTTCTTCTGTTTTCTGTCTCCGCGATTAGATTCCAATTAGAATTAGAAATCAAATTAAGATCGTATGCTTCGTACGCCTTACTTTTTCATCTGTTTTCTGTCAGAGTGGGTCCCACCGATCCCCGGTCCCCACCGGAGCAAATTCGCCGCCGCTGGAAACCGGTCTCCTTTGTGCAAGGAAGGAATCGGGGGTGCTTTGACTGCTCTCAGATATTCTCCGATTGACGAGAACGAGGAAACTTCCCCGCCAGAAAGTTCTTATTAAAGATAGTTGAACCTAAAATTAGGTTTCAGTGACACTTTATCAAATACATTAATATTAGGTGATGTTTCTGAAAAGCATTAAATATTAGTCATAGTTTTAAAACATATTATAAACAAGTGGTGTTTTAATTTTTACACTTCCTCCCTAAACTAATTGCCTTATATTTCAATTTGTCCACGTAAAATTTTAATAACAGGGTATCACTTGTTTTTGAACATTTATTTTTTGAAAAGAATTCTTTTTTAATAATTCTAGAAGCTGTCATATAAACTTAGTCACTTGTTTTTGATAATATTTTTAAAGAGATTAATTTTTAATAATTCTAGAAGTTGTCACATAATCTTAATTTATTTCATAAAAAATACTAGATCCTAAATTTGCCAAAAAGAAATCACAATTAAAAATGATAAAAAGGATTTGATAAATGGGATGATATCGTCTGCCATACGTAGTCACGGTTGGACCTTTGTCATGAAAAAGTTGTTCTTTCTTTGTTTAAAAAGAGAAAAAGCTGGAAGCATTAAATGTTAAATATGTCAACATTTGAACGAAGCAGCTCGATTAATGGCAAACAATGGTGGGAGACGATTTCATTCCTTGAAAAACGTAATGAGGAAAAAGGTGGATTAGAAGTTTCTAAGAATGGCAAAAATGGTGGTGGTTAATCATAGGTTTTAGTGATGAGTTTATGTGTCTTAAAATAGGAACAGGTTCCTTAGGGGTTGGACTTATAAGGATGGTGGTGCGTTTGGCGCAATGCGAGGATAAATGGGTAACTTGCCCTTGCCCTGCTTCTAATGGTTAGGTTGTAGCTCAAGCCGCTTGTATCTAACCTTAACTTATTAAAATATTATTTTAGGTGATAGTTTTTTTAAAGATAGACGCTTGTATCTAACCTGAAAGTTGAGCCGAGTAAAAACTAATCCGAACAGGAAGAGGTGATTTTATACTAATATTATGTTATTGGTCTGAAAGTTGATTGGGTATTAAAAATACCCAATCGGTTTACCCCAAAAAAATGTTATTGGTCTGAAAGTTGAGCCGAGTAAAAACTAATCCGAACAGGAAGAGGTGATTTTATACTAATATTATGTTATTGGTCTGTAAACCGATTGGGTATTAAAAATACCCAATCGGTTTACCCCAAAAAAATGTTATTGGTCTGAAAGTTGAGCCGAGTAAAAAATGTTATCGGATTAGTTTTTACTCGGCTCAACTTTCAGACCAATAACATTTTTTTGGGGTAAACCGATTGTACCTCTATTAGTTTTTGGGGTAAACATTTTTTTGGGGTAAACGGATTAGTTTTTACCTCTATTAAAAATACCCAATCGGTTTACCCCAAAAAAATGTTATTGGTCTGAAAGTTGAGCCGAGTAAAAACTAATCCGAACAGGAAGAGGTGATTTTATACTAAGCAGTGGTTAATTTACTCCAACCTAAGATTGGTGCACTATGATTTAAAATCATTTACATCTTAGAAATGACATTACATTATCATGAGGGGAGCTACAACTCGCATCACAGAAAACTACTATTTAATTAATCTCTATATTTAAAATATCCTTGTCCTATTAAAACAATATCATATTAAGAGACTATACTAATCCAATAGACATCCATATCCAATTCTGAATGTGATCATATAGCTGGGAATTCTATTTATGCGATTCATGTCCTATTTTGTTTTTTTTTAAATATAGTAAAATTATTTTTTAAAATATAATGATATTATTTTCTATGGAATTAAAATTTTTAAAAATTTTATGGTGCTTTGTCTTAACAAGTCATGTTATAAAAAAATAATAATAAATAGTGACATTTTTTTTTTCTATTTCAACACACGCATAGCGCTTGCATTCTGCTAGTGTAGATAAAAGAGAAGGGAGAGATAATTGGGTAGAGAAGTAGAAACCATTTTTTAACTTTTTAAATTTAGGGAAACTTCAAATGTATTAGAGAGAAATATAGATATACCTATATAGTAATGAACTTTAATAATGATTATAAGGATATTATGGACAAAAATGATATAATTTTTGGTTACCAAGGGAGCAATTCTCTTTATATATAATTTAGATATTGATATAGATAAAAGTGGAAAAAATAAAAATTATAAATTCGTTCCTTTCGGTGGTACACAAAAAACATACAAACTTTTTTTTTGGTGGTAATCGGGTTAAATTTTTTTTGGGTGGTAATCGGGTTAGGGATAGGGGAATTGGCACATAGCCAGGACTCACACACACATTTGATGAGGGAGGGAATTGATCCCATGACCTCTCCTGCTACCAGGAGGGTCTTTACCACCAGAGCAGGGGCCCTCATAAAACACAAACAAACTTGGATGTGAATCAGAATCATTCACAAGCACCTTCTAAGCTCCCTAAAGCTGATTTGGACAGTCTCCCATCAGTAGGAGATGAAACGGACTCCACCATCGCGTCCTGTCCTGTTCCTTCCAGCAGTGCCCATATCACTACTACTTGGTTTATATTTTTTCAATTTTACTATCAGATAACTTTACCCATCGAAACCACGAAATTTAGCATCACAAGATGAGTATGTTTGGATGTAAGGAACCAGAAGGGCAAACAAAGCATGCACTAAGACATTTTTTGATTTTGAAGCAGTCCTCATTCCTCAAGGCCCGGATTTCACAACAAAACAATATTTTCAATATAATTAAAAATAATAATAATAAGAAAGGGAAACAAATTTGCTTAAAGGTTGTATTAGATTCCCGACATGTGCATAGTCTCACATGGCATCTGTGCCGGTGGTTGCGTCAACCTCTTCCACATGTTGAAAGGGCTATTAAAAAAATTAGGTTGTAGGGTATCATGATCAAGTCACCTTTTTCTTTCATTTTTCAGTTCACTTGAAGATATATGAGCCAACCAATTCCACAACCACTCTTCATGTGGATCATACCCTCCTCTAGTTAGTAGACATGAAGCCGTGTAGGGCATGCGGTATCATGGTGGTAGCAGAAGCTATTTTACTTTATTATAGTTTTAGTAGCAGTAATACTTGTAAGCTCAAGAAAATTGCATGGGCAATGTAATATAATTTCATTTTAAATTTCTTCAGAAACATTTGTGACTGGAAATGAAATGGAAATCCCACCACCCAAATGAATATAGATAATAAAATCAAGGTGTAGAACAGAAACTGACATAAGTATCTAATATTAATAATGAAGAAGATAATATACCTGTAATGTCAATTTTCACTTTTGGTTCATCAGTTCTAGGAAGTTTGCAGTAGAACAACCTACAGAAACCCTTCATAAAATAGACATTCCCCCTTCATCTAGTCAGTAATTAATATTGTCATGTTACTTTACATTGTTAGTGGATAATTACAGCAAGAACATTCTGACTAAGATTCAGTAGCATGGTTAACATCGTCTGAAACAACTGTTAATAAATTAAACTCACGCTCCAAACTCCATGAAGACTCATTTGAGTGGCTAATACTCAAACTGTATTCCTGGAAGTATCCACTGTGGGTGATTATGGATATAGTGGCTTTGCTGCATTTCAATTGTAATAAGAAAGAAATCAAATAATCGATAATACAAATCAAATACAAATTAAAAAAAAATTAGACGGTGTTGAAAGGAACATATTTATTAATATCCTATGGTTTACAATTGAAACTCCAAAAATTGAATCAATAGCCCAAAAGAGTATGAATCCCTGCCAAGAGAAATCCTCGTTGACGGAGATGTTGGAAATGTTGGCCACAATTGTGCATAAATAATTATAAGCTATCAAGTTAATGGTGTCATACAAGAGTAGATTTCCACATGGAAAAATATTTTAGCATAAAAGATGCCGATTAAACAATTTAAAATGGTATGACATGCAAACTTATGGGAAAAAAGAAACAGAACATCCACATGATACCGCAGGTGTTGTGATAGTTATAGAATGACTCCATTTCATGATATCAATAGAGATCCTTGAATAGTTAATGGTTTTTCTAGGATTCCTGATGAGCTCGACTAAACTCATAATGACCAGTGGAAACAGAAATCTCGATGCATGAACAGCTTGGTATCACTGGCATGTAAAACAAAAGCATTAGTTTAAGGTAAAGCTCCAGTTGAGATAAATACACATCAAGTGATTGTGCAGCCTTTTTTGTTGAATCCCAATTTTCTCCGGTGTTTAAACCTAATCATGGTCATGTACTGAAAGAAGGGAGTCTCCCGTAGTTGAGAGATTTGAGAAAAGGCTTGCCTTGGGAAAAAAGAATTATTTATCTTTGGCTCGAAGGTTCACTTTGATTCAATGTAATCTAGCCAAACTTCCAGTGTACCTTATGTCCCTTTTCCGACTGCCCAGGAAAGTCTCCAGCATCCTAGGGAGGACTCAGAGGAAATTCTTGTGGGAAGTGGGAGGTTATAAGTAGGACCATTTGGTAAGATAGGAAATAGTCTCTAGGTCTAGGGAGGGTTCAGGGGGGCTTGACTTGGGAAATTGGTCAATAGGAATGCAGCATTACTGGCTAAATGGC
The DNA here is from genome assembly GCA_947561395.2 of Buxus sempervirens. Taxonomy (NCBI): domain Eukaryota; kingdom Viridiplantae; phylum Streptophyta; class Magnoliopsida; order Buxales; family Buxaceae; genus Buxus; species Buxus sempervirens. The sequence goes on from OX387189.1 coordinate 34,326,770, forward strand.
TTCGGTGGTTCAGTGATGGTCCAGACGCCTTGTGGTGTAGGGTCATTGCTAGGATTAATGGCATGGTGAATAACGGATGGGACATTAATATGAACTTAAAGAGGATGGGACCTTGTCCATGGAGGGCTATTGTTGCAGTTGCACATGTTTTTTTACCCCTATGTATGGCTTTCCATTTGGTCAGGATCAAGAGTTTGGTTCTGGCTTGATTTATTGTGAGGAGATTCCCTCCTTTCAGTCTGTTTTCCTAGACTATTTCACCTTTAAGTAAGTCCTGATGCTCTTGTGAATGAGGTCTTGTCATCTTTATCGAGTTCAGTATGGAATTTGGGTTTTCGAAGAGACTTCAGCTGATTTGAATGAGCTCTCCTATTTGTTCAAGCCGCTTAAAGATGCCTTTATTGACCCTTCTTTACCTGACAAAAGGGGTGTGGTGCCCTGACCCTTCTAGTTCTTTATCTTGCAAGTATTTTCTTTCTTCTTAATAGAAGGGACAAATCTGGCCCCCTTGCTCCTTTCCCCTGTCTCATGCTTTGGAAACCTATGGTCCCTTTGGAAAATCAAGGCTTTTAAATGGACCTTACTCTTGTACAAGGTGAACAAAACTGACATCCTACCGGAGGAGGACATTCCTAGCTATTTCTCCCCACACGTGTTTTCTGTGTGGATCTCAGGGCGAGTTGATCGACCACCTATTCTTGCAATGCAGGGTGGCTGGGCAAGTATGGTCAAACTTTTTGCAGGCAGTGAGTGTCACATGGGTCATACCTTTCTCAGTTTCTGAACTCTTCGCATAGTGGAGAATTCTGGCTTTAGTCCATAGTGGGAGGATTTTATACATATCAGTTTTTCAGGCAATCATGTAGCACCTATGGAGAGAAGAATCTTAGGATTTTTAAAGGGCGGAGTTCACCTATCACCTTGGAGGACTGCTTGCATTGCATGGTGTTCTTCCCCTCCAGGCTCCATTAAGCTTAACATCGATGGAAGCTCCTTGGCAAATCCTGGAAAAATGGGGGTGGAAGGAGTTTTTAGGAATGGAGCAGGAATTACCTTTCTTACATTCTCCACGCCCATGGGAATTGGAAATTCTGTTCATGCATTGGCATAATTAAAGTGGTCTTCAGTTTGCAAAGCAACAAGCTTTCTGGGATTTGGTGTTGGAAGAGGATTGTGCAACTATTTTGGCGTGGATGTCCTCAAATAAAAGATGCTGATGGAGGTTGTTACACATCATTAGGAAGGCTTCCAGTTTGACACTAGAATTGAATACTTTGTTCAATCTAGTTCACCGATCTGCCAATGAAGTGGCTGATAACCTTGTAAAAACAGGTGCAGTTAGGGAATGAATGTCTCTGGAACTTTATCTTGAGTTTTGATTCGGTTGGATTGTTGGTTAGCGGGGAAAGGTAGCCTATATACCTTGTAGAAAATGTGGGGGCTAGTTGCTGTTGATGTAACAATGTTTGATTTTAACCATTAATGACATGCTGTTATTCCTTTTAAAAAAATACTGTGAAAGATGTAAAAATGTCTTTTCTCAAATCAGCTGATAAAATTTCAGATCTTTATTTGATCTATAATGGTCAAGCACTATTACAGCAACACATATCGGGCTTGGTTTCCACCTCCGCTCTGATAAAACTACCACAAGAGTATCATACTGATCAGCTTATGCAGGTTTTAAGGCCCAAAATAAAACCTCAGAACATCCTGGAGAAGCTTGTTCTGTTTACAAAAGGTCCAAATTGAACTTCCAACATGAAAAAAACATGACTTCATTGTCTGGTCAACAATGATGCAATCAGTTAGGCCATCTTAGATCACAGGATCACTGCAAACACAACATCTCTGTGATCCGGACTCCAAGAACACAGAGATGTTGTGGCTCTTCCTCTACCTAAAAGATTGTTGAACAAAGAAAGTTTCTTATATAGACCTTGTATTTTTATAGTTGCCGAAATAACTCTCATAGATTGAAACCAAGCCATGAATAGTGCTCCAGTTGAAGGGGCACATGGATACGGAGACACACACAGAGGCAATAGGTTAAACCAAGTAAACACCAATAGCTGCTGCTGTGGGAGTTAAATATGCAATAGCAATTGAATAGTGCATACCCATGCTAAAACAGAGTCCTCACTGACAATAAATGAGAAAAAATTGCATTGATTACAGTGTGATTTAATAGATAAACTGAACAGCACCATTTAATCAAGAAGAACTGCATGGAAGGACCACTAACAGTTGGCAAGACTGTGGGCAAACCCCTACTTCTGATAATTTCCAATCATATCAATGACACAGACTGCATGCATAAGGAAAAAAAATTCATAGGAAGAGGGGAAAATTTCATCCAGATGATACCGGTAAGGTTGCTTTTGGGGCCCCAGGTCCTAAAGCTATGGCCAATCAACTGGACGATTCAACCCAATTTCTATTATATGTGATATCCCATAGGATTTCAGGTATGGAACCATGGAAGAATCAAGAACCATACAATTCCCTAAATTGTTTCATTTTTTTTTGTTGTTGTTGTCATGGGTCACAGTATTAATCAGATGCAGAACAAGGAGAACCAAGACCAATTTCAGAAACTGGGCATGATATCACCAAACTCACCTAGAAAGAGCACCAGTGGATGAAGGAGATGTGCCGGAAATTTTCTCTACCTTGCGGATTACGGCATAGCTGCACAAAAGCACCTTGATGAGTTTAATATGCTAGAATAAAAAATATATGCAAATATCATTAGTGCTATACATATCATTATTATTGGTCCATCAAAATCTCAGATTTATATCTTATTACAATATTGGATCAATAGCATCATCCATTGCTTAAAACCCATAGCTGCAACCATTTTGTAACATCAGTGCGAGGGCTTTTGATAACTCAATTATAGACTCTGCCATTGCTGGCATACACTTGAGACTTTATATGCAGTTATATAGGAGGATAACATTGAAATCAACTAAGAGTTTGTCATGGTTCATCCAACATTATGTGTTAGATTCAGCTCATGATCTTCTGTATAGACCTAGTCATCAACTCTGAATCAGCACATCCCATTAAAAAGCAGAAGTTATTTCTTTCAGCTCAGTTGCTTTCAATAATGGTAAGAAAAGTAAAAGCCTGATAATTGGGTTAAAAAGCCAAGTTTATGGGTCTATGACCTACATTAGGTGTAACGACTCTTACAGACCATCCTTTATAGTTGTGTAAGCCCATCAAGGCCCCTATTTCAGTGGGATACATGGATTGAAAAACTTGGCCTGTACCGAGTCGTAGCAGCTGGCACAACTTGGTACTGGACCTTACCAATAAGAGTTTCTACCCTAGGACCAACTTTCAATATAAAATCGGTTGACTTGCCAAACTCAACCTTGACTCAGGGGTATTGAGTTTGACCGCTTGAGTTTCTCAATTTTGTAGATTTTTGAATTGTCTCGAGCAGTACCGACTCTGTACCGCGTGAGAGTTAGCGTTTGTAGCTTTGGAAACTGCAAATGCCATGTGAGGCCACCCCAGCTTTAGATTTCAATGTTTCTCATATAACCTCATTGATGATGAGTAACACTTCCCCATGAAAATGCTATGTTTATACTGCTGTACTATTGTTCAACCATTCCTACTGTCTATCCAATAAGCACAATTATAGTTGGCATGAAAACTGATTCACCTTTTTTGACTTGCTGGAACTGCATTATGAAGAACATGGTGATAAGCTGATTCCAAAGCATCATTTACTGAATCAGGAATCATTGATCTGAGAAGGCTACTTGATTGTCTTGTTCTAAAAAAATTGAAAACGAAAGAGAGATCAGAAAAATATTGATGATCCATGTGAAAATCTGCAAATAAATCAAAATATAAGCAGAAAGCAGAATACCATCTTAAAGGCCTAATAACAAAGGAAACACGACAAGCATAAAGATGCAGCCATGTAATAGATTAAAAATATGCAGATTTATCAGATTTATCATAAAAGCTCACATAAATCTAACAAATGTTCGAAAAATCAAAAAACAAATATATTAATTATCATGGTGAATGGTCATATGGAGAACAGAATGTGTATATGCAATGTAGGTTTTTGCCTATTAAATAATCATGCATGACATACATGTTTCAGATATGATAGGTTGTACAGTTTGAAAACTTCTCCTTCCTCACCTTTGATTTATAACAAGTCCGAGAGAAAAAGCATGTACAGACCCCGACGAGCTTGTTGCTATAAGAATATTTGGAAGGTTCATGGATGGAGCAAATGACAGAGAATATATGGTTGATGGGTATGTCCCCCTCCGGAAACTATATGACTGCTAAAGAAAGATTACATGTCAGAATATTAAAAAATTAAAAGAGGTCCCAGAAGTTTTACAGAAAATATTGGGGATACCAGAAGCCAATAGCGGAAGAAGGGAAAATACAATAGCAATATCCTCTACATAACGTGGTTCCAAACTGAAGTACAAAACCTATGTGTAGGCCAATATATATCAGTTTCATAAAGGTCCAATTCTAAATATTATCCTATACTAGCATTAATACATTCAGATTTCACATTAATTTGGCAGATAGGTGCTCCCACCTGATATTTATTTGTTGATATACATCAGTTTTCACATGGTCTGAAATATATTCTCCATGATTTAAAGAGCATGATACAGAAAATCATGTTCCACACATGGCCTTAATCAATTTACGAACTTCTAGTAGGCTGTCCAAGATATAACACTTCTTAAAACAGCGAAAAAATCCACTAGAAAAGCACAGTTGAGTGATCCTAATGGAGCTCTTTCTCGATGAGGAAATCTCATGTAAGGCCCATCAAATGGTGGGTCCCATTTATCTTCACTTTTATGTGAGCAATATTGAAGGCTACACAGCCTTTCTTAGTCAATGAAATACTCTATTCCATTCAGACAGAACATATTCTCTCAATGATAAAATCTGACACATATCATGGTTTACTATATGATCTACCTTAGTAGCTTGCGAGACCAGATGAACTCTGATTAAGGTTCCCTGCTCAGAAGCTGTTGCTATGTACATCCCATTAGAAGAAAGCGCAATTGCAGCCAATGGTGAACGGTGAGCATCTATCTGTAATTAATATGAAGTTTCAATCAGAATGCATGCAACTAATAAAACTAGAATGAAAGCAGAAAGAAGAGTTATGAAGTAGCATTTCAACCAAAGCCAAAACTCACAGAAGTGCTGCAGAAATACAGCTCTGAGAAGGAATCAGTGCAATTGATAAATGAAAAGAATGAAAACTATATGATATCAGTTTTATGTACAGAAAAATTACACTCCAAGAATGCACAAAAGTTAACAGGCTGAAAATTCATTCTCTAATTCTAAATTACAAAAATTTTTATAGAGGCAAAAAATTCCCTATTTGTTGCTTTAATATGAAAATTCATAATTTCCATTAAAAGAAAAGCAAATGGATAAGGCAAAAAAAAAAAAACAAAAAGCATGCCTTTACACAATCATATGTAAAGAAGAATAGAATCTCATTTGATCTTCTGCTTAAAAATTAGATCTAATAATTAAAGTTTGAAACTGCACTTCAGATTTTTCAGCACTAAAAGCTTTCTTTAAAACCTGCCCAATGTAACTCTCCTGTTGTAGAGTGTAATTCCTGGTAAGTCATTCCTAAAGTTCAAAATCTATCTAGAAGGAACAGTAAAAAAAAGGGTTTAGGTCATGCATTGGAGTTAGGGCTAGATCTCACAAAAAAAGCTCAAAAGAAAAGACTGGACCGAAATCTAGGGTACATGTTAGATCCAGCAGTGTACAGCAGCTTCTAAGCTCTATTGTTGATGTAAAACATTAGCTTCCATAATATACAGGTTGATTTGTTGCAATAACTCCGAAAAATTAACTCCGATAAATAAAATAAAAAAACTCCGAAAAATTAGACCAATTCTCCAACACAGAGGACAATATCATAGGGTCAAACAGGACTACGGCATTATTCTGTGTTGAATATTAACCAGTACAATAACAGCGTGAAAACAAAAAGAAAGACTGTAAAATTTGCACACAGATATTACATAGTTCGGCTTTGTGTCTGTGTCTATGTCTGCAGGAGAGAGAAGAAAGTTTTCACTATATACAAAATAATAGGGTTATGACCTATATCTCCAAATCCCAGTTGCAAGCCTAGCCTCAGGTTCCCCTTCGTGCGTGCGCTCTCTCTCTCTCTCTCTCTCTCTCAGTCCAATAAAATCTGAGCCACGCTCCAACATTCTGCAACAGCTCTTCCACCATATCAGCACACAGACACACACAAAAACAGGATGTGTTAATTAGGGCAGCTTTATTTGAGTTTTCCTCCATTTAAGAATTCTAAGCACGGTGTCTGATTTCATGGGTTGTTTTCATTGAACTCTTCTAGGTAGAGGAAAGAGGGGATCCATTGTTGTGTCCAAATAGTTATTGTAGAAGTAATATGATGTAAGATCCTGGATTCTTAGGAAATTTTAATTAAGAGTGAATATTTTAATTGAGGGCAAACAGAGGATTAAAGAATTTAATGGGGTTGAATAAATCAAAATTTTTTTTAAAGAAATGAATCGTTTGGTTCGGTTCTGGCTTAGTTGATTTGAGTTGATTCGAGTGGATCGGTTCCTTTCAAGTAAAACTGGTTCAAGTGATATGAGTTTTAGCTGGATTATTTTACTGGAAAAAAAGAATTATTTTATTTGGGTTCAGCTTATTTCATGGGTTAATAGAATAATGGATTTGAGTTTGGTTTGATTTATTGGTTTAAGTGAACCGGTTTAGTTGGCTTAGGTGTAATTGATTGAATTGAATTATTTTGCTTGAAGGGAGAAGAATTTTAGTGGGTTTAGTTGGGTTTGATTTAAAGGTTTAATGGGTTAACTGACTAATTTGTTTAGGTTTGATTGGTTGGGTCAGTTCAACTCATTAAACCGGTTTATTGGTTTAGAATATATATATAAATGCTAAATGGGATGAAAGAACCCGAAAGGTTCTTTCATTCGTTCACGAGGTCGGTGAAACGGGGCAGAGCGCTGGGAGAAAAGAGGAGAAGAAGGGAGAGAGCTTTGGGGCTTGGGATTTGCGCGATTTCAGGGTAAGTAGTGTTTTACTTTATGTTTTTGTTTTCACGTTTCGGAAGTTGGGGGTTGATTTTCTACATGCTGAAATCTCATGTTTAATTTAAACTAGCAAGCTTAAAATTTAATTTAAAGTGATATTAGATGATTGCAGTTGGTTTTAGGTGAATTGGAGTACAGTGTTGAGCATGAAAAATCTTGGAAAATTTCAAATCACCGAATTGGTTTGCTGTTCGTCGGAGAAGATGAGTTTTTCAAAAATAATTAAATTTTGGTGCAAAACATCATATGGTAATTAAAAATTTAGTTTTATTTTAGAAAGTAATTAAGTTTTAGTATAAAACTTATACTGTATTGGAAAATTAGTCATATGTTAAAACATATGTAAATTTTAGTGTGAAACATGCACACTAATGAAAAACTAGTTCATATTTTTTTTTGAATATTAAAATATTAGGTAAGAATTGAGTAAGAATTAAAATAACAAATTTCTAAACTTTAACAAAACTAGGGTTGGGTGATTACCTGCAGGACTAACTTGCTGATTCAAATTTCATAAAGCAAAATTTTCAAAGTTTAAGAATCAGTGGTCTATTTATTTGAGTTTTAAAGCACAATTTAGGGGTTTTCATTAATTATTAATTTCTTACTCAATTCTTACCTAATATTTTAATATTCAAAAAAATATGAACTAGCTTTTCGTTAGTGTGCGTGTTTCACACTAAAATTTACATATGTTTGAACATATGACTAATTTTCCAATACAGTATAAATTTTATACTAAAACTTAATTACTTTCTAAAATAAAACTAAATTTTTAATTACTATATGATGTTTTGCACCAAAATTTAATTATTTTTGAAAAACTCATCTTCTCCAACGAACAGCAAACCAGTTCGGTGATTTGAAAATTTCGAAGATTTTTCATGCTCAACACAGTACTCCAATTCACCTAAAACCAATTGCAATAATCTAATATCACTTTAAACTAAATTTTAAGCTTGCTAGTTTAAATTAAATATGAGATTTTAGCATGTAGAAAATCAACCCCAACTTTTGAAACGTGAAAACAAGAACATAAAGTAAAACACTACTTACTTGAAATCGCGCAAATCCCAAGCCCCAAAGCTCTCTCTCTTCTTCTCCTCTTTTCTCCCTGCGCTCTGCCCCCTTTCACCGACCTCACGAACGAATGAAAGAACCTTCGGGTTCTTTCATCCCATTTAGCATTTATATATATATTCTAAACCAATAAACCTGTTTAATGAGTTGAATCGACCCAATCAACCAAACCTAAACAAATTAGTCGGTTAACCCATTAAACCTCTAAATCAAACCCACTAAAATTCTTCTCCCTTCAAGCAAAATAATTCAATTGAATCAATTACACCTAAGCCAACTAAACCGGTTCACTTAAACCAACAAATCAAACCAAACTCAAATCCATTATTCTATTAACCCATTAAACCCATGAAATAAGCCGAACCCAAATAAAATAATTCTTTTCTTCCAGTAAAATAATCTAGCTAAAACTCATATCACTTGAACCAGTTTTACTTGACAGGAACCGATCCACTTGAATCAACCCAAATCAACTAAGCCAGAACCGAACCAAACCATTCATTTCTTTAAAAAAAAATTGATTTATTTAACCCCATTAAATCCTTTAATCCTTAGTTTACCCTTAATTAAAATATTAACTCTTAACTCTTAATTAAAATTTCCTAAGAATCCAAGATCTTACATTCTACCCCCCTACAAAAGAATTTTGTCTTCGAAATTCACATCATGTTACCACCCAACTGCTACCACTTCATGATGTGATAACCAAATCTGGATAGATTTTCTTCATCTCATCCTTTATCTTCTAAATCCACTACGCTTCCACTGCGCCTTCATTAATTTCCAAGTCACCAATTTGTCCACAATAAATTACTCACTTATAATTTCTTATTCTCATTATTCATACTCACTAATCAAATACCCCAAAATAACTCAGAAGTGAATATCATGACTTGCCACCACAATCCTCTCCATATATGTGCATCTATACGAAGGATAGGGAAGAAATCATGCGGATCCCCTCCTGACGCAAATTATACAAAATAGCACATACACGCGATTACTTATATACATGTAAGTACTACATTACATACCCCATTTGTATAAAGCTTAATACCCAAGTATGTGTTCAGCATTGGCCGATGCCTTACACTACCGAAGTATAGCTATATACAACTAGCTCATCACCCAATTAAGCACCTAACTAATCATGCAAAGTATTGTGTGCTTAATCAAACATCACTAATTTCTTGTTTCATATATGTTCATTAAACAATTAAGATTATCTCATATCCCCCAAATATTTATCTTAGTATTTATCTCAACATCAACTACTTCTCCGAATCTTCAATTTCCTTCTGAATAGAACTTCAATGACTTTTCTCTAATCATGCAGAATTAATAATAATACCCTACATCACAAATAACAAACCCCATCACAACAATCAAACGTATATAATATAGGAACAAATACTTACCTTCAATGTTAAAGGCTGCTGTTAAACTATATAGAAGGAGCACTCTTAACCTAGATTCCCTATTTAAAGGGTGCTATCTAACGAGCACACAACCCCCAAGGTCATCCTATGGGTTTCTTGGATCATGTTCCCTTTCAAAACTCTGATATACTCTGATACCATCTTGTAACGCCTCGGATCCGGGTCACGTGGACTAAACTGTAACTCATCACCGAAGGGTTACTTATCCACCCAGGATCACAATATCAAAGCAAAGGGAACATGAATAAAAATTTAAATATATAATCTAAACCAATAAACTGGTTTGATGAGTTGAACCAACCCAACCAACCAAACCTAAAGAAATTAGTCGGTTAACCCATTAAACCTCTAAATCAAACCCAACTAAACCCACTAAAATTCTTCTCCCTTCAAACAAAATAATTCAATTGAATCAATTACACTTAAGCCAACTAAACCGGTTCACTTAAACCAATAAATCAAACCAAACTCAAATCCATTATTCTATTAACCCATTAAATCCATGAAATAAGCCGAACCCAAATAAAATAATTCTTTTCTTCCAGTAAAATAATCCAGCTAAAACTCATATCACTTGAACCAGTTTTACTTGAAAGAAATCGATCTACTCGAATCAACCCAAATCAACTAAGCCAGAACCGAACCAAACCATTTATTTCTTTAAAAAAAATTTATTTATTTAACCCCATTAAATTCTTTAATCCTCTGTTTACCCTTAATTAAAATATTCACTCTTAATTAAAATTTCCTAAGAATCCAGGATCTTACATATGAACCAAGATTTTACATTTTGATTTATCTTGACATTTGACAAAGTAGAACTACCAAAAGTTCACCAAAATTTTCCAACAAGACTGAAAATTTCACAAATAAGTGGAAATTTTGGGAAAATTGAGTTAAATTCTTGGAAATTTCAGCTAGAATTTTTAAGAGATTTATAAAAGAGTAAACTACACCTTAAATCCCCAATCCAGAAAAAAAGTAAATTGCATATGTATTTAGTTATATATATAAAACAAGACCTACAAGAACGTAAATTAACTGAAGATATGATTTTTGATAGAGCGGGATGGAGAGACTAGATTCGTGTCGTTGACCCTACTTTGGTGAGAACTGGCTTTTGATGATGATGATAGTAATGATATATAAGCAATTATGATAGTACTGGGGGGAAGAAACATGTATAAATTACGACCAAGTGATTAAATTATAGTGTGGGATTTTACATAAGTCCAAATAAGAGAAAATCGCAAGGAACAATACAAAAATATGACAAAATGATGCACAGAGTATATAAGCAGGGCCAATTTGGCAAGATTTTATTAAAATAAAGCAAAGAGACACAAACTAAAAATAAGATTAGAAGTTAAACAACTACGGAGAACTAGCTCTCCACATTTACCTCAAACTTGAGCTTCAAAGATGATTCAATCCTTAACAAATGAATATATGAGTGTTTTGTTAACATTAAACACTAATAAATGAATAAATTTTGTTAAAACAAAACACTAATAAAATAATATATTTTTAGGTTTTTAACGTGAAAAAATAGCTTTTTCAGCACAAGAAATGGAGAAGAAGAAACATTATAGAGATTTCAACAAAATTTCTCTTGAAATTGTCCTTAAAATGGCTATTTTGGGAGGCACACCACAAATTCCTCCATGCTGGCATGAGTGAATTTTCATGATAATTCTCGCAATTATTGTGAAAATTAGAGGGTGAGGAATTTTGAGTTGCAGCCTAACACAAAAAATGTATTATATCCTTCTCCAATGACCAATTCTGGTTGATACTATTATTTTATAAAACTGCTACAGCCGTTCATACGTAAGTTTTGAAGCCATCGCAATACTTTAGAGTTTCTTCATGTGTTCAGCTGGCTTTGTAATTGAGGATGGGATATATAAGGTGTAACCATAGTTAATTTTCAAAATAGTAAAAATGGCCTTTTCTACTGTGGAAGTAGGTACAATTCCAAGCCATGTGGATCTCCGTGCATTTACTTCTTTATTATTCTTTTTTGATTTCAGTGTATTCATACATCAATAAATTTTTATCAACAATTATATTATTTCATATAATCTTTGTAATGCCAAAGCCAGTTTTTATGTTTCCTGATAAAAGGGATATTAAAACACTACAGCATCTTTTTGATTGAGAAAAATTAAAAAAAAAATGAGAGAACAATCTTACTGGAAAAAAAACACCATTAAAAATATGTGGAAGTAAGAAAAAAATTGGCAACTGCACCATTTTATCGCTAATCCTCCTAAAAGAAACTGAAGGTTCATACTGATTAGCATAGAGGGAGGAAATAGAAGTTAGGAGCTCTTCAGATAGATGCTTTGGTGAGAGGGAAATCTCATTGAGTCAATGTTTAATGGGCCTTCTAAATAAGTGATAATCCAAATTAGGCACATGTCCAATTCAAATATTAATTAGATTCAGTGATGAGATTGTGCTCCTAAAAAAATTCCTACCTATCAAATAGAAGTTAAGAGGTATGCTAAGACCTAAGAGATAAACACGGTTCTCTGCTGTTGCACTTTTGAAAACCCACTAAAAGATGACACCATTGATCACACAACAAGTTGGAAGTTAACAACATAAACATCTTCCGATTACCTCTAAAAGACAAAAGTGGTTGGCTGGTACTAAGTAAGACTTTCTTGTACTAAGGTGGCAGGGTGCTGCAGCACTCTGTAGTTTCCTTGATTACTCCACAAAGTAACATCGAATATATATTTTGGACTGTTTTTTGTAAGAAAAAATTTATAATTAAATATCCTCTGATCTTGATTATTTTCTACAATACTATTCCATGTCTGCATAAGTCCCTACTTGTGTCCTACAAGAGCTGGACCCTCCACTTTTCCTATCAACCCCTCTCAGATATGACTTCATGGTATGGCATGGTATCTCCAACAATTCAACTCAATATCCACCTTTCCCAATGATTTTTTGTTAAGTTGGGTACATACAAATCTTTTTTTTTTCTTCTTGGTAATAGAGAAAGATTTTATTAAGATAGAAAGAAAGAAAAGAGTTACATGTACACCAACAGTGTACAAGGAAATAAAGGAGCCAATCTTCTACAAATCCTGAAAATTCTCATATTCTAAAACTTCCTTAATGTCCAGCTCTTTGCACGAGATGCTAGGAGAAGCCCAAAAGAGAATACACCTAAGGATTGAGCAGAACAAAGCCTTTTGGGATCTGGATTTATCATTGAATATTCTGTTGTTCCTCTCTCTGGAAACAACTAACATTTGGGTACATACAAATCTTTGGAGACAACTAACATCTGAGGGATCTTATTCTGGTCAAATTAGTAGTCTCTTGAGATTTAGTACATTTTCATATTTAGACTTTCTTATGATTGTATTTTGAGTTTACAATTGCTTTAGATTTTAGTTAAATGATCACATTTTTCAATGCAAACAATGTATATACATATAGCTAGATTATTTTTAGGCATTATATTAATAAATGATACATCTTTGAAATTTCTGAAATTTATGATTATATGGATCCAACACCTAGAAGCATACCCACACCAGAAAACAGTAGCTAAGTCCATACAGATTGCGTAAATCTGTACATTTGCAATCTTACCAATATGATATAGCAACTAATCAAGGAAAAAGATATATGTGATGGAGTTCTAAGCTCGGATCATCTAGAAGTAACAAAGAAAACAAGTCTGCATACTAACCTCGCAATGTGAATGAAGTTCTATGACATTATATACTGATACAGTTCCTTTGGTTGTACTTGCCGGAAAAGCCAAAAAACAACCATCAAGACCAGGGGAGAACGCACACAGTCCTGAAATAAAGATCACAAAAAGGTAAATATGTACTTGAATTGTAAACATTACAGGAACTTGAATTCAATTTCTGGCCACTCATGCTACTCTGAGTTTAAGTAGAAGTGCAGTTAAAATAACATAATTACATAGAAGATAAAGAGTAAAAAGAGCCATGAACAGAAGTTTGTCTGATATGAAGATGGATTCTATGACATATCTGACTTGAAATTCAGAGTTTATTTTTCGGAACATAACACTTCAAATGAGGGGTGACTCTATCAGCCTAATTTATTAATGACTATAAGCAAAATATAAGACAATTACAGTACATGCAGCAAAGTAAAATGTACCATGCAGCCGGTTGACCCAGGAAATCTCTAGGGCCATAACTCAAGATGATTTCACGGACATAAGCATTTATAAATGAAATTTCTGATATTCTTATGCCCTACCAAACAACAGAATGTGCTAGGCCTAGACCAGATGTATCTCGTAGCATATTCAATTGTGGCATTCATTCCCCTCCACATTACATGAAGATTGGGTTTCTTTTTTTGGGTTTGGGGGGGGCGGGCGCGGAAGCATTGTTGGGGGATTTGGAATTACTAATTTACCCTATTTTCCAGGGTATTTGAAATTTACTAGAAGATCTCGAATGTTCCAAGTGACACATCCAAGATTTTCACAAAATTGCCATCAGAACGTTTAATTTCAATTAAAATGCATCCCACGGGCGACGAAACCTCAACAAAGAAACTACTTCCTGCCACCCATTTTTTTCAATCATCTACTTCAGATTCTGTGTTAAAACTCCTAAAAACAGCTTTGTGAATATTAAAAATTTACATGCTTTCTAGCTAAACTTGTTGACGATTTGAAGGATCTTTGGCACTTTAGTTTTGGGTAGATGTGCTTTTTTAGTTCTTCTAAACTCAACGAAAACATACCAAATCTATATATGTTAAGTAATACATCTTAATGACATGCAATATATTGATGAGTGTTGTTTCTCTTTTTGATGAGTATACTGCTCAGCATTTTCAGTTTCTGGATCTTACCCTCAGGTAGAGAGGGAAGAAATAGAGTTATAAATTTTATTGCTAAATAGATTAATAAAAATTTATGTGTGTGTATATACATGAATTACAGTAATTAGCAATAAATTAATTATTTTATTGTTTTTAAATAATGATAATAATAATTTAAAATTCATAAAATATGAAAACACTAGAATACATTATTGATCAATTGCTTGTGCAAATAATTGAATATTGATTGCAAATTGCATCATTATTTTTTAAGAAAAATAAAAACTTCCACAAAATTTTAAAAAAATCTGAAAAACCATAGAAGATGTACCAATGGATGACTTACTAATAGCTAACTATATTAGATATAACTGACAGTATTTTTTGTAGTAAAAATGATAAAATTTAAAAATTTTGTGGACAATAAGAAATTTTAAAAATGCTTTAAATAGTTTTTTTTTTAATATTATTTTCTTTCCTTTTGTTTTTTGGGCTTCCTTTGATATTTGCCAATTTTTAGCTCGTTATTGGGATGATGTGATGAGTATTGGACGGAGCCATGACATGCCATACAAGGGCTAGAAAAATGAGTCTGTATGCAACATTATCATTAAGTTATTTAGGGTGGTGGTGTTTCCGGATTGAAATAGCACTACGCACATGGGAATAAGAATGTCATGAACTATGCTGACGTGCTCCCCAATGACATGAAAGATCATTTAGACTAATATGCTTCTTGTGGAGTAAAGAAGAAGGAAAGATACAAGGAGGTGAGGTGGACACTAGTATATCCTGTACATATTCCAAACGGTGACTAAAATGATGACGCTGTATATCTTCCTAGTTGTGTGATTGATGTAGACTGGGTCACTCATTGATGTCAGTGGCAGGAATACAGGCAGTCTGAGTTTGAGAGAAGAAGGTTTGAAAATTTTGGCATGTCTAAAAGGGTCGGGAGTTCTAGTGGTAGGCTTCTAGGGCTAGGATTTCTTGTGCCAAGTCTCTAGTGGGTGACTCACTGAGACATTCATAGTGCAAGGGAATGCTAGATCCTAATATAATGGCCTCTGCTAACTTTAAAAACATGATAGATGTTGTGGAGGAGGCCAAGAGAGGAATATTATCCCCCAATCTCATAAGATCATAGAGAAAAATTTTGATGAGGAGGAAAGAGAGATCAATGAATATATCAACAGCTTGAGGTCACATTCAGAGGAGTTTTCATGGTTATGCGTGAACGTGATGGCAAGACATGACCAACTCGACTCTCTATTATTAACTTCATGGAATATTTAAAGGGTCAGGCCATGTTTCCCAGATCATTAGATGCATTCTTATCTAGAACCACTCTGGAATGCAATTCATATTTTAGTAGTAAACTTTTTAGGTAGTCCCAAGTCAAAGGAATCTTGTACAACTGTTATGGACACTTAGAAGTTGAAGAAAAATCAAATGCAGATTGAGCTGGCCCCTCTGGATAGAGAGTCTACTGCAAGTTAATATCCTTTTGGTGGAAAGAACCCATTATTGCAAGTAAGAGCAAGAAAACAATGTATTGTAGCAAGGCCAAGTGACGTGTAACACAGAGTATGAAGCAATAGAGCATAATAATTGTGAATTACTTTTGTAATGTTCACATACAAATGATTTGATGTTCAATAACCAAGCTCCAATTGAAGCTATATTATGATACTCAAACTGCAGTGTGATTGCTAACAATGAATTGAGGTTTTTGAACATAACAAAAATAATGACATTAACTGTCATTTCAGTTGTATGGAGTGCTTATTAAGGAGGTATATGGTTCTTTTAATAAATCACAAGATATATTAATGTACATATTTACAAAGCTATGAGCCTTAGAAGATGTTACATAGTCTAAGCTCGCATTTCATGACAACTCAGAATTGTGAGGGGGAGTGCTGGAATCTATGTACCATATGGTGTATGACGAACATTCAACACTGCATGGACATCATTCCAGGCTCAAATTTTACAAATAAAGCTGTTAAGGTACGCCTAATCATGGCTTATTTAAAAGAGGGGTCTCAAAGTAAAAACTTATGCTTTTAACTAACAAGAGAAAAAGGGTTTGTGGGATCCAGATAACACACTAATTCTCTTTTTCTTTTTCTTTTTTCCTCTGTCCATCTGATGCTTCTTTATCTCTTCCTCTAAACTTCTTGTTTAACAGAATACTCTAAC
Source organism: Buxus sempervirens (assembly GCA_947561395.2). NCBI lineage: Eukaryota > Viridiplantae > Streptophyta > Magnoliopsida > Buxales > Buxaceae > Buxus > Buxus sempervirens. The sequence goes on from OX387189.1 coordinate 34,343,475, forward strand.
AATGGGTAAAAAAATAGGGACATATTGCAATAAAGCGTTAAGGCAGGAAAAGAGGCATTCATAATAATAATAAATAATAAACCAAATAAGCAAATTATTCCCAAGCTCTAGAAACTAAAAGGGTTTCTTATACACAAACATCATACACCTATTTCTCAGGTCAAGCAATCATGCAATTGATTACTGTCCTCGAGCACCATTGACCATCCATCAGGGGCGGCTCAAAAATATGTTTTTATTAAGTGCCTGTTTTGTTTTTCTTAAACAGTAAGCCCTTAAGGCCCACGGGTGTGTTTTTTTATAGCACAAGTGTTTAAGATAAAATTGTGTTGTTACCACACACAAAAAAAAGCCCTTAAGGCCACAAACTATTACGTTTTCCCTTTTTAACATTTTTTTTTTGTTTTTTAATAAGTTTTTCAAACGTTAAGATGGGGGCCACACTCGGGCTTACCAAAAGGAATGGGGACCTCAATCGTGGTTTAGCCCCTTTTATTAACTTTAAGAGTTAAGAGAGGTTTAGTCGCTTTTGAGCAACTCGTGGAAACCCTCTCTCTCTCTCTCTTTTTAAAAGGGAAAAGGGGTTTAGGGTTTCTATGTTTTATGAAAAACAAAACACTCTTCTCACACCCATGTTCTCTTCTTATTTGCTTCTAAAATCAAAGAGTGACATTGTTAATCTTCTCTTCTTTTTTGCTTCTGAAATCAAAGAATTAGTGAGTGACATTGCTATTGAGTTTGCTTTTAGACTCGTATTCAAGTGCACGTTACCAACTTATCGAAAGAGGTCTCCGACCATTGATGAGGCAAAGTACCAATAGGGGGCACTAATCGCTTTCATCACAAAAGATTGAAAGCCTTGTCTCAATTTCAAATTGATAAGTTCTTCTTCTTACACATATTAGATTTCATTATTTGTTGTTTTCAATTTCTTTTTTTATCTATCGTAAGTGCGATTGTTATTTCGTTTGATCTTGTTCTTCATTTGATTTCCATCACTAGTTAGAAAATATTTTATATTCTTCTATTTACTGTTTGTTTTTAATATTTGAGATGACGGGTAGAAAATATGTATTTGGGTATGAAAAACTTAAGAAAAAAAGGAGAATAGAAATTTTAGTAAATTCTCAAGAAGGGGCCTTGAACAAATACTTTGTTGATAAAAGTGAACAAAATTCGAATCAAGAGGTAATTGGTGAAGAACCAAGTATTAGGGGGGACTTAGACAGTAATGTTGACGTGACTCAGGGGAGAACTTAGAAAAGCATGTTGATGTGATACAAGAAAATGAAATCGGGGAACAAATTATTGAGGAGACCCTTGTAGACAATCCAAATGATCAAAACTAAAGATTATAAAAAATTATTTACGAACAACTATGTGTCAAGATAGATTAAATGGTTTAGCAATTTTATCTATTGAAAATGATTTATTGGCTAAACTTGAATACAAAAGTGTCATTAGTAAGTTTGTATCTAAAAAGGCAAGAAATAAATTTATGGTTTAATATTAATTTTTTTAATTAAAAGGCCTCATTTTTATGACCTTGCCTAAGGCCCCCAAAAAGTTTGAACTGCCCCTGCCATCCATATTGCAAAACTGAGAGAGAGATTAAAATTATATATACCACATTTGAATGAGTTGAAAGTTGATAACTTACCCACGTTAACTTTAATTTTTGTAAGTGTTCAAAATTATATGGAATCTTCATATAGAAAAGGCCCAAAATTAGTGAAAAACGAAAAAGGTCAGCTTCTTAGCACAATTTAGTATGCATGAAGGATCACCCTTTTCCCTCCAAAACTTTTTTCTTCCCTATATTTAGGAAAATGGACCTCTCCAACATAATTGGAATGATGTATTTAGAACAGTGTTTACAGTTTCGGAAATTTCATTTTTTTTTGGGAGTTGGCGATGTGTTTCCCAGCTGGAAAATCGCCAATTTGTGTTTTTGTCAATTTTTGGCGGTGTGCCGAGCGGAACGGTGCGAAACAGGGGCGGGATGCGATTTGTGGTGGTGTGCCAGCGAAATTTTGCCAAAATAAAAAAAAAATCCCAGTTTTTGCCTTTTTGACTTTTCCAGCATTTTGTGCGATGGGGCGGCATGCCTATCGGCACCAAAACGGTAAACCTTGATTTAAAACGCAAAGCAAATTAATATAAGAATCTTAGCATTTTGATGGAAATCCTGTTCTCCTCTTTGTAAATTATTTTCTTCACCATTAGAGAATTAAAACATTAAGTTGCAAATGATTTGGCAATAGATATTCTTCAATATTTTTTATCGCCTATGGTCATTACCAAGTTACTCATTTAGAAAATAGATATTAGTTTCCTTCAACCTAACAAAATATCAGTGTCTTAAATCTGCCACAGGAACCCAGTTGATTAATAAAGAATAAGGTCTTTATTTATTGAGAAACATCTCTAATGAAATCTCACATTTCAAGTGCAGTTGGACTTTTCTGTATTACATTTCAACTGTCTTCATCTTGGCCTGTTTCATAATATAGAAACCACAAAGAGGTACTTAACTAAATTTACAAATTCCAAGTATAACAGGATACATATTAAGTAACATCAGTGCAGAATGCTAACACAGAAATTAAAGCTCATAACGCAAGAAAGTAGCACCATGCATTCACAAAGTAAGAAGCTATATCAGCACAAAATCCTAAAAGAGAAATTAAAGCTCATAACCCAAGAAGGTATCACCATACATTCACAAATTAAGAAGCTATAAGGGCTAAAAAAGTTTCAAATAAATGCATAATTTGGGTGGCAAAGAAAACTAACCTCATCTCACCTTTTGTATTCAGCACTGTATTTATTGTATCAAGGATCACAAGACTGTTCAAGTCATATATGTACAGCTTATCTTGCAACACAACCACAAGCCTGCATGAGATGAAGTTATTATATCCTCACACTCCAATACCAAAAGAAAATGGTAATAAGATCCACTCATCAACAGCAAAAGGAAATGCTTATAAACATCATAGCCCCTGAATTATGTCAGTCACTAAAGTGAACATGATTTGCCCCCAAATTTCTGATGTTATGGGTTCAATCAAAATTCTTAACCCTTTTTTTCTGTACCATCTGAATGAAATGTATAAGACAGAGATATGAACAGTTTGCCTGGTCTGAAATTATGCCCCTTCGACTGAATGAATGACACAAATATCTTCTCACAAATTGTACAGATTTATGATGCCAACATCATGCACAAAAAAGACTTGACCTATGTAAGCGTGAGAAAGTTTCACAGATTTATGATGCCAACCATCTCCATGATCAATAGACAATCCCAAACTTCACGTACATAATTTTATAATTTTTTCTAGGTTAAAAAAATGTTTCATACCTTGATTCTTTCAAAAAAAGAACAAAAAACAAAAAACAAATTGTTCTCTACTTATAGAGTCTCCTTACACATGGGGAGACAAGCTTTGAATAGATACTGCAGGCCTTTTACTCCACCCAGCCACTAACGCCAGTCATATGAAGAATGGATGATGACTAGGGTACAGACATTTCTATAACACTATTTACAAACACTATACACAATACTGTTCACAGATTTTTCTTTTGGATTTCATACCATGTATAGAATTAAAGACTTCTTAATAAATAGAAAGTAAGAGAAGAAGAATTGAATGCAGTTGGTGGCCATTATTTCATGTGTTGACAGCCTTATTCTTTTATTTATACAATCACAATTTAAAATTAGAACAGGTATTTGATTCTATTCTGATTGCTGTAGCATCGTGGGCATCGATTCTTCCAGAGTTCCAGGGTTTATAGCCTACAGAGATTGTGAAGGAGTGGAAAAAGTGGTGCTTTTCGTCACTTATTTTGGAGGATGACACGATGAGAGGGTTGGTCCCAGACATGACCTAGGATGTGGGGTAAGGTTAGGGGTTGAGACATGTTCTTGGTCTGAAGTTGAACGGCTTGTTTAGCTTTCTATTAAGTTGTCTTGAGAGTTGCTAGATGGTGATATGTACAGTGGATCGAGATTGTTTTTGTTTTGGGGTCCGATGGGGCCTTGTGAGGATCTTATAGAGTATTCTTTTTGTGTTAATGATTGTACACTCCATACTTTTACATGCAACATATATATATATATCTTCATTATTCATCAAAAAAACGTTAAAATTACAAACAAAGAAAAAAAAACTTCACTAACGCTTTACTCATGTACTCCACATTTCAACAGTTTCAATAACATGGCATCAAACAGAATTATCAATTCATATCTTGTTTGTGAACCCATGACATATGGTACATGGATAAACAACTATAAAATCAGTCCGTTCAAGAAATAATCGGCAAAATAAATTCTGGGAAAAATATGCAAAATCAGTTACCTTTGTCTATTTACACGAACAGCAAGGATTGAAGTTAAGAAATTTAGTTCTCTGAGTGCAGTTCCAGTCATAGTATTGAATAGACAAAGACGACGTGGAGACAACGATGGCTGTTACGGTCAGATTGAGAATAATAAGCAACCAAGTAGTAACAAATAGGATTTAGAAATGAGAGGACAACCATCTAACAATAAAAACTGCAAAAGCCATAATAATCAACAGCACCTGCTCGCCTGCTCCAACTATGGCGAGAAGGCTTGAGCTAAACAACATCTCAACGATACTAAATGCTCCAATAGCTAGCAAAAGAAATAGATTCAATCAGTATGTAATAAACCCACATTTCCATTGCACACAACATTACTTCAATTCCCGTCCTCCCTAAAAGCTATATATGAAAAATAAAACAAAGTTTCACAGAGATATCCTGACATACTCTAAGGCCTCACATTGACAATATAGGATTGCAATATAGCACCAAGTGTTACAAAGTATTGTTACAAGACACCTTACAAAGTATTGATGGTTAATAAACATTAAATGATTATGAATGCTTATTCCCTGAATGACCAATCCAGTTTTCCTCTTGGATATTCCTTTCTGTTTTCTTTTAATTGATACAAACATTCTGTGTCCACCATTTGGTAACACAAACAAAAGTTCAAATAACTTTAGCATGTCAATAAAACGTATTGATAGTAATTATATAAAGAAGTAAATGAGCATGGAATTCATGTATTAGCTGTAATACTTACAATTTTGCATTAATTTCAACAGTAAAAACTGTATGCACAATGGTATATGTTCTATTTCAGTAGTGCTATCATCTTGCAACTCCAAATAATTTCTAACATTTTCTTCTAACTATCTAATTTTCCATCAAACTCTCTGCTAAGAGTTCATATTAACTGCAAAATCTATCTATTTTACATGTTTACTGTTTTTTCATCTGAACTGTACAAAATTCTCACGTAAACATAAATATTTTAAAACTTGCCTCTTTCATAACAGAGCCTCCCCGTATTAGAATCAAATATTTTGAATCCATCCCTCGTACCAATTGCAAAGCAGCTACAATTACAAAATGGAAACATTACTCCATGAACACTAAAAAAAATAAATAAATAAATCGACTTCCACATAAATAAAAGCATAATTAGGGAAGCCCTAATTCTATAATTAAGAGAGCAAAATTCTGCAAGACTTTCCACACTGAAAGGAACGAAATGAAGTTGGCGAAAGCAAAATAGTTGAATAAGTTCAATTTCCATGATTCTGTTGGGGGATGAGATTCAGTTCGTTGAAGGATGGCTTTTACCTGTTATCTTGATTGAAGGAAGCACAGAGTATAGGAGACGTAGATGGTTGATTCATCATTCAAGGATTTCTTCCTCTTATCCTTTGCTGTTACGACTTACACTTAAACAAAGATGAAAGAGCGGGGTTCGGCCGGAGCTTCAACCCCGAGGGAGTTGCCACGAGTAGAAGCCTAGTCGCATTATGATCCACGATACTCATCATAAGCGCAACACTTACGCATCCTTTTTCCGTTTTTTAGTTTTTTGGAACATCCAAATCTCTACGTTACCCTGAATTCTGTCCTGCTTGGCCGTGACATGCTGCCGTGTTTTTCTCATGTGGGCTCCACTAAAAAATTAAAAACGTTGATTCTGGGATGCTCCACGTGGCAGCATCTCACGACTATCACACGACGCAGTTCCTGATAACATATAAGAAAGATTTCATTCCACTGGGTTCTATACCACACTAGGAATTAGAAGAGGCAATTTCTGAACCAACCCGTCAATCCACCCGAACCCAATCCTGATTAAACGGTTCAGGTTGACCCGTTTACTTATTGGGTTGGATTTGGGTTTTGCTTTTCTCAACCCGTCTAAAAGAAAGGGTCAACTTGAACACAATCCGCTAACCCAGTCAGGTATGCTTTAAAATTTTAAGTTTATTTTTTTTCCTTAATTTTCTCTCTTATATCATGTTTATATTATATTATATTATATTATATTATCAAGTATACTTAACTAATTAAGTACACTACTTTATAACTTGGGACGTTAATTATTAAACTATTTTTATGACTAACATAATTTTAAGAATTAATAAAAGGGTAAATTACACTTACCTCCCTTGCGGTATGTTATAATTACACTTACTTCCCTTGAGGTTTCTAAAATAACACTTTCCTCCCTTGAGATTTGTGTATGGGTTAAAATAACACTCTTTCATTGAAGTTTTCGTCAAAACAGTAGTGATAGTTAGTAAAATAATTTAAACTGGACAAGATTACCCTTTCATAAAGATGAGAACAAAAATTTTAATGGCCTAAGGCATAACTATCATTTAACTTAAATGGGGGTAATTTTGTCCAGTTCAAATTATTTTACTAACTATCATTACTGTTTTGATGGAAACTTCAATGAAAGAGTATTATTTTGACCCATACACAAATCTCAAGGGGGGAAAGTGTTATTTCAGAAACCTCAAGGGAGGTAAGTGTAATTTACCCTTAATAAAATTGCCCTATCTATATAAATTGCTTATTGATTATGAAATATCTAGGTAATATGAGCATATAGTTGTACAATAGATATCACAAATTATATATTTAATATAATGCATTAGAGACTAACTATTGTAATTTTATTTAGATCCATTTAATTGATTTTAAATAATTTAAACATCTATACCCTTTTTTTTAAAGAAATCATGTTTATTAAATGTTTTTCATAGCATTAATTAAAATGTTGATATGTTAAATAAATTTACCAAAAAAAAATGTTAAATAAAGTTTTATATAAGCATATCTAAAATTAGAATAGAATTAAAAATTAATTAATTAATTTTAGAAAGAAACGGGTTGAGTTGGGTTCAACCCGTTTACTAGTGGTTTAGGTTAGGGTTAATGACTTCTCAACCCGTTAGTAAACGGGTCGAACCGACCCAACCCATTTAGCCATTGGCTCGTTAATAACCCGCCCGAACCCAACCCAACCCAACCCCATTGCCACCTCTATATGGCAACAGTTAAATTTTGGTTTCATTTGAGAAAAACCGAAATTGAACCAATTAAGTGTACTCTAAATTGAAACCGAACCAGAACCAAAACTGACTCAATTTTTATTTTAACAAATTAAGAACGAACAACCAAATATACTAAACCCAAAACAAATTGAATAGGTCTGGTTTTGGTTTGATTTATCTATTTTAACACATAAACCGAACAATCCCTACTTGGGGTTAACGGTGGCAATGGGCTGGATCAATTTGGGCTTGGGCTGGACCAAAGCCTTGGAATAATAGTAGTCACATAGGCCGAAGCCCGGCGCTACAACAGGCTTAAGAGTGCTTGTCCAAGCCCGACCCTTCTCTGATTCTTTTTAATAAAAAAAAAATTTGTTTAATAACAATTGTTTATTTTTCTAATTTTAATAAATTATATGAATATATATATATATAAACAGTACAAACTACACTACACCTGCTATTACATTAACCTTATTATACAATCATAAAAAATATTAAAACACAATTGCAACAATCTTTTTTCAGAATATTTATCTAAAAATCTATATGAATAGTATAAAATATTGCTAAACAAGTAATGAACTCTCTAGAGAGGGCCAGGTCGGGTTGGGACGGGCCATACATGTCTCAACCTAAACCCACCCCATAATTTATATGAATCTTCAAATATGAGGCCCGGCCCCGCCCTATGGGCTCAAAAAACCTTGCCCAAGCCCGATTAAATATCGAACAGGGTGGGTTAGCCAAGGGGTGTAAATGGGTCAGATTCGGACCGAATCCACCAAGATTTGAATCCGAATCTGGATTAAGTTATAGGATATCCAAATTCAATTAAATATTCGATGGACCCTTCATATTTGTTATTGAATCCGAATATGGTTGTAAAATCCGTATCTAAATCCGATTAAATATCCATATTGGATTAAATTTGCCTTTTTTAAACGTACTACTTTCACATATAGTATATTAGTCTATTTACTCATATATTATGTTAGCCTATTTTTTTAAACATCCGTATAAATTCTAAAAATTTCAATCATATCTTAAATTTAGTTGGATTCTAATTTTTATCAGTCGAATATACTAAGATCTGAATCTGAATCCAATTATTAAATGGATCTAATTTTTGGATCCATATTTGATCCGCTGAACATATATTCGAATACAAATATGATTAAATCAGATAGATTTAATCGAAATCGGACAACAATTGAATCAAAATCCAATCCATTGATAGCCCTAGGTCAGCCAGCCCATTCCCACCCTTGCTTGGTGGTCTAACTTAAACATATGTATACATGTAATTGGTTCAATTCAATTTTGTTTGACTTTAGAGCTGAAACCGAAATGATTTTATATAACAAAAGTTGAAACCAATTAAGATTAAGGACAATCCAAAACGAACCGTAATGGGTTTGATTTAGTTCGATTTATTGGTTTCAACCGAATCGTTACCATCACAACACATGACTAGTAACTATGCACAAACTTATCCACTTACCACCATCGGGGAGTGTGGCATTAGAGGGTCCTGCCAGAGCCGTGGATAGGGAAGACTCAAATGACTACCCACGTATCAACTAAAATTTGCATGATCTATACTATATATAATGTGAGGCGCCCCCTTCGGAAGTGTGCCCAAAAAAAATTTACAAATTTTCCAAAATACTCATCCCCTGCATAATTTGGTTTCAATAATACAAGGTTATACCCATCTCAACTCACCATTTTCGTTCAAAAACAGTTAGTTTGTAACTGCCCCACTGCTCCTCTCCTCACTTCTCCTCTCTCCATTCCCTCTTTCCACGTGCAGTTTTGCACATGTGCCCCTGCTAGTACTATTAATAAAGAGAAGAAAGGGGGGGGGGGGGGGGGGGGGGGGGGGGGGGGAATATTCCCTCTAGATTCTCGCCTCCCTTTCTTTTTCTAAACATTGCTCTCTCCAAACAAAACAATCCCCCACTATTTTAAACTAATTACCTCGGACTGTTTATCTAAATGGGCTCACAGTTCTACGTGCGTAGCGCGTGCAGCCCCTTAGTATATATAACAAGAATAGGTCCTTGGGAAGGATGCCAACAAATATGCACAACTTCCCTCAAAACCCTTACTGTTCGTTTGTTAAAGCATAATTAATATAGAGTTAAAATAGTCCAAACTCTGCCTATTTGTTTAAAATTTGGACAGTTACAAAACTGTTCTCTCCCTCTACATGCGGTACCACACATGAACCCCTAGCTTCTAGTATGAGGTAATGAGTTAAAATATTGTCAATATGGTAAGTTCAACATATTACATATCAAATTGAAGGTATGGATTGACGAGATCTTGTAACATATTCAAGTTGTTGGTGATAATCAATTGAAGTTATGGCAACAACATAGAATACGTTTTATAAAATTATATTTATCTCAATTAAAGATTAAAAGAAAATAGCCACGTTCAAAAAGAAAAGGAAAAGACGTAATCAATTGAAGGTAAGGCAACAAAATATATAAAATACATAAAATACATTTTATTTTCCTCTATGTAACATATTCAACAGCCAATCACTTGTGAACTCTCATTGAAGAACTGGTTCGGGTTATCGCCATGGAAGCAAGATCATCTTTGACACAGCAATTCATAGGGCTATTTGCAAAGAATGGGGGCTTACCCCTAATTTACTTTGGAAAATTTGTTTAGTTTATTGTTATGTTCCTTTTGTGTCATGCTTAAAGATGTTGTATAGATCTAATCAGTTGTAATATGGAAGTGCCAAATTGGAAGATTCTATATAATAGTAAACAAATAAACAAAATATGTACAGTTGAGATTATCCTATAAACTAGGAAAGGAAAGATATGTACAAGAAACACCCCAAAGATCTAAACCTGAAAAAGAAAAAAAAAAATTTTACATCCTAACAGCTGGTACTAGAGCTGTAAGTTTTGTCCAACCTGCTGAAGCCCGCCCAACCTAACCCCAGTAATAGCTTAAACTAAGATTTTAGTTTGGGTTTGGGTAAGCTCGAACTTAATTTTAAGCCTGAAGTTGAGTTTGGGTCGAGCTTAGGTTCATGCTTTGTAGCCTAAAAAACCCCAAAAGACCCAAATTAAAGAATAAATCCATGAGTACATAACAATTTTCTGAAGAAGAATCTCATAACTCATATTCAAATATAGCTCTTTGGATGATATTTCTCTCTAGTTTAAGAGAAATGCGAGTTCTTCTTTCTCTCTTGTTTGAAGTAATTGAGAGTTTATTTTTCCCAACATGCTATTAAGAAAATTAAAATTCTAATGTTTTTCTATACTAGTTTTATAGAGCCTTGAAAAAAGGGTATCAAATATGTTGAAGTGGAATATATGGGAATGATTTAATACAACTTTAAGAATGGTAAAGTTATTTTATCTCTACATATTTGTATGTATTGAAAAATTTTTTTTATCATGTTTCATCCTAATTAATATTTTAGTTCATAAATCCTAATTTTACTTTACCATAAAATGTTTTAAAATGCAATTCTCTTAAGTTAAAATTTAAATTGAGTTGTCCCGAACCCAGCATAAACTCAAGAAATAAATTTAAGATTGGGTTTGAGTTCAAGCAGTTTGGGTTTAGTGCGATTAGAACCACTAATTTTACATTGGGTTGAACTTGAACTCATTGAAACCCGGATACCATTTTGATGTCATGCATCTTGTTTTTAGCCAGCTGGCAAAAATGTAGAGTTGCTTACCCAATAATTTGGATAAAAAGGAAAAAAAGGAAAAAGGTACACATCACAAAACTAACGCGTAAGCCATAATCCAAGATGTCTTAAAAGAGAACAACATAGTGGGTGTAGGAAAACGACCTCTTAACAACTCACTATCTGAATGAAAACTTCAAAAATAAGTATCAGGAACACAAACACACTTTTGCTTTTATCAGTCAATTCGTCTCCCATCTGCCCCAGCATTTCATTTCTCACTTACACCACTACCTTACACTCGTTGCACAATGCGCACCCCTCACTCCACCTTCTTTTTCTAAAAAAAATATTTACAATTTAAAATTTTAATCCACTCTATTTATCAGAACCTCCTCAATTACCTCTTTTTTTCTTTTCCTAAAAAAAAAAAAAAGCATGAAATATCTAACGTTTTTTCCTTTTTTATTATTATCTTGGACCAGAGAGCTCCATGGCATCAACATCTAGAGAATGTTCATCATCATCATCCATCATCATTGCGAGCATGCGCGAACGATCATCATCACAATGCCGTGACATGCTACCGTTGCCGTTGATGACCTCACAAACACCGGTACCTGATCTCTTACTGATGATCTCATGGTTCTGCGATGCAGCCCACTTCTCTGCAAGTCCATCGCCCTCCAGCATTCGCACCACCTCCGACATCTTCGGCCTGTGAGCCGGCAAGTATTGCGTGCACAGCAGAGCCACCTGCACCATCTCCCCCACCTCTATCATATCGTAGCCCCTCCCTAGATCTCTATCCACCAACGTCTCCACCTTCTTCTCCACCTGTATCTTCCTCACCTGCCATCAAATCAAACCGTTTTAGTCAAGACCAGTTGGTAAAGATGACGACTTGGGGTTAATTGGGTTTGGTGGGTGGGATAATCGGTTCTCGATCTGGGTTGTTAGGTTTGGCGGTTTCGGGTTGCCAGTTAAAGACCTCTGGTTTGGTCTTTGGTTGAGGCCAATCGGAAACCAAACCGGACCGAGTTGCACCCCTAGATAATGTATCATGCATAGACGACTTACCCAATCGAGCATGGCGCCTTTTTGGTTAACCGCTTTACCGAACTCCAGAGCTCTCATGCCCGTGATGAGCTCTAGTAACAGTATACCGAACCCAAACACGTCTGTCTTCTCCGACGACTGGCCGGTCGAGAGGTACTCCGGCGCGATGTGACCGACGGTGCCGCGGACGGCCGTGGTGACGTGGGAGTCGTCGTGGTCGAGCAGTTTGGCGAGGCCAAAGTCGCCGACGACGGCCTCAAAGAAGTCGTCCAGGAGCACGTTAGCAGCCTTCACGTCTCTGTGGATTATCTTGGGGTCGCATTGCTCGTGTAGATACACAAGCCCTCTTGCCGCTCCTATCGCTATCCTTTTCCTTGAATTCCAGTCCAGTGCTGGCTTCCCTGCAGTGACGACACAAAGAAAAAACAGCCGTTAATAACAGCCATAACGGTATTAATTCTATGTTTAACTGTTGCAACGGAAAAATTTTTTTTTATTAATCTAACCACAGAAGCCACAATGCTCAGCCAACTGGCAACTAACTTTTTGGGGGTCCCACGAAGATCATCTATTTTGGGAGTGGGCATCGTCTACAGCCTCCGCTGTAAACAGCCCCTCACATGTATGGTGTGGGGCCCCCCAAATGAATGGTGGGGCCCACACGGAATGTGAGGGGCTGTTTACAGCCCCCGCTGTAGAGGATGAACGCTCCTATTTTGGCGGACTTGAAAACGGTCATTATGTTGAGACTTGAGAATCAGTATTTCGCAGTATACCATATTATCATACCACGGTTTCTTACAGCTCATACGTAAGATGAGCTGTGTTATTTTTGTCTTTTTAATGAGGAGAATATGGACTTTTCTGGTAAAAATTTATTTGTTAAAAGACAAAATAGCCCAGACGGCAGGTGAGATGACGTGGGTGTTCCACACCTGATACCTACTCTCGTATTATTTATTTTCGTTCAAAAGCGGGCTGTGGGGGTCAAGTCAAAATTCGGGGTCATGATAGCATGGTAGCTCGCGAAGTACTTTACAGAAAGGACCAAAAGAGGAAAGTCACGCGTGGTATGTGAAGGAACAGTAGGACCCGCGGCGTAAGATAGTACTGACCTCTGAGTCTGGAAGCGACGCTGCCGTTGGGCATGTAAGGATAGACGAGGAGCCGCTCGTCGGAGGTGGCGCAGTAGCCGAGCAACCTCAATAAGTTACGGTGAACCGCCAGGCTGATCATCTCAACCTCCGTCTTGAATTGTAGCTCGCCGGAGGTCCCACTAATGTCCTTCAAACGTTTGACGGCGACCATGGTCCCGTCGGCAAGCTTCCCCTTGTAAACGTTCCCAAAGCCTCCTTTACCCAGTATGTTCTTGGAGCTGAAGTTCTCTGTGGCTACTTGAAGCTCCCTCAATGTGAAACGTCTGAGGTTTCCTAAACTTAACAGTCCCTCTTCTTGTTTGTCTGCTCCAAAACCCAGAACCCCGTGTGAGATTTTTGGGGTTTTTGTTTAATCATCAATGAGGTTATAAAAACTTTTAAGGTTCGGGGTTTTACCGTTGATGTTGAGAACTGTTTGGCTTCTTTGTTTCTTTCTCCACCAGAGGAAAGCACCAAGTGATAAGAGAAGGAGAATGGCGAAGCTGATGCTTACACCAACTGCAACTGCTATTTTTTGATTCTTGCAGTTTCCTGAAAAGTAAAGTTTCAGAGCTTAATTTAGAGGGATTAAAGTACAAGCACAGAGAGAGAGAGAGAGAGAGAGAGAGAGAGAGAGACCTTGAGATGAATTTAGAGACAAGGAAAGAGGAACAAGAGTGGTTGTGCCCGAGCAACCTTCTGTAGAGCGGCTTTTACATATCAGAGGATTTCCAACAATACTGGAAGAAGTAAATCAAACAAAGTTAGATTTCAGAACCGAGAAAAAAAATTGAAAAACAGGAAAATAAATGAAAGAGAAGAGATCGACCAAAGAGTTGCGGAGAAACATTACTTGAATGTTCTGGCGGGAAACTTGGGAACGGGTCCGCTGAGATTGTTATACGATAAGTCCCTGAAGATCATCAAGAGTTTTTGGAAGAAAATGAAAACAGATGGAACACATCAATCAAACATTGAAAGAAACGTTTCTTACGGAGAAAGTTTTCAGAAATTTGCAGGTATTTCGATTTTCAAGAAGCTGAGACGGAAAAAAAAAAAAAAAACAAAGGCGGACGAGAAAGGAAACGCTACTCACAAGAAATCAAGTTCTGGGATTTTCGCTAAAGACACGGGGAAGGCTCCAGATAAGCTGTTGCTGTTCAGTCTCCTGCTTGTGCAGACACAAAGGAACAAAAGAAATTAATGATGAAGAGTCTAATATATCAGAAACAGAATGCTTGTGAAGTAAGAAACCCAGAGAAACCAGATGATGATGAGAACTCACATGTATTGCAGATCGTTCAGCTGGCCCAGTGACACGGGAACGCTTCCGAAGAACTGGTTATTAGAGAGGTCCAGTGTCTGAAGCTTTCGAAGGTTTCCGAGCTCTGGTGGGATTTCTCCAGATATATTGTTGTTCTGCAATAATCTGTTTAAACAAACCCAGATTAGAACCGGAAGAACTGGAATGGGAGACAAGCAGTAAAAGAGAAATCCCATTTGGTTTTCCGAGAAATTTGATTAAGATGCTAAAGCTATGTTTCTTTTCTCACACTTGGCGAAGATTTGTGAGATTCCCGATTCTTGCAGACAGAGTTCCTGATAGATTTTGGCTTGGAGCTCCCCTGTAACATATTATAGCAGTAATAATACTTAATTCACAGCTCAAACATCCAAAATTAGTTGTAGAGGGAATAAGGAAGAAGAAGAACTAACAATCCGATAACGAGATTTTCAGGGGAACAAGTGATCATAGCCCAGCTACAAGGATCAACAGAGTCTTCATCCCAGTTATTCAGAACCCCATGTGGATCGTTCAAAGATCTTCTTATACTGATCAGAGCTTCCACTGTCACCGAAGAAACAGAAAACAACAAAAAAAAATTAAAAAAAAATACAGAGAGAAGGATGAGAAAAGGAAAGACCAGTAGTGCACAGTATACCTTCCTGGTTGCGAGGCTCATAAGCCAAGGAATCAGTTGCAAAGAAGAGAATGAATAAGAGGAGGCAAAGCTTGAGAGCCATGGAAGTAGAGATAAAGCGCTCTCTTTCTCTCTCTCTCTCTGTCTCCCTGAGTCGAGTGTTTTTGAGCCTTCAACGTCGCAGGAGATAAAGAGAGAGAAGAATCAGAGGAGGTGATACGACCGGTGTCAGGTGGGAGCGCAGAAATTGAGAGGGACTGAAGTGGATACTGTTCAAACTCCAACTCACCACTCAGTTCTCAACTAACATGCGCACCATCGGACCATCCATTCCTTTCTCGTTATTCCTCGCGACAGCGAAAGGAGGAGAGGTCCTTTTCTTTTCTTGTTTTCAATTTTAATTTTCCCCAAGAAAATAATAAAATTAAAGGAATTAAAATTATGAAATGAAATGACTTAAAATGTCCATGCTTTCTAAATTTTTTAAATTGGAATAATTAAATATATATTTGTTACCTTAAAACTATATATCATTTTAAAATTTTATTTTGTTTTCTAGGAAATGAGTTTTAAGTGAGAATACCCAATTGGACCAATGCCATTATTAGATCCATTCGCGCTCTTATTTTTTATTAGCCCTTTGAATTTGGAAAAAAATTATAATTAATTTATTTTTTAAATTGTAATTATCTACTCAAATGTCTATTGTATATATAATTGCACAATTCTTGTTGTAGAGGATGAGAGCTCTAATGACAAACTGAGCCCAAGCCCCAAAAAAATAAAAAAGGAAAGTAATTTAATAAGATTAATTCAAGCTCAAACCTTAATAAAGATTTACGAGCACAAGTCAAGATACTTGTATGTTATTCCTTTGGTTTGATAATTAAGTAATTAGAACTTCATTCATTAGGCTTATGGGTGTGGCAAAACAAAAGCATAATTGGATCAACTGAACAATCTTAACATTTTGAAGTTGTGCTAAATTAGATCGAATGAACACAAAATAATGTTTAATGATTGAATAAAAAGAGACATAGTGTATAGCCTCGGCATTTCTCAAATAATTGTTTCTCATTATATTTTTCTAAACAATGTGCTTAAATGGATAAAATTATACTAACATAAAAAAAAAAAAAAGTCTTGGAGATTTTGGCTAACATTAGATTTTTAATTCTACCCCTTAAAGTTTAAAATCTTTTAATGTCCTTAATTACCTACTATGCTTGTGCATTTTTCTATAGAATGCACCTCAAAAAATTTAAAAGACCATTAAAACCCTTGAATAATTATCAAAATTAATTTATGGAACATATACATGCACCTACAGGTATAAAAAGAGGCCATATCAGTTGGAGCATACGGTAGAAGATCTGTTGGTTCAACGGTAAGTGGGGTGTACATGTCAGTATCATTCATAGACGTATACACCCTACTCACCATTGGACCAGCAGATATTCCAGCAAATGGCTCCGGTCGATTTCAAGTCGTATAAAAAAGGGTAGTGAGAATGATGATTCCATTTATGCGATTACTTTAAATAATTTGGGAGAGGAATTGAATCCTTTAATGATTCCACAAGAGTTTAATATACAAAACAGTATAAAAGTTGTGTCAACATTTGCACGACGTTTTCTTTCTTTTTTATCTTTTCCTTTTTTGAACATGAACAGAGAATATAGTTTCGGTGCGCCACTCAAGTTGAATGGATTATAAAGGCCTTTACAAGTCCAGCATCCAGCCCAAATATCACCCCCACACGCATCCACACCCATTCATCCAATACCAAACCTTAACCCGTCCCCTATAAAGTTGGTAACGGGGCTCCCTATTAGGTCGGTACCGGGGCGGGTGTGACCCTGTTAAAGTACAAAATGCAAAAAAATTAAAGTTTTTAAAAAAATATATAATATACACCTTAATAACATATTTATTAATAAAATATATATATTTCTAATATAAAAATATATGAAAATAATAAAAATAATATTTTCATATATGAAGGTCAGGTTGAAGGTGCGCCCCCACCCCGATTTTAGGTGTACCAAGCCCTAATCATTAGGGCAGGGCGGGTTAATGGTTTATCAACCCTCCCCCATTGCCATCCCTCTCCATTCACATATACCTCTTTAGCAAGCGTGGCTTTGGAGGGGACCAAGAGGAAGCATATAACAACAAATCTAACAACTCCCAAGGTCTTAGTTGGAGGTAAGTTGTCAAACCGTTTCCTTTAATTTTGTTAGGGGGCTTCAAACTTTAGCCTTGGATATGAATATCACACTGACTTTACCATCATCTTAAGTGGTACCCCTTTTATTTTCTCTTTTATTTATTTATTTTTTGTCTTAGGTTATACTATTATAAAACTAACCCTAGGGAATATTCTCCAAGGATTCTGATCGGCCTTTTTCACAGTTACAATAAGTCCTTTGAAAATCCTAAAAAGACTTCTTTGTCCAATAATATCTGCCTACCCAAATGCATATCCTCCAAAAAAACTACCCGAAGCTATCTTGGGTCCAAATTAACCACTATGTAGACATGCATTAGTGCACATGCCTCCTCTAATTATGAACAAGGCTTTTTTAAATTTGGGCCCTATCTATTGAATATATGCAACATGGCTATTTATCTTAAGGATCAGTTGGTGAGTCCTTAAGTCCATGCTCCTATAGGCTCTAGCTCCTTCAAAATTAATGGAAAGACTAATTCAGTATTAGAATTAGCGGATAGGGTTAGAGGCAATGATTAAAGGAGCACGTAATAAACTAAACAACAATCATCAAAAGATGTTTATTGTAACAAATTTTTTTTGGTATGTGTTATATACAAATGAAAAGGCTGCTAAAATTGTGAAACTTCATTTTTTGAAAGTAAATGTGATCATTCCTTCTTTTTTTTTTAATAATAAAGCTAATCAGCCATGCAAGTATAATAAGGTGCCGGTCAGGCTTTGGCCCTGCCATTCATGGCCGTTGATGATTTTGTTTTCTTTTATCTTCTAAAAGCTAATTTCATGACCTTATCCCTAGCTATCAACATTATAAGCACCAACTTTTTATCTTAAGAATCATTTCATTAAGCAACTTGAGATTATAATAATTACCTTAAAATTTTGTCAACGCCCCTTCTGTTCAAATTTTGATGCATCATTAATTTTAACAAAAAAAATAAAAATAATTCACTTTTGAATTTAAATTTGAAAAAAAAAAAAAGGCACATATGTGCATTCATAACCATATCAATCAAAACCATGAAAGGTCAAAAATTTTCTTTCCTTTTTTTTGTTTTTTTTGTTTTTGCCTTTTTTGGTTGTATGTTAGGCAATTGATCTTTTGGCTTGACTTAATCTAGACTTCAACAAGCTCAAGCTTGGATTGCATGAACCCAAAAACTCAATTTATGGTTTTGAATAATATTTAGGATATTTTTATTTAAAAAATTTTCAAATATCTAATAAACTACATAATGAAATTGCAGGCACTTGTTTGAGCCAGACAAAAGCAATATTCTACAAATGAAATTTAGCTGGTTTCATTTGGGACCCTAACCCTATCCTTAAGGGAGTCTCTTTCATGCAATTCACTACTTACCTGATTGGGGCAAGTTGTGTCAACTCAAGCACCAAATCCCTATGTCGTTCAAATCCTACAGAGCATTATATATATATAGAATGTGTTTCCTTTAGAGCACTTCAGTCGGTGGTGCTGTGCTACCACCGGTTGTGATGGGGTTAGTGGGGGGTGTGGGCCCCTATTGACACAGGCATCCATTTGTCCATTTCACTCTGGCACCATGGAGTGGGGCCAGAGGAAACGATCTTATATATATATAGTTTTTAAAAAAAATTATATAATCAACATATTTACTTATATAATTTGTATAATTAATAAATAATAACAAAATAATTAAGCACAAACTTGAATTATAAGTTACCAAAACCCGTGAGAGCGTATCGCGCGTTGTGTTTCATTGTTTGCTCTATATAATGAAACATACACGTATACGTCAGCTTTATACACAGACATATACACTTACTTCAGTGTCCAAACCAAACGATAAAAATGAGGTTTGATATCCTCTAAAAGTTATTTCTTGCATTTATATATCCAGTTGAGGGAGATGCTGTCACATGTGGTATCCAACGATTAGGGTTTTTTTTCTTGTTATAAATGAATTGAGGTTAATGGGATAACTAAATCTTGAGATCGATAGTGTTAATTAAAAGAACAAAGGCATATTTACTCAATCAAAACTTCTTGTTCTTAAGCTAGTTCAGACGTTCTAAATTTAAGAAGGAATGCTACTATGATTCAAATTGGGTTTTTCTTTATTTTTCCTATTAATTATTCTTAAATTTTATTTTTAGAAGGAGGAAGCACGGGGAGAGCTTCCTTTACTAATTCACTTTATCGCTTTTACGGGAATGTTTATGATAATATTTTATCCAAACGGGCACATTTCCACATTCAACAAAATCTTCGTTGGAACACGTTACTTTCCACTGCTCATGCGGCTGGTTCTGCCTTCTCATTGATTCTTCCACGTTAGCTTTAGCTTTAGCTTTTAGCTTTTAGCTTTTGCTTTGCTCGCGAGGCAGAAAAAAGGAAAATGAGAATTGGAAAAACCGAAAAGCAAAGCCAATGAGAGAAAAAAAATGCAAAAAGTGCCGCCCGTGCCCACAGATCTTGTCTAGACCCAAGAAAAGGGTTATCATCTTCTTAGTTTTAAGGAAGAGACATGTAACAACCTTTATTGCTTTATTATCCTTCCATCAAAACACCTCTATATACACACATACTCCTGTTTTCTTTGCAGCTTTGGATGAGTGTGAGCCATGGCACTTTTGCAGTTGCAATGATGCCAATCTGTTAAAGGATTTGTGATAAGAATAAACCCATGCTGCACACCATGAAATATCCCAAGAGGGTATCTGGAAACGAGATCTGTTGTGAACTTGCTTGTGGCCTCGGTCCCAATAGATGTGACTGCTAATACAAGAGAGATTAAGGGGCAACTCTTTTGAGAAACGTGGCACCTAGCTATCTGATTGCATAGGAAAAGCAGAGATTTACATATGTGGGTCCAGATGAAAAATGGAAATTTATTGAACTGTGTTCTCAACGTGAGTACAGAGAGATATACAAGGCACTATTTAAAGCCTTAGATACACAACTGTTAAGCTAATCCTACAAGATTTGATTAGGAGAAAATCTCTCTTGATTGATAGATACAAGGTTTGACTCTCCTTGAATTTTGAATGAATCAGTTTGTTGGGATTGCAGATCAGTCTTCATTCTTATCTCTAGTCTTCATCCTTATCTCTTCATTTATTAAATCATTTTCCTGATTTGAACTTAGGGTTTGCTGATTTGAACCTAGGCTTGAATCTGTACTGTTAATACCCTCCCTCAAGTTGTGTCGGGGTTGGAGGCACAACTTGCTGCGAAGATAATAGAAGGATGCTTTAGAGAGAGGCTTTGTGAAGATATCGGCAAATTGATTTGTGGAAGAGATATGTCATGTGACAAGATGACCAAGTGTAACTTGCTCCCTAACAAAGTGATAATCTATCTCAATGTGTTTGCTTCTGGCATGAAAGACCGAATTGATTGTCATGTAGAATGCACTAAGGTTGTCACAAAACAATATTTGAGGTGTTCGTGGAAGAATTTTAAGATCACGCAGGATGAATGTGAGCCACATAAGTTCAGCTGTTGTATGAGCCATTGATATGTACTCAGCTTTAGTACTAGATCTTGAAACTATATGTTGCTTCTTAGCACACCAAGAGATTAAATTACACTTGAGAAAGGTGCAATAACCTATAGTTGAGCGTCGAATTGTGGGGCAACCTGCCCAATCTGCATCAGAGAAGGCAAAAAGATCAAGTGTAGAATGTGAAGTTAAATGAAGACCAATATTAATGGACCCTTTTACATATCTCAATATTCATTGCATGAGGTCTGGGGAGGGTTTGATATACGTAGCCTTATCCCATAAGAGAAGAGGCTATTCCTTATGACAAAAACGTTAAAAAATGCTTTTAGATTACAAAGAATAACTTTCCATACATTTAAAAACTTTCTTTTACTTAGTCAAATTGTCTAAATGCTGTGTTTTTGCTTAGAATTTCATTATTTTTTCTCTTGATTGGAGCACAAGAATCTCACTTTTCTCTCTCTACACAAGGTGAGGAGTCTGCTTACATGATCATAGAGAATTGATATGGGATGCGGAATCAAATTACAAGATGTGGGTTCTCCTCATCAAGACAGCATCCATGTGATGCATGAACAAGCCATCTTTTAGAATCAAATTGTGAAGGAAAAGAAGATACTTATGCTTCAAGAAAATTTACTTTTAAAATATAATTAAATTATAGGATCACTTTATTTGAGACTCAAGCGCATTGTGCGTCGTACAAGCTTCCTTACATGGGATACAAGCGCATCCTACCTGTGATATGAACGCATCATACTCTGCGTCGTACAAGCCTTCTTACGTGAGATGTGAACACATCATAAGTAGATATAAGTGTTTTTTACCTATATTAAAGTGACTATTTTTTTAACTTTTTTGAAAAATGGCCTTGCGGGTCAATTTCATTTGAAAAGTGACCGTTTTCTGCAAAATGAGATTTTTGATGGACTTTCTTTATAAATACAAGCTAAAAAATGACCCTTTTAATAATTTTTACCAACTAAAAAATACCGAGTTCGGGTTATTTGTGTGGGTTATGCGGGCTTTGGGTGGACCGGGCTACGTTTAAATTTTTGACTCGACCTCCAGTGCTCACCGGGGGCAAAAATCTAAGCTTAATGTCCGTTAGGCCCAGATTCATATTATAAGGTCAGAAAACTAAGTCACGCTTCAAACCCATCTTGAAATTGATTTACTGGGCCCAAACATGTAACCTGTTGGGCCAACCTTATGAGTTTAAACACATAGGAGTTTCCTTGAGAAAGGCCTTCATCAATCATTGACTTTAACTGGCTCAGTAGGATCTAAAGATAACTAAATTGTCCAAAAAAAGAAGCTTTGAGAACCCAAAACAATCCCCTCTTCCATACTCTGAAAGCGAAAAACACAGATGTGAAGCCAAAAAGAACAGCTGCAGATGGTGTTAATGGGAACACTTTCCTACCTCAATGAGTTGCAGGTGGATGGGCAATATCACTCCGATCGCGATTGATTACGACGCAGATTTTGATTATGTGGTCATGAACTTGGACTGTCCAAATGTTTAGCGACGAATTTGATTGGCCGTGAATGTAGCTAAAATGATAATTCTGGATGCTTATCATTCTGGGTCATCCAAAATGTTTGGCCATTTAATTTCCGCTGGTTATATCTTTACCTTTGATAGAAGCCTAACCAGATAAGGGAAATTTTTTATATTGATCAATCCAAACGCATCCTTAGGTCCCGTTTGGTTAGCCGGACTATATGAGAAAGTTGGGTTTGTGAAATGACCGAAACCATGTCAAATAAATTTTTTTAGTGTAATTTTCTCACATAATTTTAAATCCATTATATCCCACATACATGACAAGCCAAACTAAAAAAAATAAGCAGAAAAGTGATTCTGCACTCAGCCTCCTCACAGTCCAGCTATCCAAAAGGCAACCCATTTTGTTTGTATTATGAGGCATGCTAAGTGCCTTGTAAAAAGTACTATCATGCACTCAAGTCCTTGGTGCTCCTTAAGGTGGTGTTTGGACAGATCTTAATTTTAAATACCCATTAGTCATTAAGCTAATAAAATTCCTTTTCAAATTGGCTCTCACAATTGGGACCAAATCACTTTTAGTTTTAGTAAAAACTAGGTGAAGGTGCCTAAGTGGGTCGAATATATACTTTGAATAATCAATTCCATCAATAATCAACAATAAATAATCTCAACTTGTTCATAACTAATTGAGGTCGGTAACACGCGGGAACCGGATTCTATAGCCCAAATCATTGATTAGTTTAGTGAAGAAAAACTTGGAATGGCTTTTTAGAATAATACTATTGAAAGCATACTTCAATAATTAAGTAAACAAACACACCCCTAAAGTTACCTATGAGCACCATTTAAATTAGCTACATATTTAACCCCAATTTCTCTTAGTTCATACATTGTCTAAAACCACAGATGGACATGCAAATTGGTCAGTTCTAATTATCTAAGACATCTAAGGGTTTAAAAATTGTTAAAGGGTATTTTTTTTTATTTCAGTATATGGTAACAAAACATTTTAAGGTTGTTTTGGGAAAAAAAATTTCGTTCATGGCATTTTCTCGAAGGGACCGCTTCCCATTATATACAAACATTTTAATATTTTTTTAGTAAAAAAAATTATGTGCATGGCATGGTCTCTCCGAGGGGCCGCTTCCCTTTATATATAGTATAGATTGATTAATATGGATAGAGGTTAGTGTTTTCTGATTGTTTGGTCCTGAAAATGGCATGAGAGATTAAAATATTGCTATAAAACAACTGATTAACAAGATGGCAATCTAAAGTAGAATAATGTATACCATCTTTTAGCTGGATTTGGATTTCTCTTTTGGAGTGTCACAAGCACTTTGACTCAATATCAAAACAAAGAGAAACCATGATCTATCTTCAAATGAGATGGGGTAGGCCAAAAGTATCAAATTCTTTTTTCACATAAATCCAAACTTTTTATAAGATATGTATGAAGGGAATACCTCTTATAACAAGATATGATCCACTTTAAAATTAAACGAGGACTTTTTCAAATCATGCAAGACAAATGATATTGCTAAAAGTTTTTCTAATTGTTTCTGTTTGTTTGCTTCCATTGTTATAAGAGGAGTCCAGCAAATATTAGGGGCCCTACCTCCAAAGCCAAGTTGCAGATCTACTTTGAGGGTATCGGAAATTAGAATAATCTAATCAAACATTTGTTTTGTTGAACTATAACCTGATACAAACATAAATGCGGGCGTATAAAAAGATATACATATTCACATATGTGTACATACACATACACATGCACATGCATACACACACAGTGAATGTATCATCATAAGACGCACAACGACACTCATATATAGGCACATATGTGTATATGCACATGAACATGCATACACACATTGAATGTATCATCATAAGACGCACAACGACCCTCATATATAGGTGATCCATGCACCACATTTGACCGGTTTTAACGCGACCTACAAGCTTTTGCTATTTGTTGACATGCCACTTGGTATTTCATTAATCTATACTATATATAAAGAGGACACAGGCTTAAGAAGCGTGCCAAAAAATGTATTTTTTTTTTTCGGACAATTTACCTTCTAATGTCATTTTGTCTTTTATATTTAGGTGGATAACTTTGTCTTTTTCATTTTCCAAAATGATACTTCAACATTTCTTATCTCTTACATGTCTTAAATCATTTTTTCATTTTTCACTTTCTAAAAATGCCCTTCAACAATTTTGTATCCCTTGTATGTCCTAAAATTTTTATTTACCACGTACAGTAAATAGTGATGCCGTTGGATCCAAGCATCATGAATTAGGTTTACGGTAGTTAGGCTGATTTTGGGTGAATAAAAAAAAAAATTTTTTTTTTAATTTGGGGAGCTTAAACTCAACAAAACCCGTCACAAACCCCTAGGTATGGCTGTAATTATAACAATGTCCTCATATTTGGGTAGAATATCACGGATCTTAAAAAACATTAAAAAAAACTTATAGTTTGACTATAAATTAAAATATTTAGCTAGAACTATTCCCAAACGAAACCACTTTAGGTAGGAATTTTTAGATATACCAGTACACATTAGCTCTATTATTTTAACACTTATAACATTATTTTGTTTTCTCGGTTTTTAATGGGAAACTTCCATATTGTTTGAAGCTTTCTTGTCGTGTATAACTAGAGTTGGCAACGGGTTGGGTCATAATCGGGTTGGGGTTAATCGGTTGAGTTGACCCGATTAATGGCAAGTTGGGAAAACCCCAAACCGAACCCAACCTGCCAATCCGATTATATATATTTTTATTTTTTATTTTTTCAAAAAGTATGATTAGAATAGGATGGGAGTAATTGGGTCAGATTGTGTCGGGTTAGAGGTTAATCGGGTGGGTTCATGCCATTTTTGGCACTTTTTTTTTAATCGGGTCATAATTGGGTTGACCCGATTATAGGCAGGTTGGGAAAACCCAACCCACACCCAACCCAATTAATAAACAGGTCAACCCAATCCGTTTATAATCGGGTTGACCCGTCGGGACGGTTCGCTTTTTATTAAACAACAATATTATTATAAAGCAAATCCAAAAGATTCTGACTTAACATTTCTTTTTTCTAAGAATGCCCATTTGAAAGTTTTAAAGACTCGCATGTACTCTTGATAAATACCCATCCAAATATTATGCAACTATTTATGTAAGAGTTCTAGTGTGTACATGTAGTACTACATGTTTCCTTTTATTGTCATTTATTAATAGGCTTGTATAAATAAATAAATAAATAAATAAATAAATAAATAAATAAATATATTTATTTATTTATTTATTTATATATTATAAACATACATATAACTTATACACACACGTATATATAAAGTGATATTTGCACATATAATCATTGAACTACACGAACATAAAATAAATAAAGTAATAAAAGTTTGACTAGAAAAATATTTAACTAGAACTATTCCCATTTAAAACTCAATTAGATCCAAATTTTAACTAATTTTAGGTATACTAGTGACATCTCTATTTATTCTAACCCTTAACAATAATCTTGCTTTCTCTATCTTGTGCTGGGAAGCTTCCATACTGTTTGAAGTTTGCATGGAGTAAATAAAAGCATATTGTAGTTTAAGGAAATTTTTCATGTTGTCAAGCAACTAATTAAACTATTATAAAGCAAGTCCAAAATATTCTAGCTGGACATTTCCTTCTTCTAAGAATACCCTTTCAATATTTTCAAAGATTTCCGCATTCCCTTGATAATTATCCGCCCACTCTTATATAAACGTTTATATAAATGTTTGAAGTGTGCATGTGACCCTAAGTATCATGTAATAGTTGATATAAATATGACAAAATTAGAAGAAAAAAAGGACATAATTGAAAGGAATCTGACCTGATTCCTATAGATCGTTAGGAGCAATAATGAAGAAAAACGAACAGAAAACACAGATTTTACACGGTTCACCCTAGAATAGGGCTACGTCCATGGCCGTCGTTTTCACTATATCACGAATCGAAGAATACAATGAATGACTACAAAACAAGGATATACCCTAATACAAAGAAAAATACCCAAAATACCCGCGGGTGCTGTGGCTGAGTGTCCAGTATTATTAGGCTCCACAAACCTCAACAATAATTAAAATGTGTTTTGGGGGTATGTTAAGTCAATTAAGATGGTTTTTTACAAAATGGTGTTCTGCTTGTTTTCTCTTGATTTCATTTATCATTTAGTCTTGTATAAGTATACATAGAAACACACACACACGAATTAGTTTTGTAAATATCACTTTGTATATATACATATAAGATAAAGTGATATTTATATATATATATAAAGTGATATTTACATATAAGATATGAGCTGATCACAAATTTTAATCTATAGCACATGTAACATATTCTTTAAAGGCCTATAAGTTCTTAAAGTAGAATAAATTTTATCTTTAACATATGCGCATCTTCCTAAAGTGTTTCATTTTCAAGAGCAACAAGATTTTGATAGTTTTTTACTTACCACTAAGTACAAATCTTTTCGATTCAACCAATCTAATTTTTCCTTATGTCATATTTTGTTCATGCCCTGAAATTAAGTAAGTTAATTTAACTTGTGCTCGGTTGTGGCTAACCCAACAGTCAGAAAATAGTGCTTGCTTTGGGTCCAAGCTTCATAAATTAGGTTTATATATGCAGGTATAACAATTTTGAGTATTGTAGTAAATTTGAAAAAATATGGAGGGCATTTTGGGTATAGAATGTTAAGCAAAAACCAATTAGGTTGCTTTCTATAATAGAACTGTCTATGAAAAGGCACAAGTATTTTGAATTGGCACATTCCTTCAAGGCTAGTAGTACACCTGTGCCTATAAAAGAGCCTTTGTCTTTTTATATTGTAGGAGTAGAATTGGAGAAGTTTCCTTTCTTTCATGATCATATCTATGCTTATAATTCAAAATATGACTATATCACTACAAAATGGCACACATTATTCGTGGTAAACAAATTATCGCCGGAGAAAAGTTCAACTATGAATGCCAATTTGGCAAAGAAGAATTATCGCTCCATTTAAGGGACCACACTACCGTCGGTAAATGCCCTAAGTTTGAACGTCACTACAACATGGGTTTATTGACTTGGTTTTCTGTAAGACTATTGTCCATCTATACTATATTTAACGCAAGAAGGCCATTTGGGAAGCGTTCCAAACACAATGTGAAACTTTCAAGAAAAAAACCATTCCTCACATTGTCAAGATTCAATAATAGGTGTAATTGTCAAAAGACTCAAAACAACTCAGTTCCCTCGTTTAAAAGTTAAACAATTTTGTAACTGTTCCCTTTACATCGCTTCTCACGTGTAGTATGACACGTGCACCTGCTGTGAACGTTAAAATTCTAAAAAAAATTTAAAAAAAATGCGACGAAAAAGTCGATGGTACGGGCAAGCAACTATGTGTTTCATTGATGGTACCATGGAATGCACTAGAAAAGCCCCTCCCTAGGTAGTTATAAGCGTGTAGTTGCATAAGTTAGTTAGTGGGAGATAAAAGTAAGCAAAATTAAACATAAGGGATAATTTGGGTAGCAAATCTCAATCTAGAATCTCCAAGACTCTATTTACAGTAATATAGATATAGATTTTTCTTTAAAGATTTTCATTACAGCTAGTAAATGTTTTAGCAACCAGCCATTTTAGGGCTAGAGATATTGCTGCCGGTAAAAGTCCCATATTTTGTGGTAAATTATATTTTTCTAAGAGAAAAAAGGTGGAAAACTCTAATAAAATAAAAAATTCCTCTAGTAAATAATTTTTGGAATTGTGAAAATTAATAACTATATCACAAAACTAAATCAATATTTATGTATTCATGGAACCCATATTCAATCAAAGAATTATGCACGTGGCAAATCTAGAGGGTGTCTTGTAACATTAGTTTTTATATTTATTAAAATTTTTTTTTCAACGATTGCTGGTCAAGGGAACACAAGTCTCTCTTTCGGTCTTACACAAACGCTCTGATTTGAATAAAGATGTTCCTTTTTCTTTTCCTACTTTCTCGTAATGACAATAAAATAATGCTAATTTGATTGAAGATTCTTCCGTGAACGGAAAGGATGGGTTTTGGGAGGGTTTTGGTCAAATCTGATTCCGAGAATAAAGGAAACAATCCGGGAATTCTCCCGACCTTACGATTAAAACCATCAAGAACTTGGGTTACGGTTACCGCAGTTAAATCAAGACGGTTGTTAATTAAAGATGAGTAAATTACACTTGCCTTCTTATGGTTTTCCACAATTATAACTTCGTCCCCAAACGGTTTTTACACTACTTCTCTTGTTACTGTTAGTGTTGTAAAAATAAAATAAAATAAAGTAATTTGCTATCATAAAATTTTTCTTTAAATAATGAAAACTAAAAATTTAAATGATAAAATTATCCTTAATTTTTAAATTTATTATTACTAGATAGATCATTTTTCATGATTAAAAAAATCTTAAACTTTTGTATTTAAAGGAGAGGAAATTTGTAAAAAATAATAAACAAATAAAGTCCTAAAAATTTGTAAATATGTTTAAATCAAACCACCAACGATTTATTAGTTAAAACCAATAAGTCTATTTGAACGTATTAGGTTTGGTTTTCAGTTTGTGTTAAGAAAAATTATTAGGGTACACATGTAGTAGTGTAGAGGGACCAATTACAAAACTGCTCAAGTTTTAAATGAATAGAATTGGTTTGTTATGACAATTACACCATTTTTATTAATGTACCTTAGCAATGTGAAGAAAGGTTATTTATTTATTTATTTAAGATGCACATTGCGTTTGGCACGCTTCCCAAGATGTCTTCTCGCGTTATACAATCCGTTTGGTTGTGTCATCCCTAAAAAGAATTCAAATTTTAAAAATTTTTTTATCCAAGGGAGGAATATGCATAAGTTAGTGTAATTTTAAAAACTTAAAGGAGGTATCTGTAATTATCAAATGTCATAAGGGTGATAAGCATAATTTTATTATTAAAGATAAAATTAAAAAAGCAACCAAGAGAGAGAGAGAATGGAGTTTGTTGGTTGCGGAATAGGGTTTGGGCTCAAAAGCGCACACGAGCACACAAAAAAAGGCGCAAACGTGGGTAGGGCATCGTAAGGGGCGCCGCCGCGTGGACTCACTCGCGCATCCGAATCTCTCGATAGCTGTAAATCGTCGTCGACTTCTTCACGTTTCCTCTCTCTATAAATACTCTCTACCGCTTCCTTCTCATCCTCACACACAAACCCTTCCTTTTCTGATCTCTTGTTCTAGGGTTCTCCTCTTTAACAGATCTCTTTCGCTTCTATTGTCTTTAGAGTTCTTTGATTCTTTTCTCTGAGTATCGGAGGAAGGGGATTTGCGAACCTGTTCAGATCTTGTCCGCCATCTTTTCCATTGTTTGTAAAGTAAGTTTTCTCGTTTTGATTCGTTTCTCTTTTTTTCTTTGATTTCTTTGATTTGTTCGTTGCTCTGTGATCAATGCTTTCTTTTTATCCTTTCATCTGTAGAGATTAAGTTGGTTCACAAGGAATCTGTATCTTTCTTCCTCTTTTATTTTACACGATTCTGTTTTTTTTTTTTTAATCTTGGATTTTATGCCGGAGAAGCGTTCACCGATCTGCAGTTTAACCGCTTTCTGCAAATTTTATCTTGCTTCTCTTTCAACATATTTTCGTTTGTTTAATAAATACCCTGTTATTGATGATTCGTCTTCTTCATATTTTTGGGGATTATTGGGCAGATTCATCTTGCCATTGTTGTTCTTGGATGTTAATATGTTCTTTGTTATTGTATTGAAATCGGTAATTCAGAATCTCTGTTTTCCTTTGTAACAGGCGTTGATGTTGTAATGGAGACCAAAGGTGGTCAGAAGAAGTCCAGTAATAGTTCCTTACAATACGAAGCTCCTCTCGGTTACAGCATTGAGGACATTCGACCAAACGGTGGCATCGAGAAGTTCAGATCTGCTGCTTACTCCAACGTAAGATTTATCAACCAAACAACATCAACAACCTCATTAATCCTCCATGGTTTGTTCATCTTTCTGTTTATTCAACATTCATTCTCTAACTCTATCGTTTCTTCTTCTTCTGCAGTGCGTGAGGAAGCCATCCTGATACGCCCTCGACATGCCCTTTTCAGTAGAGTAGGATTTTCTTTATTTCCATTTCGATTTCTTTCTGCAAATAAACGAAGCACTCCTCCTCTTTCTCTTTCTCTGTCGACTTTCTTCTTTCAATCCAAGCCATGGCCGTTTCACCTGGTAATTTCAATTCTGATAACTCAACCATGTCATCTCCGATTGGGTTTGAAGGATTCGAGAAACGGCTAGAAATCAATTTTTCTGAAGCCCCCATATTCGTCGATCCTCAAGGACTCGGTCTCCGAGCCCTGACTCGTCCTCAAATCGATTCGATTCTTGAAGCCGCCAAGTGCACGATTGTGTCCGAGCTATCCAACTCGGATTTCGATTCGTACGTTTTATCCGAGTCGAGTCTCTTTGTATACCCATTGAAGATCATTCTTAAAACCTGTGGAACGACTAAGCTTCTCCTCTCGATTCCGCCGATTCTCGAACTCGCCAACTCGCTCTCGCTCCCGGTCTTCTCCGTGAAATACTCTCGCGGGAGCTTTATTTTTCCAAATGCCCAAACTGCCCCTCACCGGAGCTTCTCGGAGGAAGTCAATGTCCTGAATTGTTTCTTTGGAAATCTGTCCTCCGGCGGGAAAGCCTATGTGATCGGCGATCCGAAAGTTCCGGATTGCAAGTGGCATATCTATTCGGCGTCTCAGAAGCCAGAGCCTGAACCGGCGGATTCCCATCGGACCGGTTCAATTACATTGGAGATGTGCATGACCGGTCTGGAAAGGGAGCGCGCGGCCGTGTTCTACAAGAAATCGGAGAATTACTCGGCCATGGAAATGACGGAACTGTCTGGGATTTCTGCGATACTTCCGTCGCACAAGATATGTGACTTTGACTTTGACCCGTGCGGGTACTCTATGAACGCGATTGATTGTGGAGCTTATTCCACGATCCATGTGACTCCAGAAGATGGATTCAGCTATGCCAGCTACGAGGCCATGGGATTCGACCCAAGCGAGGTCAAGTTCGAACCACTCATGGAGAGGGTCTTGACTTGCTTTTTACCGTCAGAGTTCTCGATCGCGGTTACTTATTCCGACGGTGTTAGTGGAAAGTGGGGAGAAGAAACTGAGGTTGCGGGATATGCTTGTGAAATATCAGTGAAGCAGGACCTCCCCGCTGGGGGATGCGTATTGTACCGGCGCTTCAGGGCGGTGGAAGAGAAGATGTGGGCTGTGTCCTCCCCCAAGTCGACTCTGCAGCAGTGGGACGATGAAGCGGAGGAAGAGGAGTGGAGCTGCTTCAGCATGGAGTGAAGCAGCAGTGGAGTTGTGACGTGTCGTCTATGTGTGTCGTTTGAGTAATAAGTGGGGCCAGCTGTCCGGCCAGCTCAGATTGTGTTGAAGTCTTTTTTTTTTTAATTATTTTTTTGTTTTTACCATACCGTATGGTTTATTGTCGTATTCTCGTAATATTGACGATGTTTCGTGGGTTTTTTATTTTGTTTTTTATTATGATGTGATGATGGGAACCTGTTGCTTTATTATGATATTATTATGGAATATAAATTATGGTTTTTGGCATGTATTGTGTTCTCTGTCTTTCTGGTGCAATCCAGCGTTTCTCGGTGATGGTACTGAGCGGGTATTGTAATTTTGTCATGTTGTCACTTGTGGTAACGCGTGGTCGAAGAAATGCATGGACGAGAGGATACAAGAGCTGGTTGATGGGTTTGGAGTGCGGCTGGTTGGCCCCACTTTGGATGGACGATGACAGTACAGAATCATTTAATCTTTGTTTTGTGATTTGTTGCATCCTTTTGTAACAGCGGGAATCCCCTTTTGCCTTTTGTTCTTTGCATGGGTTAAAGGTTGATGGATGACTACTCGAGTTTCTAAGAATTTTAATCTTGCCACGAACAGCATATTTATATAAGCCAATGTGAAGAACTATACCCCCTCCGTCTCTTCAATTTCTTTACTATAATTTTTAAAAAAATGATATTCTCGAACATGTGCATATGTGCAGGAGTTTCTCAAGGATGTCTTCTAGGCATACCCTTTAGGCTCATTAGTGTGTTCTATTTATAGGGGGAAAATGAGAGCATTTACTTCTAACACCTCTTAATGTTCATTATATGGGAGAGTGTAAATGGGAGCTTATACTCTCCGGTTTTTTTCTCTTTTAACATTGCATTAAGCAATATTCTCATTTATGGACACTTAATCTTATTGAATAATAAGTTTTTTTAGGGGATAATGCACATCTTCCTTTAGGGATAGATTTTAATGGACAAATGAGTCTTTTAGTGATTTTGGGTTTAATGCAGCCAAATAAAAGGTCAGCCAAATCCTTAGGAAACATTTCTTAGATTTACTGATAATATCGATTTGGAGATGAAAAGCGAGGTCACATCAACTGGTCCTCAGGTTGAAAGATCTGCTGATCCAACGGCGGTGGAATGCTGAAAAACGCCCATTTGAATTTAAGGAAAGCTGAAAAGCGCTTTTTCGCTGACTCGGTTAATGACTCCACGTTGAGTAGACGATAAGAACGGCAGCTTCCAGGATAATGCGAGATTGAATTATCGACGGTTGGACGCGTCAATGCCATGGCAGGCACAGACTTCAAAATGTTTGCGTGTGAGGTCAAATTGTAGATGATTCAACGGCGGATAATGCGGAAGGTTGCCGGTCCAGGTTTATTGGACTTTTCCTATTTAGACAATTTAATTTAAACCATGTAATGTGGATTGCACATGCAGGACTGATGTCTCCGCTTACATGAACCAAGGCATGCTTGTGGCCTCTAACCCATCTAAAGCGAATCTCAATCCACGTGCAAGTTGGTGGATCATGTGGTGCCACAAATCATGCTTTCTTTGTTTGGTGGCCTCTAACTCATCCAAGGCATGCTTTCTTTATAGGCTGTACCATCTACAGCGACGATTCACGTGTCTGGGTGTGGGGCCCCGCAAGTGATTTTTCAGTGGGCCCCACACCAGTGTGTCTTCTTGTAAGGCTGTACCATGCATATTTGATGTAGGTGATGCTTGCACACTATTTTTGTTAGTATTTAGTGACATTGGAGGTGCCCCTCAGGAATCATTCCAAAACAAAATGCACACTTTTCCAAAACAGCCCTTGCAAATTATTGAGAAGATTTGTTAATATAAGGGTAAAATGGTCAAACTGTCTCTATTTTTTTCAAAACTTGTAATCAGTTTTGTAACTGTTTCTTCCCTTCCTTTTTTACATACGTGCAGTACTATATATGCATCTTGCTAATACATATTAGTAGAGGCCAAGATCTCAAATCCTAAGAAGCATCATTTTTGCCTAGCTAAAGGGCTGAATTTGGTTCATGGAATCAAGTGTGTGTATATATATATGCCAAAGATTTGAATATTTTTGGCAGAGCTTTCTCACCTAAAACCTCTATTTAACAACCACTTCTGCCAACAATTTGGTCACCAAACTTATAAGACTTTTCATAACCTTTCCTTCACGGTGGTTCAAATCCGCATCATATCACACTTATAAAGATAGTGAATGTTTCAACTACTGCAAATATGAGGACAAGCGTTTATGGGGAGTGTTCCATTTGGATGGGTTGAAGCCATATACAGCCTCTCAACCAAGATGGAAGACTTACCTTGGAAACTTCCAAAATTGTAGCATGGGAGGATCCACTTTATATGATTTAGTGGGATATGTATTAGAAGAGCCAAAATAATGGGCAACCTTTACATCAGATCATGCACACAGCTGTTTTAAAAGAAAACTAGGGCACTGCATGCATTACGAGCGTAGAAAACGTGGATCCACTTAGATAAACAATCCAAGGTAGTTACAGCGTATTTAAAATAATAGGAGATTGTTTTGTTTGGGGAGGTCAATATTTAGAAAAAAGAAAGAGGGCTAAAATCCCTATGATGATGGTGAACGGGTATTGTAATTTTGTCATGTAATCATGCTAAGAAAAATAGTTAAATTGATCATACGACGACGACGACGATGATGATTTTGATTGATGAATTGTATTCGGATCTTTTGTAATCTGATCTCTTACATGCAAAGTGATTGATGGTGCTTCCTAGCCATTAACCAACAGTAGAGAATCATTACTTCTTTCCTCTGGTTTATGATCTGTTGCTTGCTATTGTAACAGAGGGAATCTCCTTTTTGCCTTTTCTTGTTACACGGGTGAACGGTGGTTGTAAGTAACCACTTCAGATTCTCTCTCTTGTGGGTGTATCTCTTTAGTCACGAGAAGTAAGAGCTTTGTTGGGTTTATGACTTTTATTTTTATTTTCTTTTTTGGTCATGAGGTTTATGACTTTTATTACAACAGGGAAAAAAAACGAAAAAAGGGTTTATGACTCGTTGAAAATTGGGGAAGGCTTGGCCGGTCTATTTGACCTGGTTTATTGGCATTTTGCTACGTACATGTGTGTGGACCATGCAATTAAACCAGCTGTACTGGAAGAAGGGATCTTTTTAATTGGTTAGTTGAACCGAGGCATTCTTGTGACCTTTAACTCATTCAAAGCGAATTTTAGCCTAGGGCAAGTAGGTGGATCATAGAAAATGTGTGGTACCATCAATCATGATTTCTTTGTTTGGTGGGTTTGGATGTGGGTACCAAAGAAGTGGTGGTTCAGCGATCCTGTGGGTTACTCTCAAGTGGTTTGGAGGGTAGAGGTCTAAGGATCAAATCCCTTGTATGCAGGATTAGTCCAAAGACTGAGGCAATTATCTTTGCCTACAGGATCGATGCACTTTCATGGTGTTGTGGTGACGGTCCATTTCCCCTGACTAAGGTGGGGTCGATTTGGTAGCTATGGATCAATCCCAACATTCCATAATGGGAAGGAATCTCCTATGATAATTACTCCCCTTCCCCCATTTTTTTTACCAAAAAAAAGGGTTTGGATGTGGGTAGGGCCGGCAATGGGTCGGATATATATCCGAATTCGACCCGAATCCGATCCGAAATTACCGAATTCGGATATAGGATTTAGATCCATGATTTAGATACGAATCTCGAATTTCGGATCTAAATTTTTTCGGATTCTGATTCGGATTCAGATATACATGTATCCGATCCGAAAAAGATCTGAATCAAAAACATACTTATAATATATATAAACTTAGCCTAGACCATGGTTTAACCATAAGTTAAAAGGGTTAAATCATCATTTGATCATTAGACACCTGGATTTGTGTTAAAATTTATAGTTAAATTTACTTTAATTGTTAAAATTGTTTTTTAAAGTTTCAGGTTCAAACAGGCTCGAATTCGGATTTCTGATCGAATTCGGATTTCAGTTTTGAATTCGGATTTAGGATCGGATATCGGATTGAATTCGGATTTCGGATATTCATTGAATTTCGAATTTGGATTTAAGTATTAAAGATCCGTCGGATATCGGTAAATTTTTTTCGGATCAGATTCGGATCTTAGCAGATCCGTACCATATTCGACCGATTGCCACCCCTAGATGTGGGGCCTCTTTCTCTTTCAATCAAGTTTTAAAATTTCAAAAAGCGTACTCTTCGTTACGTACTTACGAGTACTGGCTTTATCAGAAAATAAAGATTTGAATTTAGTTCATGGAATCAAGATATCTCGACTATGTTTAATGTAAACATGTATTATATATTTACACCAAAGATTTGAATAGTTTTGGCAGAGCTTTCCCACCTAAAACCGGTGAGTTGGTCACCAAACTTAGACTTTTCAAAACCATTCCTTCATTTATGGTGGTTCAAGTCTACAGCATCATCGCGCTTATAATAATACCAATAATAATAATAATAATAATCTATACCATATTTAACGCAAAAGATTTCTTGGGAAGCGTGCCAATCGCAATATGAATATTTCAAAAAAAAAAAACCCTTCCTCACACGGCTAAGATTTATTAATACAAAGGGTGTAATTATCATAACAACACAATTCCTTTCATTTAAAATTTAAGCAGTTTTAACTTTTGTAACTATTCCCTCTGCGTACCTTCTCACGTGCAATACTGCATGTACACGACCCTACTAGTAATAATAATAATAATAATAATAATATAGTGATTGCCTGTGGCTTTTGTGACCAAATTACTTCTCTTATCATGTACCATGTTTACTCAATTATTTATTTATAGTTTTCCTTCTAATGATAAACCAATTGGACGTATTGATCCCAAAAGGGATATTAAGGCAAATTGGTGACACCGCCTTAGTTCTTTTACTATTTCTCAAGAAGCCTTTTCCTTGGGCTTAACCAGAGCCAAACTAGGGGGCAGATTCCGTGGTTTCTTCTAGTGGGTTTAATGGTACCATCTATGAAGCCCATTAAATGCGCTGGATAGGGGGTCTATAAAACCCAAATCACAAAACCCCAGCAGGTGAGAGCACCACTGACTCTAATTAGCACTAGAGAAAATGTGTTCCTAAGATTTTTTTTTTTTTTTTTTTATTTTATGGAAAGGACTTGTTCCTAAGATGGTTGCTATTGTTATTATGATATCATTATGGAATGAATTTTGTGGTTTTGGCATGTGCTACATCAGTATCAAAACATTGTTAACATTATCCAACGAAACTTTACATCAGAATATGAAATTTTTCCTTTTTCCTTTTTTGGTCGAAAAAAATCACATGATGCATATAATTTCATAAGAAAAATGAGTTGGTATAATAAATATGCTTCCACGTATGTTGTTTCAAAAGAAAATTAAATTTGCTATTTTGGTTGAAATGGGATGTTTACACATAGAGCATATCCCATGGTTGGTATTTTCCATTTTTCTTAGGCCCACTTAAGGGTTGCTAATCGTACCAGCCTGGCACGGGACATTTAGTCCATGCCTAGCGCAGATGGGCCATGCTGTGCCTAGCCCGTATATCAATACCTTAGGCATGGCACAGCCCATGGTATGGCTAAGGATGAGCCGTAGCACGCGAGGTAGCGAGCCGCTTGTGGGTTGTATAATAAATTTGTTAAAAAATTCAGAAAAGTAGGAAAAAAGAAAAATAAGTGAATAAAAAACACAAAAAATTTTAAAAATATATTTATTATTCACACACATTTATTACATATATTAGGATACAATTTTCTTCAAAATTGCAAAAAAAAAAAAGGGTAAAAAAAACCCCACAAAAGGTAAAAAAATCGCATTCTTTTTAATGCAAGCCCGCAGGCTAACACGGTATGGCATGCTTAAAGTGTGTCGTGCTGCCCACATGCCTGGCGAGCCGTGCCCAATGCCCTTGGCACGACATGGCCCTACGAATAGGTGATGGGTTGTGCCATGCTAGGCACCGACACACTTTAAACGTGCTAGACCATGTCTTCCTTGTGCCAGCCCAGCCCGATAAGCAACACTAGGAAAACATTGATGGCATCACTACAAAAAAAAATGATATAGCCACACCTAATATAACGACACTTATACAAAAGTGTTGTAGTAAGTGCCTTAATACGGCATTTCATCTACAGAAGATAATGTATTATGGCATTTTATAAGAAATGCCGTTATAAAACGAGTTATTACGGCATGCTATAGAAAAATGCCACTATAAGGTAACTTATTACAGCATTTATAGACAATTGCTGTTATAAAATTTTTTTATTAAAACACTTATTACGGCATTTTAGAGAAAAATGTTGCTATAAAATAATTTATTATGGCATTTTATAGAAAAATGCCACTATAAAATTATTTATTACGACATTTTATAGAAAAATGCCGCTATAAAATAATTTATTGAAATGCGGTATTAAGGCATTTGTAACGGCACTTTTCTATTAAGTGCCATTATAAGAGGTGTTGCTATTTCACAATTTTTTTGTAGTGCATCTTAAGACAATTTTATTGTTCCATCACAGAGGATTACAAAAAACCTACTGTGAGTTTTCAATATCTCAGATTCTGTTTTTGTTTTTGTTATCCTCTAATTCATTTGTGAGACGAAAAACACGGCCTGCAACGACTTCATTTTATTTTATCAAGGTCATCATTGATATTAATGAACATTCCTATCAATCTTACCTAGTACAAGGCCGCTATTTTATAATAGGAGTACTAACCATCAATCTGGTTGCGCCCACTGCTTCAACCATGGCTCTGTTTGGTAACGCTTTTGCTTTTTTGCTTTCAAAAACAAGAAAGCAAAAAAGTAATTTTCTGCTTTTCAGAAGATCTTTTGTTGAAGCAAAACTGTTTGGTAAACTTTTGCTTTACTGCTAAGAAGCAAAAAAACATGTTTGGTAACTGCAATAGCATATAAATTGCTTTTAATGCTATCATATAAAATTATTGTAAAGAGTTGATGCATCTACTTAAAAATATACTTAATATATATTCTAATGGCAGTTTTTTTTAGACCTGGCAACGAGTCAAGTTGGGTCAGATTTTGGCAGGTAGTAATCGGGTTGGGCAATAATTGGGTCAGCTCGGGTTGAACCTGTTTATTGGCAGTTGAACCCAATTATTTGCGGGTTAGGAAAACCCAAACCCAACCTGCCAATAATCGGGTTCAACTCGTCAATTGGATTAATAGTTTTTTTTATTATAAAAAAAACACCAATAGAAAATAACGTGAATTAATGATACAATTTAGGGTTAAACGGGTCATTATTGGGTTAAATCAACTCATTTTATAAGTTACATTTTTATATGCTCTTATTATCGAATTAGATTCGAGTTGATCCGAATACGAACGGGTTACTAAATCCCCAACCCAATACGAACCCAACTATTAGACGGATCAAACCGAATCCGTTTATTCTGGTTGGATTTGGGCAGGTTGGGTCGATTTTTGCTGGGTCTAGTTTTTTGTTGAGGGTTTTAGAAGAAAGAAAGTAAATTTATGGTTAAAGTGAGAAGCAACATCTCTATGCTTCTCTTGAAAAGCAACATCTTTACGCGGGGACACATACGTGTCAAAGACATACCTGCAATGGCGGAATAAACAATTTAGGCAATAGCTTAGTCACAATCGTGATAAAAAAACCCACATACATGGAATCAAAATATATGTCAAAAATCATGGTTTCAATGGGCAACTATGTTATGAGTGTGTATCGAATCATTCGATGCACAAAACATATTCGGACAATCCAAATACAAGTATAGGAACTCTTAAAATCAAGTTTCATTTAAAAGGGAAAAGTTTAGAACGATAAATTCGGTTAAAAGCCATTTCAGTAGAACGTACCCAAAATCTCTATAAAAATTCTTTTTAATTAACGGCCAGTGCAAATAATCCCTAAACACTCTAATCCTATTGGTACATGGGTTGGAAATGAATAAAACATTTTTATAATGAAAAAAACTAGGCAAGTTGGAAAAATGCCAGAAATCTGTTAAGGGCGCTCGAGCGGCATCAAGCGCTTGTGTGGACGATAGTTGAAAACTCATTTAAAAAAGATGGTCACTCGAGTCAACGCTCGAGCGACGGCTCGGGCGTTCAGTTTTTGAAATCTGTTTATATTCCGGTTTTGAAACTTTATAAAAACGCAAGCGAGGCGCCCTCGATAGCGCTCACCCTTGAATTACCTCTCGGGGCCTACTTGGGCGCTCGAGCGGTAACTTAGGCGTCCATTTTAAAATCTAGGTTTCCACAACTCCCGAAAAGTTCCGTAATTCAACAAAAAAATACAAAACTCTTCATCCAATGCAACAAACCAATTCGATATCATTTGAAATCATCGTATAAACATGTTAGGATAGTTTTAGACAATTAAAACCACATATACAGTTCAAATGAGTAAAGATTATCCATGAAACACATGCTTGGACAAAAACTGTAAAGGGTTGTAATCTACAATATGCTCTTCAAAAATCATTTCAAATCATTCTAATCCATTCAAAGTAATCACTGCCATCAAAACTAAGCATTCACACACCGGATTATACACAAACAACTTGTAAACACACGATTAATCTCATTCATCGAATAACCTGCGAAAATTTCTTTTTATGTACGTTTGAAGGGACTACTTACCTTTTTTCTGAAATCAAATCCTTCTCTAACAACACTGTAAATCACCCCGAAATGGTTCCGAACGAACTCAGCGAATCCCCTTTAACATACGATTACATTTTCAAAACTTAAATCAACTCAAAACTAAACAAAACCGTAAATCGATCATTGCTTACCTTAAATCTGAAAGAGATCTCTCTCTTTTTCCTTCTTCTAATATATTTCAAGAGTGCTAGGAAATCAGGTTTTGAAACACTCGTATTGGGAAAGAAGAGAGGTGCGGCTGTTCACTTGTTCTTTGGACGTGAACAGTCGCATGCTAAGGCAGGTTTTGTTTATCATATTTTTTTTTTGCTCTTTTGCCCACACTAATATTTTAACCCTAATATCCACCCTTTATACTGTCTTACCCTTCACACTCTTCAAACCAAAACACAAATCCTCAAACCAAGTTTGGTCTTGGTCGACCTCACCTCCTCTAGTGAGGATTCGACCACTTAAACCCTTCTCTTTTTTTATTTATTTATCAATATTTAATTAGATCCACAACAATTAAAATAATATAACTTAAATTCAAACTTAACATCAAATTAGAAACTCACCTTAATTTAACTCTCCAAGTTCTCCGGATCACCTTGCACTTCTCCAGGTTGAACCAATTCCTCATCCCTGCATTATTAATATCTTTGATTAATTTATTTATTTGTCACAATTATTTTATTAATGAAATCTAGGATTTTACATGCTTTATTTTGGAATGTGTGTCAATTCCTTTCCGCCCAGATGTGGTCAACCATGGAGACAAATGAGGCTCTTTTGATATGTGATATAGAACTCTTGCGTTTGAGGTTGGATGCCGCCCATCCACAGCGCTGTCCCAAGGTTCAGGAGACCTACCAATACAGTTTTTTCACGTGATGAGGCTACATACTCTAGCCGAGTAAGAATAAGAAAAGAGAAGGTGATTCAAATCTTCTTGGCAAATATGACAGAAGACACAAGATGATGAGCTGATTATGTTAAACTTGGTCAAAATGTCATGCGTTAAGAGTCTTCGGTAGATTGCCAGCCACAAGATAAAGGAATGGCGTGGCAAGCACCCTCTAGACCAAATCAGATTCTTCCGCGCTACCAGAGATTTAGGACACCTATAGGCTTTGTAAGCATGCTTAATTGAAAAGGTGCCTGAAGGGGAAGAAGACCGGAAAATTTTGTCCGGATAGGACTGATTCGGGGTGAAATCTAAGTTGCTCCAAACTTCCATGAATTCATGTGCTTGAGCAGGGGAAGCACCCATTGGTTGTTGCTGATGATCGATGCCACCTTTGCATTCAGTGGCAATCTAAGTTGCTCCAAACTTCCATGAATTCATGTGATTGAGCAGGGGGAAGAACCCATTGGTTGTTGCTGATGATCGATGCCACCTTTGCATTCAATGGCACGCTGGTATCTTGAGCAATCCTTCTCCCATACTTACAGAAAAGAGATCCAAATTGGTGCCAGTAATAGTACCAAATCCAGGTATTCAGCGCATCTCCAACCTTACGCTTTTCAAACTAGTAGGCGATCTCTCTAGTCTTCAAGATTTTATGCCAAACCCAAGAAGTAGATTTTGGGATATGCACTCGTCATACATTTGCGCCTCTGAGTATATTACATTTAATTCACTTCACCCACAGATATGGTTTGTCAGACGCTCTACGCCACAAGTGCTTAGTGATTGTTGCTTTGTTCCACCGATGAATACCAATAATACCGAGGCCTCCTTCTTCTCTTGGCGAGCACACATCATCCCAATTGATAGGTGTAAGCTTCTTTCTTTGATAAGGACCAGACCAAAGAAAATTCCTGCATAACTGAGTTAATAACAACATCCCAAATCTACATTTACATGGTATCGGGTGATAACACCATTAGACAGATAGTAGGGTTAGCTTTGTTCTGTCACTTTTGTCAGTGGTGACGGAACGATACGGCCATCATGTCAGTGACGACGGAATGTTACGGCCATCAAAATCAAATGGGATTTGATCCTAGGCTTCGGGTATGACAACCTGTAGCTTTATTGCCTAAGCTGGGAGCACCTTCGAACTTCGTACATTCGTGTTAAAACATTATCCGAACTTATTATAAATTAAATTTCTGTTATTTTGGGATGAATTGCCCCCTCCTGTTGAAACAGGACGTTCCACAGTTGGTCTTTTCCATTTTTTGAAAATAGGGAAGCAATTTCATTGCGATCTAATCTGCAAGCAAAAGAAAAAAAAACGAAAAATGGACATCATTGGTTCTTTTTTGCACCCTTAAATTTGACTCAAATAAGGTGTACTACCGGCTGGGCTGGCCTTTTTTGAACTTTGCATTGTGATTTGTGTCGTATCACAGCATGTTTCTCGTTGAGGATTTATGATGACTATATCATATATGACACAGGAATTGATTCTGAAATAATATTTGCAATCTTGGGCTCACGTAGGATCACATAATTGCTGGGCAGCCTATCCAGGATTGATTTTATTTTATTTTATGTTTGTTCCATCATTATTGCCACAAAGGCTAAATTTGATCTTCTAATGATGTGTACATGAATTGTTTTCATGGTATGATTTGTGTAAGAAAAATTACAGGTAACATGTTAAGGTAGTATTTGAAAAAATATCCCTCAACACATTATTTCCAAAATCACCTGTGGTTGTCATCTCCTTCCATAGGTTAATAACCTTGTTTTTGTAACGAAATGTACCATGGCATGCCAAAAACTCTTTGTTTTTTCCTCTCATTTCTTATTTGGTTTGTTTTCGTTTTAGCACCAAGTCCATGATAAACG
Source organism: Buxus sempervirens (assembly GCA_947561395.2). NCBI lineage: Eukaryota > Viridiplantae > Streptophyta > Magnoliopsida > Buxales > Buxaceae > Buxus > Buxus sempervirens. The sequence continues at coordinate 34,386,833 of OX387189.1, forward strand.
ATGGAGCTCAGCGCACCCCTTTCTTTCGCCTGAATCGCTGGTACACTACGCACCACATTCGGGGAGATCCTGCTGCTCCCACTACAGCCTCTTCTCCCCACTTCCTACTACCACTGCTGCCGTGAGAATAACTCACTGCGATGGAGATTTCGGCTGATTCAAAGCACCTGAAGACCCTCTCCATGATCTAAATCTGAATACGATTAAGTTATTGGATATCCAAATATAATTAAATATCTGACGGATCCTTTATACTTGTTACTGAATCTGAATATAGTTATAAAATCTGCAATCGAATCTGATTACCCAATTAAATGTTTAAACTTGAAAATCCAATTAAATAGGCTTTGTTTTCTATAATTATATTGGATAATACTTCATATAATTTTAAAATCTATATATTCGATTCACATTTAAGATGATATATTATTATTATTATTATTATTATTATAAAAGAAGAATATTAAAATTACTTAAGCATTCTCAGCAATATGAAAAAAATTACAAAGTGAATTATCAATAGACCTAGAATGGGTTCTTCCTGAGTCGTCGATGCTCGAGCGATTAACGGAGAGGGACTATAAATTCTTTGGAAATAAGCTTATGCTGGTTCAAATCCAGCTTCGCCCAATAATTCGTGGATTTCATCATGAGGATGATATAGCCATAACCAATTTCTCCTACAGAAATGTCTAATACGAAGGAACAAAAAAAAGAATAAAAATTTTCTGTTATAGAAATATAAGTAATTTTAAAATCTATATTCCATGGATAAACCACAAAATAATTCTTATCAATAATTTGGGCTTATATTATTTAATTAAAATTCTTTTAGATGAGTGTAATTAGGGTTTATCTAGTTTATTAACATTTTATTAAACTCACAACAATAAAAAAGATAATTTTTAGAATTAAATATTTAAATATAAGCAAAAGAATTTTTGAATTAAAATATATTAATTAAAATACTTTTACATAAGTATTCCATGTAAAATACTTTTACATATCTAGTTTCTTTAGCTATCATATACTGAATTCCACCACATGATGCCAAGTTAGGTAATAGAAATGTAGAATTAATTATGCCATATATGTTGAACATTATATGGCAACAGTTCAACTTGATATAGCAAAAAAGAAGAAGGGGGAAGTAAAGAGGTGAAGGCACAAGTCCTCAAGTATATATTCAAAACCAAAAGGTTTTCTTTTTATACTGACTTCACCACATGTTAACCAAGAATAAAAAATTAAGAGAACCCAGTGAATATTAAACATTTAGTGCCACTAGATCTTACAAGAGCTACCCATATAGGATGGAGCTGTTTCTCATTTCTGTTTATCTAATTAATATATCACATGTCTCCCTTTCTCAAAAGGATGTTGTAGTTCTGATTTAAGCCAATACCCAAGAAGAGAGAGTTAAAAACAATACAAACCAGAAACAGCGCAACTAAAAAACCAGTTAAGAACTTTATACTTGAACCATAACAACAACAATTAGAGAAAATCCTCTTTTGCTTTTGTAATTTTTTTTTTGGGTCTGTAATCTTGAGAAGCTAATACAAATTAGGAAAAAAACGAAGGGATTAAACAGGAGAAAAGGAAAAAAAAAATAGATTGAGCCGTTCACGCCAATACCACTTCAGATTCAGTCACCTAATGACCTCAAGAACTACCTAGCATAAAATGGCAAATACCCAGAAGACAAAGAAGATGAATAACAAGAGACCCAGTTGCATGACTCCGAAAATGAGTTCTTCTCACCAACAAACTTACCGCAAAAGCTGAAGAAAGTATTTCGCTTTACGAACAGCCTCATATCAACCACAGCAAAAGCTCCCACCATATTTCCTCTTCGTTGCTGTCTCCTGAACCAACAACACATCACATATAAGTGAGATAAGAAAGTTTTAGTATTTGAAGGAGCTGTCTTGGTCTAGAGAGCTGCAGGTAATGTAGGGGCATTTTTGGTCAATAAGTTCATCACCCAATGAAGAAACATTACGTTTCCTTCTTTACTTCGAGAAGTCGTGATAGATGTCTCTTGTCCAGTATTTGGAAAAAGTGTTCCGCATCAGTGAGAAGAAAAGATTCACCTTCGTGAATATTTGGCCTTTGCAGAAGGAAGAAAAGAAAACTTGGAGTGATAATGGAGCTGCCGTAATGTCTCGGCAATGGAATGCCTTCATCTTCTTCACCACCACAACCCACTAGAACCCGGAAACCCCAATCTCAGCTAGATTTCTGCCCTCTGTGTTTTCCCAGCTTCCAAACTCATCCTACATTGTGAAGAAGAATTACCAACAGACCCATTGTTTTTTTTTCTTTTTCTTTTTCATGTCTTGGGATTTGGGATCAAAAACCAAGCACAACAATCTCTTTCCAAATTCCAATTTATTATATTTGATTTTCTGCAATTTCAAGATTTTTCGAGAAGGTCACCCAGATGGTCTTTTCTTTAGATACCTAACCCTGTCTCCCAATTCCTAGTTAGATTAGACCAGATGAATGGCTTAGATCTTCTTGTCATAATAAACATTTTATCTCCTAAAATTAAGAAAACTCCTGATCTGCGATCACTGAATGGTGGGCTCCTCTTTAATCTCTCAATAAAAAGATAAAAGATCGCCACTAATCACTCCCAAAAGAGTAGTTGATATACTAGCACCTGAAAATAGCATTAGCCTTTTGGGTAATATCTTATTTTGGTTCTCCGATATTAACAGTTTCCTCTTTTTGTCCTTTTTCCTTGTTCTTTTTTTTGTTGGGGAGGGGGGGTGGTGGGGTTTAGTAGATTAAATCCCTCTGCTACTACCTCAACATGGCATTCACATGGCCAGAGGCAAAAGTCACAGTTAAGGGGGCCACAACAAGAACAAGGGAACCTGACCCGATTAATTACCGAATTACCCGTCAGAGAATGTCCAAATGATTAAATTGGTTTGGCTAGTTAGGAGGGTACTTCAGTCTTTAAAGAAAAAGAAAAGGCATGAAAACACGTAGATGTCCTGGACAAGCTAAACGGCAAAGGTGTGGCACTGGAAAGTAGGAAGCATGATCTTCAATGCGCCTTGGGAGCATTTGATATGGGCACATAGGAATTTAGATTTTCGACAGAATCGAAGTAGAGAACAGTATGGGACACGGAATGTCTGAAGAAAATCAGAAAAGCGAGAGAGAGAGAGAGAGATGTGGATGTATCCGAGCAGGAAGAAGCCAGGCGTTTAATCCAAAGCAGAATGGTTCATGAATCGGACGGCCATGAGGACCTGATGACACTGATCTGAAAGAAAAAAGGATTTGATTTAACGAAGGAAGATGCAGAAACCGAAAATCAGAAAATAAGATCTGAAATCCGGAGATTTTTTGAAATCCTCCACACGAGATCAGATAGATGTTGAGGTGTCTACATCCAACAGCAGTTCCTATGAATTGAAGCAGAAAATGCTGGGAAAGAAATGCTAAAGATCTGATGAATAAACCTGCAAAAACGACGGGAGTCGTTTTCGCTACAGATCTTCAAAGATCAAACACTGCTACTTTTGAAGATCACTGTAGCATTGCCAGATGCAATGATAATACCAAAAACAAGCTTGTTTCTAGATCTTCTCGATTAAACCGACGAGACTATCTTCCGTTAAAGCGAAAAAATCACAGCAACTGTGAGAAAAAGAGAGAATAAAGCATTCGTACCTCTTTGTCTTCCAAGAAAAGCGAGAAAATCATGTACTGAAACCCTAATCTTTTCTTTTACTGGCTCCTGAACTCGAACCTTTTATGCTTGTCTACAGAGAAAGCGACGATCTCGGGAGCTTAAAGTCGAAATGTGAGAGAGATCTCGAGGTGCTGAAGCCAGAAAAGAAGCTAGTACTCTTCACCCAAAACCGAACGCCATTTGCACTGATTTGTTTTCTTTCTCAGTCGTCCAAAAAGAATTTGTGATCAGCAACAACGAGATCGAAAGCAAGGGATGCGATTTACAGTGGAAGTCGAACATCCAAACTGTCCACGAAGCTTTCGTTTCTGTAATTTTATTTGGGAGAAAAATGTATTTTCTTTTGGTTTATGAGCTAACGGTCTCTCAGCTAAGAGATCGAGACTTTGAGATGCAAAGTTCTTCGATAGTTCGATGGCCAACTCCGAGGTCACGCTTTATCCAAATTCTTTTGTTGAAGGTTGTTGAAATATACGCCATTCCTTTGCTTTTAATTACTGCTCCAGCCACTCCAGCCACTGCACTTTTTTTTTTTTTTTTAGGGTTAAGCCACTGCACTTATGTTTAGAGCAATTGAGATCCTAGGCAACCTTTATCTACAACTTTATATACAACTGCATTTAACAGGATCATGCCATATGTATTGTGAATGGCATATCTGTAAATTTTTAAACAATCCTATGAAAAGATGCATATAAAGTTGTAGATAAAGGTTGCACAGGATCTCTTCTGTGTTTAGAGAATGTTTTCGTAACATATTTTAACTTTTCATCTTCAAACAACTTGTATAGGCCTCTTCTGCCATTCATTCGGGATTAGGATGGTTCACGTCCGACTTTCGGATTGTAATCTACAATTTTTTTTACAACTTTGAAAGTGCCGTTCAATGTGGATCCTACACAAAAAAATAAAACCTAAAAAAAATGGATGAACCCTAAGCGAACGATATCCTATATATGCTGCAAATAAAACTGTAAATAAAAACTGCATAGTCTGCCATTTGATTCACGTCTTGCGGAAGCTCAATCTCACCCTTATATGGAGCTTTTCATAGGATTGTGAAATGTAATTAAAAATTTACAATTATACCCTTCAGACGGTTTGTTTTAATGCACATGACATGATTCTATTGAGGCTTCAAATAAAAGTGCAGACAGAGACTCTATGGGATCTCTATTGGGATTTCAGTGCTCATTCTCTGCAATTAGAGATCGCAATTATAATTCTCGGTAATTAAGGATGGCAAACCCTAACCCGCATAGATTCAGCCAACACCAAACCCTGACATGCCGTTATCGAGTTCGTAAGTGAGTGAGACAAGGGTTGAGGCAGATTTTTTTGTAGAATACAAAAATATGTATATTTAAGTAGAATATATAAATTAAAGTTATATTTATTTAATAATATATATTTTATGTATGTATATAACAGATATGAAAAATAATAATATAAACATCACCACCATCATCATAAGTCAGTTCCACCAAAATGTGGTCGGCGACATGAATCTTGTCTCTCCATCCTACTCTATCAATAATAATATAAATATATAAAAAATATTTAATAGATCAATTAAGGTCAAGCTCGGGGCAAGGTTGGTGTGAGTTGGGCTAAAACCTAATTTGCCTCTAACCTGATTTATGGAAATATGGAATACCAAATCCTAACAATGGGATTGGTTGAACATTTAATTCAGGAATTTTCAGTTTTGTAATGAATCAAAATCCTTTTTATAAAAGCAACTTTGTCCTTGTTGGACTAAAAATGTTTTAAAAAAGATTCCATGTATGCCCTTTAATGGTTATAGATATTACAAGTTTGAAATTTTAATGTAATTTCCCTACAGCCATTTCAGCAAAATCTATTATCCTGATGAAACCACAGTTTTCCACTTGGAATTCATTCCAAGCCTTATAATGCATTCCCATCGAGGTGCAAGCGAGAAAATTCAAAATTAGAGAAATATACGCTACGTATTAGGGTTACTTTGAGTTTGAGCGCATCTTGTGAGCTAGAGATATAGAGTTTAGAGATATAGAGTTTAAGAAAGGGCGAAAGAAATTAGACTTGTGACCAAAAGGCAAAAGCCATGGCCATCGGATAAGGGATTTTATAGAAGAAAAGCGTTAAGACCACCAACCTCGATAACGAAGCCAGCCGTTTTCTCTGACGAAAAAGGAAGAGGAGCCGAGCATAAAAGACTAAAAGGAAAAGATGATTTCGCTATGATGAGACCCACGTTGGATGCATTTCAACTTATTTTGTTTCATAGCAAAATGCTGAAGACTAGCAAACAGGTAACGAAGGAACGGGGGGGGGGGGGGGGGGGGGGTCCACCTTCGAGTCACGTGCATGAATGCAACATTTCATCTCATGATGGGTCCAATTAGGAAGGATGCAAATTCAATCTCATGTGAATCAGTCTGATTGAGCAATTATTAAATGTTCATTTTATTCTATTTCTGAAACTTTTGAACCACATTAGTCCACACACTCATCCATGAGAACAGTTTTAATTGGATCCATTCCTTTTAGATCTTCCCTCCTCCTTTTGTGTCAGTCTCCAATGAAACTGAAATAGAAACACATAACCTTAATGTTTATGAATTTTAAATGTAAGGAAAAGCTTACTAATTCAAAGGGTACGTGTATCAATCTTATTGGAGACTGATACAAGGAAAGGATAGAAGAATTGAGATGAATTGTTTTCATTTAATTTAGGGATAATTATACTTAGAACCCTTGAGGTTTGTCACTTATACAAATATACCCCCTCGATCTGCTCCTAATTGTTATAATCTGGGTACTAAAATGAAACAGTCGCCAAACAAGACACTGTAACACTGTTGAATGACAGAGATAACAGAATTAACAATAAACAGTAAATTACGATTTAAGAGGGAACTGAAAAGAACATGACAGAAATACAGATTCTGTTTCCAACAACTAAGCCAAATCTGATACAAAAGCATATGGAAACGAAACCACAGATGCACGAATAGACAGACAAATGAATACAGATTATGTGACAACTGAACACGAGCAGAATTGCAATAGAAGCGGATAGAAAGATGAATCAAAAGAAAATTATTTAAATCAAATGAAAACTTATCGATGGGAGACCGAGGCGTGGCTCAAAAGTCCCTGTGCTTAAAACCTTTCAGCAACCCCTGTTGGATTTATTCCTCAGTACGTGGGTGACGATGCCATGGCTTCCAACATTCAACGGACTCAAATCACTTCCAACAAGTCGAACAACAATGCTAGGCAAGAACGAACTCTTGGCAGTGTCACTCTAATAGATTCTTGAAACAAACGAATGAAGAAGAAGAAGATGCAAGAGCAAGAGGGTTTCTGTTTGAGAGCAGAAGAAGATACCCTAAACCCTCGATTTTCCCCCCTTTTTAAAACAAGGAAGAGAAAAGATGAATCGTTTTCTCTTCGTAACGTTAAAACGTTAAAAAATGTTAATAAACGTTAATAACATTAATAAACGTAATGGTAAAAAATTAGATTAAGTAAATGAATTAAAAACACCACGGAACAACAACATATAGTATCTCACTTTAAGGGTTGCACCCCTTTAGTGCTCACTATTCTTAATAAACATAAGAAAGTCTTGAACTTCCAATGTGGGACTATTGTTCCCATATAAGACAAATACAAGGAGACACAATTTTGAGCCCTTTAAAAACAGCAAAACACAACATTTGTCACTTATGCAAATATTCCCCCTTGATCTGCTATTAATTGTTAGAATTTTCAAATCCATAAGTTGGATTTGCGTTACGGTTTAGCCTAACTCAACACTAGCTTGGCCCAAACCCAACCTTAATATCTTGGCATACATAATTGACTAACCCTTAATCCTAAGTGGTACCAAAAGCATTCATAAGTTGAGTTTGGCAGCTTGACTCATACTACCCCAACAAAATTGAAAACTCAACCCCTAATAAGGTGAATTTGGTTTTTTCAGTAAAGGGATACCTACTTTAATCAAAATGTGTTGTTGTGAATCGTGCAAGCGGAATAGCTGTAACGCCCCGGATCCGAGTCACGAAATAACACCGTAACTCATCCCCGGAGGTTAATTTTAAAACACAGGATCGCAATATCAGAGTGAGGAAAACATGAACTAAAATAATACTAGGTAACAAAGTGCACTAAAATAATCCCAAAGTGAAACTCACATGACCACAATTCACTACCCGCAATTTCCGGCTCTCCATACGTATCTGAAATAAACAAACAGAGACAAAAGAGTGAGATACGAATATCTCAGCGAGTAGCACATGCATGCAGCAATACACATCTTCTAGTTGAAAGTTTATGATCGAGTAATCACACGAGAAAACAAGAATAACCCGGTGAAATCTGCGTAAACCCTTTTTAAATTTGTTTGACCCCAGGGGTCTAGGAAGCAATTTAAAATAAACGAAATTAACATCGGTAATTCCTTCGTCAACAAAACTTCGATCAATTCCAGAAACTAACTCATTATAACCATGCTCCAAGAAAGACAAATTCCACTATTTATCCCATAGCATCTACAACAGATAAATAAATAATAAATCCACATGGTCAATGTCATACAAATATTTGATTGGTTAATCAACATGCCAGAGCGACCTCCACACCTCCATGTACACAGTTTCGGCCTACTCAGGGTTTCGGATACTCTGAAATGACGGCCTACTCAGGGTTTCGTCATCCAATGCCGGCCTACTCAGGGTTTCGACATTGACAACCAGGCCTACTCAGGGTTTCTGGCTGCTCTACACCAGTCGTGGTAACACTCCATGGCCATGCCATTACTCCAATAAAATAAAAGCATCACATTACTAAGCTTAGACTCTTGATCCAGGACAAGCTAAACCAAAACGGTAAAACATCGTATAATCTCAATTCCAATATCAAGGTAAAACCATTCATTCCACATCATGTAAAACTCATCACAGTTCATCACCTGTCCCTCTGGACCAAGCAGTACCTCAAGTACTTTCAGTATTTTCTCATTTCCGTAACACATGCCATTTGGAAACAAAACTCAATTCATTCATAACAGGGAAATCATTACAATACATTTAAAGTTTCCAAACAAGTGAAACCAGAATATAATAATTCCTCAATCAAAACAGTGTATAAAACAGAGGAAATGTAACTAGTAACTCTTAGTGGTTTGGTATCCAGCACAACACTCATAAATAACCTAAACTCAACTTGGAAGCTTTTAAGAAGTTCACTAAATTTTCCTCTAATAATTTCATAGGCAAAGTAGATTCCAAAGTTCCCAAACAAGTGAATAGTGAAGTGGTTTAACCCTCAAGTCAACCAATTACTCTTGGTTAAATCAAAATTTCCATTTCAGTAAGTATAATAGGGTATGCGCTCACTTCCTGAAGTGGGCGCCAGGTGAACGCCGGTCGGCGGTAAGAAAAACAGGGTAAAATGTACTTTGCGCTCACTCGACGCTAAGTGAGCGCGAGATGGGCGCGAGCTGAGCGCCGGGTTTTCGAGTGCGCGCGAGCTGAGCGCCAGGTGAGCGCCAGCTCGGCGGTAAGTATAATTTTAACTGGGCGCCTACCTCCTAGGTGATCGCAAGTGGGCGCCAGGTGGGCGGATACCCACTGCGATTTTCAGTTCTTTGTTATTTCGAGATCTCAAATTCTGGCTGGTTTGTTTAGGTCTGTTATTGCTCCAATACACTCCTAATACTCCCAGAAAACTTCCCAATCACTTTTGGATTTAATCTAAACACATTTAATTTCAAGATAAATTTCAATCTCCGACTCTGTTTCATGTCATTCCAGAAAACTAGAAAAAAAACTCAGAGATCACTTAAAATACAACCATGCATCAGAATAAGCTCACGAAAACATAGAACACAAAACCCTAGTTGTAAATCAGTGCTACTCACCTCAGTATTGAGACCTTCTTCAAACTTCCGGCCATCCTGGGGATTTGACTTCGAGACCTAACCCGCTAGACTGCCGCCCTAACTTTCTCCCGAGCAGCAACTTTTTCCCCAAATCCCCGAAAACTTATAGGAGCTTCCTATTTATAGACATCGCTAAGGTTTGACCTAATTTCCCTTTTATCCCTCGAATCCCTTTTATACCCCTCATTAATGTAGGGTTTTCCCCGGATCTTAACTATTTAACCAATTCTTATTTATTTCCGGGTCCGAATGTAACTTACCTATTTATAGTTCCACTTCAATTTCTTTAACACTAATGAACCACAAATTCTTAGCAATAAAAAAAAAATTTTTTTGACTGTTAATTTATTTTATTCTATTATTATTATTATTTTTTTTTTCTCAAAACTGGGGTTTTACAATAGCAAAGGAAAAAATAGAAAATAGAGAGAAGAAGAAGAAGAAGAACACGTAGATTTAAGTGATTCGGTAATGTGCCTACATCTACTGTGTACAACAAAATTTTCCATTATCAAAAACATCAATTAGGGTTACATCAATGTATATATACAGAAGAAGAACATGTAGATTTAAGTGGTTCGGTAATGTGCCTACATCTACTGTGTACAACAAAATTTTCCATTATCAAAAACATCAATTAGGGTTACATCAATGTATATATACTAACCCTAAACCCGATATTTCTGGAACCCGGAAAATACCCTTTACTGTATCGCGGGGGGCGTACCGCGAGTCCAACTCGTTCCTCAGCACGGGGGAGGGACCTCTCCCAGTGGGCTCCACCACGCTCCGCCCACAAGGCCCCTCAAATCCCTCCCCCTTGGACCTAAAATATGAACCACCGTTTCCAACATATGTGATTTTTGTTTTTGTTTCTAAAGAAACCATTTTTCTTATGTCGGAATGCATCTAATATAAACTTGTTTGTTACGTCTCATCAGGATGTGCATTACGTTGTACAGACTCAGTCTAGTTGATCAGTCTTCAAAACGTGAAGCTTGAGCCCAGTTGAATAAATTGTGATCAGCTCAAGCATCCAAGCCCTGATTATTCTAATTGAAGGACCAAGTCCATACGTAACTACGAGTAAACTTGTTCTTTACCCGATTGGAGGCCCAAGCCCAAGACCATCTTAGCCTAGTAAGTCCAGCCCAATAATTGTGTTGAATTGGTATTGGTCCGAATGGATATGGGCATGTGAGTCTCAAATATGAGAAACTTTATTCTCAAATTACCCAACCATAGGGATGGCAACGGTTCTGTTTTGGTTCGGTTTTGACGAAAACCAAAACCAAACCGTCAAGTTTGTAAAAAAAACCAAAACTGAACTAAAACCGTTAATTTAAAAACCAAAACCAATTAATTTTGCTTTTTCCTAAAACTGAACCAAATCAATTGCTATTGGATTCAGTTTTAATCGGTTTTCATCATTGTGGGCTAAAATTTGAGCCCGAACTTAATAGTATTAAACCAATTATAAATATCATTCCAATAGTTTTATGTACAAAGTAACAACTAACTTATTTTGCAAAATGCATAATTGAGTGCACACGAACTTAATAGTATTTTTGTTCGGTTCAGTTTGACCATAAAACCTTAACCGAACCAAAACCAAAACGGTTAGTGGCGGAACCACCTTACAGCTAGAGGGGGCAATCGCTCCCCCCCACCCCCAAATTTTATTTTTTAATTTAAAATATATTTTTTCCTTTATGTTTTGCTCCCCTAACTCATTAAAATTTCTATATTTCATGAGAAGTGTTAATTGAAAATTTTTTTTCCCCCTCAAATTTGGAGTCCTGGTTCCGCCACTGAAAACGGTTATTCCAATCTTGATACCTGGATACCTACACCATTACCATTGCACAAAACAATCATCAATAGCAACATCACTATTACCCACCACCACCATTACCACGACAACTATTACCATCAACGACATGTCGACACTGCCACCACACCATTACCGCCATTATATATATACCACTATTATAATCACTATCTGTTTTTGAATCAAAGTCATTAGATTTACTAAACATATTTTTATTGATGTTTAAAATCAAAATTGAAAAACGGGTTTTATCTCAAATTATAAAATCAATTCAGAAAGTTTTTGGTTCTCAAATTATTATTATTATTTTTTAAAAAGTTACGAAACAACCTCTAAAAAACCAAATATTTCATTCGAAACGAATCTGACCCCGAACTGTCAATTGCACTCGATAGAATCAAATGTGACTTCGACTGTAGATTTCCACCGTATAAACATAATTATGGATCAGAAAAAGGATTTTGGAATAACATCTACCCATCAAATTTGCCACCAGCATTAAGATGCTTCAATATTCTCCTTGTCGTGCAATTCTTTTCCTTTATCTTCTTACCACAAAACCGGATCGAGAATAGTTTATGCCTGGTTAATGGAACCCGGTGCCTTTGTTTTTTCTCTCATAAGCTTAAGATACCCAGTTGCATCTTCCACTTGATGCACTAAGATATACCCATGCATGAAAGTTGAGATTGTTGGAGATGCGTGAAACCAGTTTTTGTTAGAAATATAATTAAATATATAAAGTTCACCTCTACTATCAGTGTAAGCCTTTAGTACGAATGGTATTCTACATGGTATCAGATCCTTAGGCAAATGCCAAGGTCATGGGTTCAAAACCTCCACTTCACCAGTTGAAAAAAAATATATTCCACGTGTAGGGCCTCCCTAAAATGGGATTTGAGTCCGACCCACATGTGAGGGCAGTGTTAGGAATATAATTAAATATATAAAGTTCACCTCTACTATCAGCTTGAGCTTTTAGTAGGAATGGTGTTCTATAGTTTCCACGTACTTTAAGTTTTTTTTTTCTTTTTTTCTAAAAAAAGCAATCCAATATATTAACTTCTCCGAGAAAAGAGTCTTCCATGAACATCATCCAACAAAAGAGGGCCAATAACAAGGGAAGAAGATCGACTTGAACCAAAAACAAGAAAACCTATTCATGGCATGATTTGCCAAGCAGTCTGTAAAAACATTTTCAATTTGTATGCACTCTTAAAGCTTCAAGGCCAATCAGTTATGTGATTTATAAAGAAAGGAGGCCCATGATTTGACGGATCCCGTTGAATGGATTGCATATGCATGTTTAGACATTTGATTTCATAGTAATTTATTTTACTAAAGGAAAATGTTACGTAAGTACCGTAAAAACTAAGGCCCCATTTCGCGGTCATTTTGGAAATGCATACCAAGGCTTGGAATGAGTTCTAGGGCCCGAATAAATTTGCAAAAAAAAAAAAAACATTTAAATTTAAATTTGGGTGGAGACTATATTTTTGGATTTTCATTTTCCCATTTCACAAGTTTGTCGTGGCACACTTATTGTAAACCTCAATGGACATGTTTAGAATATTCATTTTGGAACAAGGGCAAAATTGTCTTTTAATAGTAAAGTTTTTGGTAAATTAAAGCAGTAGTAAACCTGTGATATTTGACTCTTCACCAAAAAAAAAAAAAAAAAAAATTTTGTGAAACGGCCTAAAGAAACCTAAATTAAGCATCCATCTTGTGCTTAAAATAGCCAAATAAAAATGATTTTTAGCATAGAAAATCATTTTGGAACTGGTAGATCTTGATCAAACCGAGTTCCTCCAGTGTGGCCAGTTATTATTACTGAGACAATTCAAACTGTCGTTAAGCCCAAGTCCTGAAAACTATCATATGCAAAACCAATGGCAGAACCAGGACTCTAAATCTGAGGAAGCAAAAAATATTTTCAATTAACACTTCTCATAAAATATAAAAATTTTAATGAGTTAGGAGGGCAAACCAAAAATTTTAAAGGGAGCAAAACATAAATTTCAATTAAAATACATAGGAAAAAATATATTTTAAAATTAAAAAATAAAATTTTAGGGAAGGGCGGGGGGGCAATTGCTCCCCTAGCTCTAAGATGATTCCCCCGGGGCAGAACATTTGAACTTAGATACTGTCTCCGTTACGTTTGAAGAACCAATTAATGACACAGCACTATTGGGAAAATATAAAAATCATTTTGAAGTACCAAAACGTGTTTAAAATGCGAGTGTTGGAGATGAGAAAGATATCAGCTAGCTAAGTAAAACATCCTTTTCAACCAAAAAATTAGTTATTATTTTAATTTTATTATCCTTTCCAACCAAAAAATGGAGTTATTATTTTAATTTTATTATATAATAAAGAATAAAAAATATGAAAAACGTGAAAAAGACGTGCATGTAGACACCGTCCGCAACAGTAGTTCGAGTTCCTAGTTAAAATTTTGCAAAATGAATTTACTAAAACAGCCTTCTATCCACTCTTAAATAACCATTTCAACATGTTACCCCTCGTGCCGCCATAGTTTCATTACGAATGCATTTTGTCTAGAGCGACTCCATGAAGCCTAGGGGTGGGCGGCGGGCCGGCCCGGCACGCCTGAGGCGTGCTCGGGCGGGCCGCGGCATGCCAGGCCCGTTTGGCCATAACGTTGGGGCGTGTCGTGCCGGGCCGGCGGGCCAATTAATTTAAAATTTTAAAAAAAACTTTAAAAAATCTCAAAAAATGCCCAAAAAATTTCTGTAAAATACTTTTATTGTTCACAAAATTGTCTTACACATATTGAGATAAATTTTGCTCAAAAAAATATAAATTCATTAATTATCACAAGTACACTTACAACTTTGCAAAAATTACATAATTACTTGAACAAATAATACTGCATCACTATAGTATAAGCACATCCCAACTAGGTTGGCACCCACTCATCTATCTATCATTTGCAGTTTAAAAGAAACAAAAAAAAAAAGATAAAGTACAATTCCTATACTTTGATTACAAAAATTATAACAAAACTTAGACTACTCTGGTTGACTAAAATCAATATTCAAATCATCAAAGTCTCTAACAAGTTGATCATCTTCATATTCTTGTTCTCTCAGTTCTGCCCTTAACCAATTTGTAAGACTGACACATGCTTGCACCATCTCCGGCGTTAATCTGCTCCTGTAATCATCCACGGTTCGTCCACCTGTGCTAAAAGCTGATTCCGATGCAACTGTGGACACCGGAACCGTTAGTAGATCACGTGCCATGGCGGAAAGCACAGGATAATTAACCTGATTTTGCTTCCACCATGTCAAAATGTTAAAAGCATTATGCTCCTCTATAGTATTGAAACTCATTGGGGGGCTTTCTAAAAAAATCATTAATTCAGATGATCCCCCACTACTAGATGCTGGTTGTTTTCCCTTTCTTCTCCCACTTAAAAAATTCCAAGGGGAATTATCTGGTAGTGTTTGTTGGGTTCGCGTATGACCTTGTATACTACTACTAGTATCGTATTCACAAAAAAGTCTTTCTAATAGATTTCTTATTTTTCTTATATCTATTTGAAAAGTAGAATTCATATTCTCATTTATTCCATCTATTAAGTCTTCAACTCCTAATTTAACCCTAGGGTCCATTGTAGTAGCTAAACAATATAAATTAGGCATCTCTTGCCAATATTTTAAAATTTTAGTTTCCATTGCAGGGATAATTTCCTTAGCAATGGGTACATTTCTATATTGTTTAAAACAAATACTTATTTGATATAAACAAGTTATAATACTTGAGGATGTTGGGTAATAAACTACTGATAAATATCTTGTTGCATCATAAAAAACTTTTAAAAAATCTCTTAAAATTTCGGCTATTTGCCAATCAAGATCCTCTAAGTCACTTTCAGGCATTTTACTTTTATAAAATATTGTAATTTCTTGTTTTAATCCTAATGCAGCTTCTAGCATTATATATGTTGAATTCCACCTATGTTCAACATCTAGGGTAATTTTTTTATATTGTTTTCCTAAAGTTTCACAATAATATTTAAATTCTCTAGCGGTTGTGCTAGATTGTTTTATAAATCTTACTGCATCTCTAATATTTATTAAATGATGTTGAACAATTTTTAATCCATCTTGCACAACTAAATTAAGAATTTGACAAGCACACCTAACATGAAATAAACTTCAATCTATATTTAAGTTTAATTGTTGTCTTAATATTCCTACTGCAACATTATTAGCACTTGCATTATCAAGTGCTAGAGCCATTATTTTATTGTGTATTTTATAATTTCTTAGATTTCTACTTATAGCATTTGATATATTTATTCCAGTATGGCTAGCATCTAGTGGTTGAAAAGTTATTATTCTTTTTTCCATATTCCAATTTTCATCAATATAATGTGCGGTTATAGCTAAATAACTTATTTGTTGTCTACTTGTCCAAATATCTGAAGTTAAAGCTATTTTAAAAGTACTGTTTGACAAAATTTCTATTAATGCAGTTTTCATTTTTACATATAATTTTATGGCATCCTTTCTTAAAGTGTGGCGTGAAAAAGGTTTAAATTGTGGTGCTAAATATTTAGTTAGTAAACGGTGAAATCTTTTAGAATCTATTAATCTAAAGGGTAATTCTTCTTGAATTACCCACTTTACTATTTCAAGCCTAGTTTCTTCTTGATTAAAAATAAAATTACTTATAGCAACACTACTAGTAGAAATTTGGGTTTGCCTAGGGTCAATTTGGCCATGTTTTGGAAGGCATTTCTGCAAATGCCGGTTCAAGTGGCCTGTACCACCTTTGCCTTTATAACTAAACTGTTTTTTGCAATGGTTACAAACTGCCTTCTCTTCACTCCCTACACTTTCAATTGTAAAATTAAGCCAAACACTAGAGGTTCTACTCCTCTTCGTGCTCCTAGGTGGTAGAGAAGACGATCCCATATCTTGTGAAGGTAATTCTGTTTCAAGATTTTGGATGGGAGGATCATTATATTGGGGTTGGGTTATATCATCAGAAAATACTGGGTCAGAAAGGGGTCTAAGATATTCCCTTTCTTCAGTGTCAAAAAACATAGGATACCTAAGGTCCATTATCAAATTTTTGGAAAAAAAAAATCTTAATAAATAATATTATAATAAATATGTGGTGATACTAATTTATAAGAAAGGTAGAAGGAGAGACTTACTTATAATAATAATATTTATACTAATTTTAAAATCGGAAAATTAAATAAAAGAATACCTCTTTAGAATGAATCTTGAACTTTGAAATTGAAGCCTTCAACCTCCAGAGTCCAATTTCCCACTTTTGATGCTTGAACAATTTGAAGAGATTGAGTATCACCAATTTCCAATTACAACAATTAGAGCAAAGAAACTATTTGATAATCAATTAGAAGAGAGTAGGAGATTGTAGAAGTGGTGTGGTTTGGAGTGGGAAAGGGAGTGGCTATTTATAGAAAATTAAAAGTGGCTTTTTACCACCTCTACCCTTCAATATGACTGTTATTTTGCAATTGGAAGGGTAGAAAAGGTCTTTTAATCATCAATTACAGCTATAGCCCCCCAATATAGCTGTTATATGGCTGTTGGGGGGGGGGGGTAAAATGGGCATAAAAGTGGCTAAAAGAGAGCTAGTCGCGTTTATGGAGGGAAAAGAGAGCTAGCCGCGTTGGCTAGCTCTCTGGCGGGCCGGCCGACCCGCGTGCCTGCCGTTGGGCGCGTGCCCAGCAGGCCCGCGCGCGGGCCAGCCCGCCTGGGCACGCGCGCGCCCGCTCGGCGCCGGGGCCCGGGCTGGCACGCGGGCTCGCGTGCCCTGGCGGGCCGTGCCCAAACGGGCCGTGCCCCCCGGGCCAGGCCCGTTGCTCATGCCTAATGAAGCCGGCCTCAAATGCACTGCTAGTATAGAGTATGGATGTGTGGGGTCCCTACTAACATAGGCATCCACCCGTGCGTTTCATGTTGGTTCCACTAAATGGTTCCAGACGAAACGCTCTCTTTGGTTACAGGACACGCCATAGACTGTGACTCCTGCATGGGTCGGTTCAACCCGCATGTTGACTGATTTGGGTTTTGGTTTGGGCTCGGCTTCATTTATAACCTGAAATTGAGTTTAGATTTGGTTCAAGCTCATGCTTTACAACCCAAGAAACCCAAAGAACCCAAACTTGAAGCTGAGTTTATGTACACACTATCATACATATATGAAAGTAAGTATTTATTTGAATGTATACGTACTACTATTGATTTTGTCTTTGTAATTATGTAATCAACTATAAAACATAAATTTATTAACATGTGACAACAGATTTTTGAATTTATTCTCAAATAAATAATTTTATACACATAAACACACTACAATGAGTGTGATGTTTGGGTACACATCCTCTACAACAAGGATTATGCAACCAAAAATACAACGGACTTGTGATATTTTAAAAATTATTTTTAAGAAATGAATTAACTAATTTTTTTTTTCCAAATTCAAGACACCAATCAAGTAGCTATTGTACGTTAATAGACGATTTCAATTAATGATATGCTAACATTTACATTCATAACAAAAAATGAAAAAAAATTCAAAATTTTACAATTTGTTTGGGCCAACCCGAACTCAAAAATAATGTTTGAGTTGAATGTGGGTTTAATGAGTTTGGTTTGTGGCGGGGCAATGGCAAGTTTGGGATAGTAATCTTAGATTATGCTAAGCCTGAACTCATCATAACTCGATCTAACGTGGCCTACTTGCAGCTCTAGATGTTTAACAAATCCATGGTATTAACTAGCTGTATAAATTGGTTTGGTTAAAAAAACCAATAACTGACTAACCCTAGTTGACTTTGGGTCGATTTCGGATTAGGTTTTAAAGCCTATGGTCTGGTTTTGGTTCTAAAATTTAGATTATATTCCTATATTATTTTATATTTTCATTTATGTTCCTGTGTTATTATATTTATAGCATATATATTGCAAGTCATTAATATCAATTTTCTCAATTGATAGTTATTCATTGAAATTAGCCTAGCCACATGGTCATTTGGCTATTTAATATTCTTTTCATCTTATCGAAGGATAATTTAGTCATTTAGTAAAATAAATAACAAAAAAATTAAAAAAATTTAACGTTAGGGGTATGACTGCAACGATTATGCTAAATGGAGGGTATATATATAAACAATAAAAACAAAAAGATATAGATTTAAATATATCATATCATAGGGGTTTGAATGCAAGAAGCCAATTTTTTTTCCTCTTTTGTATATTATTAGTTATTGCTTCAAATGTAGTGATTAGAATCAACCAAGGACTTCTCCTCCTAAACTATTTCGCTCACTTCACCATCAATCATTAAATACCATTTTTTTCCAAATTTTTTTGTTGCATAACTCAACCGTTGATAGAATAGTCAGCCATGAATATTATATTTTCAAAGAGTATATTAAAAGTACTTATTTGATAACCAAGCCAATTAAGCTATGCACTTTTATTAACAAATATCAACGGTATGTACAAGAACATTAGCCATAAGCCAAGGATAAAGCACACACCAAACAAAAATTACAGATATAGAGAAGATGTAGGATAACAGGACATCCATAAACACAAACAAAATTGTTGTAATTCTTAACCAATTGTCAAGCCTATTGCCGAAACCACATAAAATCACCTGAAAAATAGATGTAGAGTCTAACGGAGGGTCTGTATAAAGATCCCATTAAAGAGGTTTAAATCACTATAGGCCATTAACATGTCCTATAGAGCCGACAAAATGCCACCCGACCCGATGGGTCAACCCGATTATAAATGGGTTGGGTTGACCCGTTTATTAATTAGGCTGGGTGCGGGTTGGGGTTTTCCCAACCTGCTAGTAATTGGGTCAACCCAATTATGACCCGTCAACCCAACGGATAACATGATTAAAAAAAAGATGGCAAAAGTGGCATGTTCCGACCCGATTAACCTCAAAACTCGACCCGAACCCAGTACAACCGGATCCAATTAACCCCTCAACCCTATTTTAATAACATTTTTTGAAAAATAAAAAATAAAAAACGGGTTGGCTGGTTGAACCCGTTTATTAGCGGGTTGGGGTTTTCCAACCCGCCTTAATTTAATCCAACCCGATTATGACTTGACCCGACCCCGACCCGTAGCCAGCTCTAATGTCCTATAGTGAATGGTGCCAACTTTCACGACCAATACGCAAACGTTACGCAATTGTGAACACTGTGGATGTAACCTAATTAATTAAAAAATTAATGTATGTAACAAGAAAACCTACGTAATTGGCCTCATTCACACCCACGTGAATTGGCGTACGAAGCCGCTTGCGAGTTTGGGCTAGTAACCTTAGATTTTGCTAAGCCTGAACTCATCATAACTCGATCTAACGGCCTACTTACAGCTCTAGATGTTTAACAAATCCATGGTATTAACTAGGGATATAAATTGGTTTGGTTAAAAAAACCAATAACTGACTAACCCTAGTTGACTTTGGGTTGATTTCGGATTAGGTTTTAAAGCTTATGGTCTGGTTTTGGTTCTAAAATTTGTAAACTGAATAAATTTTGGTTGTTTCAATTAAACTGAACCAAACTAAACCAAAATCCAACTTAGAAATTTAGTTTACTAGATGAACCGTTCAAAATCTATATATACATATATGTTCGGTTTGATTGGGGGTTAACAATCAAAAATCTCGGTTTGGTCTTGAGTTGGTGTCAACCCGGACCAAACCAAGCGAGTTGCACCCATAAATTGAAGAACACGTGGGCTATTTCCGTAAAGTTTCATTTGTTTGGCAGTTGTATTCTGCCACTGTTACTCACAATCAAAGAAAATTTCTTCATCCAGACCGTGGCTGCTTTGGGAACCGATATATTACAAAATTGCCACTTTGCTTCCGCGCGTTAGGTTTATTAGGTAGAAATTTTATAATAATATGAGGTAGCATATGCACCTTTTCTGGATAAAAACCATGTGATAATAATGCTTTCCTTGCAGTGGAATTGTCTATGGGCTAAAGCTTAAGAATCCAAAATAAGGGTCCTTGAGTTCAAAATTCCGACACGTGCCAAGTGTATTTGAAGTGGAAAATGTATAAAATGATATTAGGGCATTTGAATTGGTGTCTACTTAGAAGAATTTATTTTACATAGAAGTAAAACTTCAACCTAAATTTTTCAATAGCTTTCGATTATGATCTGATCTTTTCAAAATGAACGTTGGGTTTTAATCATTTTATCACTAGGGGGCTGCATGCGCTATGCGCGTAGAAAACGTGGGCCCACTTAGATAACAGTCCAAGTAGTTACAACATGTTTAAAATAATAGAAGATTGTTTTGTTGGGAGGGTAATGTTCGGAAAAAGAAAAGGGGGCTAGAATCTGGAGGGAATATTCCCCCCTCTTCTCTTTATTAATAGTATAGATTCTTGTCTCAATTTGATACTATTACAAGGTGACTAATCCAATTGCACGTTAATTTGTCAACTCTAGTGAATAAAATTAAAAAAATGCGTATTTGAAGGTATGGGTTATTGTAGTAGCAAAAAGTCTTAAGATGTCATTCTCAAGACTTGGATTGATTCTTGATTCCTCCTTAACCAGGAGACAGGAACCCTAAGATAGGATTCTCGTCTAATATTAGGATAAGTTCTCGATCCGACAATGGTTCTAGCACAGGATTCTCTTAAAACAAAGGTTTTGTAAAGGGGTGAGTCTTCCACTTGGGGGGTGGTCCAAGGATCAACTACAGTATTCTTAATCAAAGAAGAAAAAAAGGAAAAGAAAAGAAATGTCTTCTAGGGGACAACATGCATTTTTTTGTGGAGGAGAGATCTTGTATTGCAATGCTGTATTGGGTGATTTCCTTTTGGTACTACATGACGAGTACTTAATTATTTTCCATCTTCTCATGGGGAGTACACTTCTCTATCATTTCTAAATGCTTTCCATATGCTGATTACACAATTTGTTAATATAAAACTACGTCATATCTTTACCCCAGTAAAGAAATCTTATAAAAGGGTCTATTTCTCCTCTGTATCTTCAGGGATCCTGCAACAAGTCTCAGTGCCCGTACAGTTCTCTTTCCTTCTCTTCCTTAAGCTCCCTTGCCTGTGTTTCTACTGTTTGGTGCTTGTCACTAGTACTTTAATTTCTTGAAGTAAACTAGGTCATATTAGCCTTTTGGGGTCATCTTCTCTCTTTCTTGGGGTTTATCAGTGTTTCTTGAAGATGAAGGTTGAGGGTGAGAAGAGATATGCTCTCCTGTTGGCAGCCAAAGACAGTGATTATGTGAAGAAGATCTATGGGGGATACTTTAATGTGTTTGTTCAAGCATTTGGGGATGAAGGTGAGGGATGGGATTTGTTTAGAGTGATTGAGGGGGAGTTTCCTGATATGGATGAGCTTCACAAGTACAATGGTTTTGTGATCAGTGGTAGCCCTTTTGATGCTTTTGGGAATGAGTTGTGGATATTGAGACTTTGCTTTCTCATCCAAACTTTGGATGCCATGGAGAAGAAAATTCTCGGGATTTGCTTTGGACACCAGGTAATTATTTAATTAAGATAGTTACTGATCAATGACCCCCTTTTTCAATTTCTTCTATTCGTTAGATCTTTTATAATTAATGATTTGTTTTGGGGTATTTCCACAGGTGATATGTAGAGCACTGGGTGGTAAGATAGGAAGAGCTTACACTGGTTGGGATCTTGGGTTGAGGAAACTGAACGTGGTGAAGGATCTGACCTCATTCAGTTTCCTTGATGGATTTGATGAAATCCCTTCTTGCCTTTCCATAATTGAATGTCATCAAGATGAGGTACTTGACCTTCTCTATTCCTTTCAATTTCAAAGCTTCATCTCTATTGGATCTTCCTGCTTCCATGAAATAGTTTTACATATTTACATCATACATGTGTCTAAACTTGAAAAGATCATTACAGTTTATGGAGTTTATTAGTGAGAAAACAAGTAATTAAATTATCAATGAGCAGGTTTTGGAGATCCCTTTCGGAGCAGAAGTGATTGCTTTTTCGGAGAAAACCAGCGTCGAGATCTTCGCCATCGGTGACCACATACTGGGCATTCAAGGCCACCCTGAGTACACCAAAGACATTCTATATAACCTCGTGGATCGTCTACTGGGCAACAACTCCATAGAGGTATTGAAATAGTTGTACTTAATCAGTTCATATGTTCATTCCTTGGTCCTTAATCCAAATTCATGTTAGCTAAACTGAAGTTCATAATTAACAGAACGACGTCGCTGAGGCTGCAAAGTTGAAATTGGAGGTAGCAGAACCAGATAGGAAGGCATGGGAAAAGATCTGCAGGAAGTTTCTGAAGGGAAGATCAAAGGTTCTTCTCCCTCGTATATGAGCTGGGGGTTCTCTTGTTGTTGGGCTTCTTTCTGTTCTTTTTTGTATCTTGACTGTCTAATTCAAGCCTGTCCAAAAAAAGCCGAACAAGATGCAGAGTCTCAAGTTACTAAAGATACCCTCTTGTAATAGATTTTTCTAATTAAAGAAACAAAGTTCTTAAATTTCTTCAGCTACTCCTGTTTCTGTCGGCAGTGAGTGCTTTAAATGTTAGAACAACCTGTGCACCTAAAAGCTTAAGTTGATAAGTGAAGGTGTAACCACGTATATAAGGGGCTTGAATACAATATTCCAATACTCCCCCTACACGTGCGATTTTGCATGGACCATATGTGGAGAGGACAAACACAAGATATGAACATTATAGATACAAATAAATGCCAAGGCAAACTCGCTTTCGGAGTTGAATATGACACCTCCTGCTCTAATACTATGTTAAACAAATGTTGCACCGAAAAGCTTAAGTTGATATGTAAAGATATAACAATGTATGTAAGAGGCCCCCAGTACAATATTTCAACATTAAATGTTTCAAGTAACTAATTGTAACTTCTCTCTTTCTCTCTTTGTGTGGATATTAATACCAGAGAGATATTTTTGAGAAAAGAACAGGGCATATTTCAATCGAATGATTTGAATTGGGTATGGGAGAGGGCCTACTAGAGAACAACCAAACACAAAATTGCTTTTTCCTGAAATAATCTTACAATGTCATATTTTTTTAGTATATTTTGGGGATAATTTGGATTGGCGATCATATCTCCATATGCAAAAAGAAAAAAGAAAAAAGAATAAGAAAAGAAAAGGGCTATGTATCACCAGGCAACACTACAAAAAAATTGTGAAATAGCAACACCTCTTATAACGGTACTTTTCTTAATATAAAAGTACCATTACAAATGCCTTAATACGGCATTTCAATAAATTATTTTATAGCAGCATTTTTTTATAAAATGTCGTAATAAATAATTTTATAGGGGCATTTTTCTATAAAAAGCCATAATAAATTATTTTATAGCAACATTTTTCTCTAAAATGCCGTAATAAGTGTTTTAATAAAAAAAATTTATAACCACAATTGTCTATAAATGCCATAATAAGTTACCTTATAGCGGCATTTTTCTATAGAATGCCGTAATAACTCGTTTTATAACAGCACTTCTTATAAAATGACATAATACATTATCTTCTGTAGATGAAATGCCGTATTAAGGCACTTATTACGGAACATTTGTATAAGTGCCGTTATATTAGGTGTGGCTATATCATCTTTTTTTTGTAGTGCAAATAAAGCTGGTGGGGATACCAGAGTACCTTTCCTCCAAAATCATATTCATTTATATTTGAAATATTTAATGAAGCAGGTGATCCCCGGGCAGACAAAGGCCCCATTCATAGAAACCTGTTTCAAACTCACAAAAAAAGGGTTTAGCTTTCACAATAGCAAAATTTCTAAGAACCTATTACTGTAGCTTGGACAAAAACAGTAATACAGACAATTGAAATAAACTCACGAAAAGAACAGATCAGAAGCCTATATTAGGATAAACATACAAGAAGAAAAGTACAAGAAATTTGGTGGTTTCCCTAATCAAAGACCAGAACAACCCTCATCCACTGCATAATTTGCCAAACAATCTGCCACTGTATTGAGTTGGTTTGTTAGATCTACATTCCAAAGATGTCAGACGACAAATGAAAAAGCTCCAAAATACGCATGTGTTCTGAGTTGGTTTGTCAGATGGTATATGTCCTTGTCCATGTCATTAATATGTCAAATTATTATCAGGGTTATCATGGTGTTTATGATATGTCCTTGTCCATGTATAAAAACAAGATTTTTGCAAGTTTTAACAGAACTAGTACAGGCCAGTACTCACTTTTTTTTGGTAAAGGCCAAACTTAGGCCAATTCATTCAAAAAAAGGGTGGTTACATCTTTTGAGATTAAAGCAAAAAAGATACATACATCAACAACTGAGAAGAGGCTAAACAACAAGACATCATGATTCCTTCCGGTACTCACTGATATCAGTAACCAGTGCTTCCAAATGAATATGGATCTAGCTTGGAGGGTCAGAATGATACCAGCTGATGTGACTTAAAAGCCTGATCACAAATCTAAATGTATTGCTCTCTCAGAGCAGCAGTTGAACAACTATTATTTCTTCTTCTTTTTTTTATTTTTCTCTTTTTTGGGTTAACAAAACTGGAAAAGAGATCGTGCACATAAAAAGGGTCCATAACCCATGTATAACTGGCAACAGACTACCCGCCGACACTTTTATACAAAGTGGTTTAGTTCAGACTTGAACCCATGTTCACATGCTGGCAAACTGAGGCTTTACCAAAACCCTAATAGACAAAATGCCTCCTAACAAGCAAGTTCCCCTAAATTCACAAGAGCTAGGAAAAATCCTTATAACCATGAATCTATAAACCTACGAGAAGATGCACAAGAAAGTGCTATTACAAAATTTTTGAAGTCACCTTTTAACTTGAACCACAATCAAATGAATAAGCGACAACTTTACTAGTGGGAATTTAGGAAAATTACTTATGTTGGCGGGGCGGGCGGGCGGGCATTTTGTCTATTGGGGTTTTGATAAAAGCCCCAGCAGACGCCAACCTGTTGTAGGTTCCGTGAAAGCAAGGTCCTAAGACGGGTGGACTTGCAGCAAACCTAAATGCTAGCCTTTTCTACGTAGAGTAAGGCTCCATTTGGTAACGCTTTTGCTTTTTTGCTTTGAAAAGTAAAAAAACAAAAAAGTAATTTTCTGTTTTGCAGAAGATCTTTTGTTGAAACTTTAATAAACTTTTGTTTTGTTGCTGAGAAGCAAAAAAGCATGTTTGGTAACTATAGTGACATATAAATTGCTTTTATGCTATCATATAAAACTACTGTAAACAGTTGATGCATTCTACTTAAAAATATACTTGACGTATATTGTAACGGGTTGAGCAATAATTGGATCAGTTTAAGTTGAATATGTTTATTGGTGGGTTGGGAAAACCCAAAACAAAACCCAACTCGCCAATAACCGGGTTCAACCCACCAACCCGATTAAAATTTTTTATTTTCTAATTACAAAAAATACACCAATAAAAAATAACATGAATTAGTGATACAATTTAGGGTTAAACGGGTCATTATCAGGTTAAACGGGCCATTATCGAGTTAAACAGGCCATTATCGAATCATTTTCGAGTTAAACAAATCATTATTAGGTTAAGCAGGTCATTATCGAGTTAAACGGGCCATTACCATGTTAAACGGGCCATTATTGTGTTTAATGAGTCATTATCAGGTTGAACGGATCATTATCGGGTTAAGCGAGTCATTATCGGGTTGAACGGGTCATTATCTTGTTAAACAGGTCATTATCGAGTTAAACAAATCATTATCGGGTTAGATTCAAGTTGACCCGAATACGAATGGGTTACTAAATCCCCAACCCGAAGCCGACCCAACTATTACACAAGTCAACCCGAACCCGTTTATTCGGGTTGGATTAGACATGATGGGTCAATTTCTTTTCGGTCTAGTTTGTGTCAAGGGTTTTAGAAGCAAGAAAGTAAATTTATGGTTAAAATGAGAAGCAACATTTTTATGCTTATTTTGAAAAGCAATGAAATTTTTTTTTTGCTTCTTATAAATTGCTTCATGTATGCATAACCAAACAGCACTTTTGCTTTCGAAAGCCATTTTTTGCTTTCAAAAGCAAACAAGCACTTCTAAAAAGCGTTACCAAACGGTACCTAAGTAGATAGACTTAAGACACAAACCTGCATTTTCATTCAGAAGCCTGATGTGTTTAGTATCACATCAATAGTCCCTAGTCATCTTGAAATCCACTTTTAGTAAAATCTGATGGCACACTTTTCATGAGAACAAAATGAAACCCACAAAGAGAATTGTAAACTAGCAAGGAGATCTTCTAAAGTTTCTTACATGACCAAACCACCTCAATCTATCCTCTTCCATTTTATTCCTAATGCATGTTATGCCTGACCACTTTCAAATATCTTCATTCCTTATTTTGTTTTTACTCTATTGTGTATCCAAATTTTATTTCTTGAGACAGAAAATCCAAATCTAATTACCAAACTAACTATTAAATTCACTTATTAGCAAAATAAAAATCCAAAATATTGATTTCATATTAGTTATGCAAAACAAGTGATCATCTCAAAAGCATATGCAATTCAAGAAATTTCATACTAACAATCCCCACACTGACATAAAATTCCGGCAAGTCACCAAGAAATCCTAAAAGCTATAAACCTTCATATACAAGAGCCTTTTCCTCATCAAAGAACTACTCAACTTCCAAAAAATTAGCATTAACGAGAACCAAAAGCACTCAAATAACAGATGCAATTGCTTTGGCCAAGAGCCACATTCTCACACCCAAGAGCACATCCTCCATTATAGTAAAGGGAAACAACAAAAACTGATGCACTTCAAAATAGCAGAAATCTATGCCAAAGAAAGGGTTGCATGCAAATCACAAGAAGAAAGAGCTAACCAACAAATTCTTCCACAGAAAATGCTGTCACCATTCAATAGACGCAGAAACATATTGCCTTCTAAAGTGAACCAATTAACCCAATCTCATTTCAACACAACTAAGGATACATATTAACTAATGAAGGCACACACACTTTTTCTCAACACATAAACCGTCTTCTCAACACTTAGACTCTTAGCACACACTCTTTTTCTAAATAGGAGAAATAAACCAACCCAATCTAATTTCATGCACAACTAACGATATATCTTAGCTAATGAATGCTCTGAGAAATTTTGGTAAAACATGCTAAATCAATATGATTAATACACAAAATTAAACTCTCATCATTGAAACTCCGGTTTTAATTTTTTTTCTTTTCGTTTGTATTATAGTTTAAAAGGGTTTTATGCAAGAGTTGGAACTCATTAAACTTGTCTGCAGTTTTGAGTACTGCCACGTCTCTATTTATTGCAAGGGACTTATCAAGGCTCCCTACAGGTGATCTACTCATCACTGATCATTTCATATAGCAATGTATTAATAATTTTTTAATTAGGAATAAGATAGAGATAAATTTTTAGTTTTACATTGGATTTTAGGATAATAAAAGAACCACAATCTTTTAAACTGATTCTTACTCTGTCAACTTTTCCCCATTTTCTGCTCCTACATATTTCTTCCTACTGTCACTTTATCATTTCTTGACACAAATCAAAACATCAAAGCCGAAACTCATCACTTAAAAAAATAGTGCAAGAAAAAACCCATGAGAAATCGATCACCATTGCCGGAAATCGAAGCCATTCAAAGAACACAGAATCTAAACATCATCAGAGAGGAGAATCTTGACGTAACTTGCAGGGCTTCAATTCGATGAAATTGCTAGAAATGCAAGTCATTCAAAGAACCCGGAATTTTCAACACCTTTGCACGGTTTGCAGGAACTGACATTCCAAGCAGCCTTCTTTGCCATTTCTTGCAGGTTATTGTCCACCACCAGTTTCTGATATCCTCCTATCAGTTTTCCTTTCTCTTCCCTAGCTGAAGATTTTGTTGCCATTCCGATTTAGCAGACTCTGAGCTTCCCTTCTAATATGAAGGACAATCCAACGTTGCTCCAGACGCCAAGGAAGGATGGATTGGTGGGCATTCTCACGATAAGGTTGAAGTTTTGGGAAGGAAAACAAAAAAACAGAGAATAAGATGAAAACAGAAGTGAGGGTTGTGAAGAAAGCGTCAGGCTTGCTAAGATGCACTGCAGCAAAAAATGCGCAGAAAAAAATTTTTGCTTCTCGAAAGATTTTTTTTGTGTACAAGGTGGAGCTTCGATTGAGCAAAGGTAAGTAGGCAGCGACAGTTGAGTAACGGCCATAACTGTTCTTCGGACAAAGACATTGAAAGGGGTTCTTAACGGCCATTTCGATACGAAACATAGAAGATCACTACTATATAGCATGGTTCGCACCATATCTTGAATATGTCATTTTGTTGCCGCTCTTAAGGTATGGATGATTTGAAAATTTTTGGTCAGTATTTCTATTCCACGGGATGCAAACTCGTGTTGCTCACTTTTTTTAAATGGTGAATCATTGGATGTAAATAGCTATCAACATCATCTCAAAGTACATGAGATCTTGAACTAATAACAAAATTAACCAAATAGAATATAATGCAACCATTAATATAATAGTAATAATTATCAAAATACTTATTTTAATTAATTAAGCATATTAGTTATTGAAATAATTTATATATATTAAAGTGTCATATTAATATAATGTAATATATTAATTATTAGAATAATCAAAATATCTAACATGAGACTTAAGGCCATACAATATAATACATGAAAAATGAAGCTTTGATATTTTTAATAATTTAAAATTATTATTATTATTATTTTATTTTAGTGAAGTTAGTTTTATTTTAGATTTTTTTTTGTAAGATTAATTTATTTATATTTGATGAATATTTGATTGGATTCCAATTCTTTCTTAATTATCTTAAATTTGTTCTTATAATTTTAAAATAACAATTTTAATAATTTAAAAATATAAAATTTAACAATTATATTATTAAAAATTAACTTGAAAATATGCGGCTTCATCGAAAGACACATAGTTTCACAATGAAAATTTTATTGTAAATAGTTGATTTTTTTTTCTCATTTTATAACATGGAGAGATTTTTATGTATATTTGTCATACATTTTATATTTTGTATGATACTAACAAATTATGAATGATCTTAACAAATTAGTTACATGATTCAAACTTATAAATATATTGTTTAAAATAATTGTTATTCCTACAACCTTCACCACCACCATTCCATATATGCCAATTTCTATTCCTCTATAATATGCATGTTATTAGTGAAATAGGTAAATTTATTCTCATCAAGAAGTAAATAAATTTCCCCAAAACTTATATTCATTACCTCTCCTTTTAATTCTTGTTTAATTTTACTTTTCTTTAATAAAGACTAGCTCTTATTTAATTTTATTTGATTTTTTCTTTGCCTTTTATACAGTACTTAATTGAGATATTGGAGTAAACTAAACGTTTATTAATCACAAGATAAATAATTTATTTTATTATATTTTACTTATATGGTAATAGAAAAAATATCGTTGATATATTCTTAATTCTTTTATTCGTTGATATGATCCGCCATTCTTTTAATAATTTTAAATAATTTCTAACTAATTTTTATTCTACAGAGTGAGGAAGCTAGATTTTACTGTTCTTTCTATGGCCACCAAGAAGAAGATTTCACTGTTGAAGATTTCTAACTACTTTTTATTATTCTACAGAGCAAAAGTAGATTTTACTGTTCTTTCAATGGCCATATCAGTTGATTCAATTGTAGAACCGGCCAAATCGGTATGTGTAACATGTTCTCTACGATGTAGAGATAATCGGTAGAAATTGCTGTGATTCAAAACCACGTAAATTTAACAACCATTCTTGAAACAACCGGGTCACACGATCACAGTTGCAGAAGGCTTGAAAGTATTCTATTGTATTGATATTGCAGAAGAATGGACGAATGATCGGTGCAAAATGACCCAATTCAAAAAAAAAAAAAAAAAAGTGTCGTGGTTGCAAAAGCCGAAACTCATCACTAAAAAATAGTTCAATATCTTTGCACGGCTTGTAGGAACTGTCATTCCAAGCGGCCTTCTTCGCCATTTCTCGTAGGTTACCATTCCGATTCAGCAGACTCCGAGCTTTCGTTCTAATACGAAAGACAGTCCAACGTTGCTCCAGACAAGGAAGGATGGATTGTGCGGATTTTCACGATAAGGTTAAAGTTTTGGGAAGGAAAACAAAAAAAAACACTAACTAAACATGCTGCTTATTGCTGCAAAAAACTGATTTTGATTACAAAAGCAAAAATAATTATTATATTATGCATCTATCTTTTGAACTTAAAAAAAAAAGGGAAAAATACATTTTGTAATTTTTAATTATTATATCGGTCAATGTCTTCGGATGTATCATGTGTCAAAAAAAAACCATCGAAACCAAACTACAAGCCCTCAATCAAGAACGGAAATCGTTATATAAGTTTCATAGTAAGATGGAAGAGGACTTGTCCAGATAGATTTCAAGTACATTTTCGTATCAAAATTTAGTAGCACCGCTATAAGCTGGAAATACGCATACTGCTCATGCCATTCTATAATTAGTAATAGCTCCACCATCGACACTGCCACTATTACTACCACCTACAGATATTACAGGTAATGGTACCACCCAATTGAATTGACCTACAAGGGCGATCACCTCCAACAAAGACACCAACACGATGAATTCATGAAAAGATGAACTTTCCAATGTATTCCACCAAAGTAAAGTACAGGCCAAAGGTATTTACACCATATAAGGTGTATCTGTAATAATAACCATTAAGCCTCAGGATGTATCTGGCATATAATGGAACAGGAGGACTGAACAGAATTAAAGGTCCAATTAT
This sequence comes from Buxus sempervirens, assembly GCA_947561395.2. Lineage (NCBI taxonomy): Eukaryota > Viridiplantae > Streptophyta > Magnoliopsida > Buxales > Buxaceae > Buxus > Buxus sempervirens. The sequence goes on from OX387189.1 coordinate 34,418,208, forward strand.
CATCATCATGATCATAAGCTAATTCCCACCAAAGCGGGTTCAGCTAATTCCCACTAAAGCAGGGCTGGCTGAATCTTGTCTCTACATCCCACTCTATCAAAATATAAGGCCCAATACCCAAAGAAAAAAGCCAAGTAAGGAAAAGAAATATGAGAGAAAAATGAAAAGAAAATAACCTCCAATACCACCTGGGGTGGGAAAAAAAATGCACACACATCTATAACAACTTTTAGATAAATTAAAACAAAATACAGATAAAGTAGGTATACGAGCCACAAATTAAAGGCCAAATAATATAAAGTTAAAAAAAAAAAAAAAGCATATTCTTTAAACTAGTTGGCCAAATAGTATGTCCTCAATATGCATATCAGAAGACATTATCACACCTGCCAAAGAATCAACATAAATGAAAATGCATTGCAATCTTACAACAGCAATAAACACAAGTTTTAATTTCTTGTTTTGGGAGATCTGACAATGAAACTCACGGAGCAACAAATGGAAACCAACCAACTCGCCCCTGGGCATGTGTGTGAAATCATATATATTCTGTACCCAACATGCAAGTTCCTTCGAAATTTGAGTTGGGAAGCTGTGCAACTTTCACAAAAACTTGGGCAACCTTAGCAATATCCCATGAACTTAACCTGATAAAGGAACCAATATAACAATGATTATGTTATGTCACTTTTAAAAGCAAATATCCATGATCTAACTAAATCAGTATGCTACAAAATATTTTCTTCCCATGCATATATATTCTGCTCTCGCACAAACAACTGGTTTATGTGCTTAATTAAGACTCCCTATGTAGAAATATTAGTAGTTTTGCAATTATTGGATATAGGACAAACTTTTGCTTTTTTTACAATAACCAACAGCAATCACAAGCATCCATTTGGGTTTCAATTTCCTATATATTTTGCTACGAAGGCAGTTGGATGCACTGTCATGATTGCGCTTATTAGCTGCTACAGATTGCTAGGTCACCTAAATCGCCCAGGGAGTTAGCTACAATTGCAAACACGTTCAAATAATTTCCCAAGTGAATGCCAATATATTTCCAAAAGTAACATAACAATTCATTCTGATTGCTAACAGATATGTAAGATTCAGTATTAGTTTCTACTGTGCTAATTGTAAAAAAAAACCACCAAAAACAAAAACAAAAGCAGAAATCTGGCCCTACAGACTTGCTTTTCAAGATATCACAAAGTGTTTTCTTTAGCACCAACTAGAACCAAGCTGACAAACAAATCAGGCAACTGTGATCCAGATGTGTATGATGTATCCTATAAACATTTTAAAGAATAAAATGCTTCCATCATTCAACACATCTATACTATATATAAAGAGAAGAGGGGGGAATATTCCCTCTAGATTCTCGCCCCCCCCCTTTCTTTTTCCAAGTAATACACTCCCCAAACAAAACAATCCCCCACTATTGTAACTACCTTGGCTTGGCTGTTTATCAAAGTAGGCCCACGTTTTTTACGCGCATAGCGCGTGCAACCCCCTAGTAATAATATAAAACAAGTATCTTCTAAACATGATATGTAATGAAGTAGAGAACTAAATAAGCGTTTCATTATGGTTTCAACTTTCGAGCATCTTATAATGAGAGCAAGTTCAAAACAGAACCAAACCATTATTCTAAACAAAGAGTACATTACTGTATGATTCATGAAGTTTAGGTGAACATTCTAATGGGCATGATTAATAGATGAAATTAAATGTAAAAAAAAATGCTTATGAGGACAAGAAATCACCATTCAATCCTCATAATCTCCAGCATGTTCCAATAAATAGTTGACTGCCAATTCCTCATTACGGTCACAGGCTAAAAATGCCTCAATAACAAGTGCTCTGTCAAATCCCATTGCTTCCAGCTAAAATGCAAAGAAATCAATCAGTAAATTATACAAGTCAAAAGAGAACGACAAGCATGAACTCAAATGATTAGCAGTACTCTTTCAATAGCCTCTTGTTCTGCTGGTGTCACGCTGATAGCGTGAGGCATGTCCTGCTCAGGCTGGTCAAACAGGTCCCTGAAAATATAAAAGTAAAAAAAAAAAAAAAAAAACAACAATATTAGCAGGCAGAATTAAGTATAAATATGGGCACCTGCCCATGTATATAACTAAAGTGAAAGCACATAAATGCAGAAAATCTTGTCGATGTAACCAGGGGATCATTTCAGAGACAATCATTATGGAAGGAACTTCATAAATTATCATCACCAACTAACTGAACAAGGGAGAAAATGATATAGCTCTGATGGTCAGGTATTGCCTCATCAGAGGCAGGTTGGAAGTTGCCATCTTAACAAAATGGAATTTCCAAAAGACATTCCATAAGGGTCCAATGACAGGTAAACAGATGTAGCAGCTTTCTGAGGCTAATTGTAGAAGGCGTTGGGCAATTGTAAAAGCCCTAGCCATTGAGGGCAACACAGAGTAAACAAATCTGAGTTAAAGCGCTTGCAGAAAACTATAATAAAATTTAGAAAAAAATGGAGGAAAGATTTTTTTTTTTTTCTTTTCTTCCTTTTCCTCCATGGTTGTGGGGATGGGGTTTGTGTTTTTTTTTTTCCCTTTTTTCTAACGATGGGGGGGGGGGGGGGGGGGGGAACAAACACTCTACCTCCATGATTTATAACAAATCCATAGAAGGAAAGGAAATAACAGAATAGCAACTTTGTTAATTAACTATTATAGTCAAATCTCATTAAATACTCCAGAAAATGAAAAAGGTAACAATATAGCAACTGTGTTAGCCAACTATTATAGTTAAATCTCAACACATGATATGATCATACTAGCATAATAAGTTTGATATGCTATTCTACCCAACCCAATTGAAGGCCTCTAAAAGATTGTGGGGGAAACAAGGGAGAGAGGGAAGGGGGAACAAAAAGTACAAATGAATACTTGACTCATCTTCTCCCAACCAAATGAATACTTGAGAAATCCTCGCACTACATTGAAATAATTTCACTTTCATCTCCAAATCTTGCCACTTTGATTAAAAGAACTTAAATATTTGTGGAAGATAAGCCTGTTTCTTCTTGCATAATTTTGCAAGGTATACATTGTAAGTGCTATTTTCATTATCCATCATATATTTGGAATCTAAAGCATGTTTTTTTGGAAATATATGATATACATTTCAATTCTTTTTTGGTCCAAAAATGATGCTTTGTAGGGTCTTATGCATAAAAAAATGTAGAAAATTGTTGCTTAATTCTATTGCTTATTATTGCAACTAAGATGGAGTACAGAACTCCAGTTAATACAGGTGGGATCATGGAGTATCAATTGATGGAAATAGACTATGAATCAAATATACATACTGTTGCAAAGAGATGGGGGATGGGATGGCATCAATACATTAAAATATAGAACTTGTTGGTGGAAATTCTAAAAGTGGAGAACAGTCAAAATTCCCTGATTTAAGTTGTCAAGGGTCAAAAGGAAGCATCTTAAGGTTTCCAAAAAAATATTTAAAAAAAATACAAAAGAAGGAAATGACTACAAAAAGAAGTTCCAAAAAAAACAAATTGGTTGGGTTGGTTCATCAAAAATAGGAAAGGATATGGGAAAGACCATGCATGTAGAAGATCATGAAAGGGATTAACAAAGATGATGAGGAGAAGGTGATGAACACTCAGGGTGAATTTGGCACAGTAATGAAGCACTCCATTTATGCTATGTAGGAGAACAGGCAAGAGTAGTTGAAACTGGTCATACTCAGGTGTAATGACCAAGGACAAACACACATACATGAGATATTTTAGTCTTTTCCTAATTAATTAAAAACAATTAGGACTATCAGGCTTAAGGATCTAATTAATATTGATGAGTAGAATAAAATTTGAGCCCAATTACTAGATGTGCAGCCCATTAGGGAGTTTAGGAGTATTTTGGTAAAAACAATGAATTAAGGAAACCCTGATTAAAAAGAGAGAGAGAGAGAGAGAAAATACTGAACCCAACAGTATTTAAAGACTTGGTGATTTTCCCACATTATTAATTATATTTTGAAGCGAATGGTCAGGAGAGAGAGAGAAATCCATACAGGAGAGAGGAGAAATCCATATGTTGAAATTGGACAAAAATCTAGATTTGGGTAAAGATCAAGAGTAGAAAATTTTACAGGAACAAGAGGTGGGTGGATTACGGAATATCTATCTATCCTTGATCATTAGACGGTATGAAAAAGCATCATAAAGTCTTATCTCTTATGGTAGCAGCTGCAAATTAAAATACTGCCCAAGGTTACCTAGCTCACCAAGCTTTTGAAGCTATCATGAGGAAAAGGGGCATACTGGAGACCTATTTCTGGTCAAGCTGACTGGACTGATCTAATGTTACAAACCTTCTTAAGGGAGGAAATATGGTCAAGCAGGTGACTGAAGAGGCTAAAAGGCAATTTCATTGACAATCATAATCAGGTGTTTCCAGATAGATTGCTAATAGCATCATTTCTTGGAAGGTTTCTTTCAGATGATTAGCAAGGTTAAGTTGCCAAGAACCTTGGAAAGAAAATTGAACATATCATCTCTAAACAACTTTTCAGATGCAGTAACCTGTATTAGTGCATCCTTTTGAATGATAAGCACCTTCAAAATGATTAAATTAAGGTTTCTACTATAGTACCACAAACACCTTTTTTGGTAATGTACCTAAAAAAAGTGAAGGGTTACAAGTTAATTGCCCAGTTTTATACACCAATACACATTTTAGACATATTTTTGTGTGTAGAAAATGCATTGTGCTTTTTTCCCCCTCAAAACACTGATAATAGCTTTTCTTATAAGAGAAAATATTTATGGATACCATATGCAAGTTTGGTAATGACGATTCTATCAATGCAAGGACTATTTTCAATCCAGGATTTAGAAAACAGTTGAATTACTTGTTGATTGTTAATGATATCTATGGTGTAATCATGTGATCTGATTTTTTTTTTTCTTTGACTGTTTAGAGTTATAGTTTCTCTATTGAAATAATTCCCAAAAATTGAGGAGGACTGCACTTAGGATGTAATCAGATACAGCTTCATCCAGTGGACATGAGAAAAACGAGTACTGGGGATATCATCACTTTTACACTGAAGTAAATATCTATTTAACATATGCAATGCTTGAGAAGCTAGAGTTTGTACATTGCAACATTAGGTTTAGTTGCAGAAGTTGTAATTATTGACAAGCTAAATGATGAGTAAAGCCTGAGTAGGCCATATATCTTATTTTTAGGCTTTAGTTAGCAGATTCAATAATGGTAGGCAATGAACTGCTGTAAAAGCAAAGCCAAGGCATGGGCTGCTAGAGCAAGCAATGCAATGCTAGTTGAGACACTAGTAAATGAGTAAGTACAAGGTTTATCAGAGGCAATATTAAGCTTGAGCTGAGGATGAAAGAGTGATGAAAAAGTGCTACAAGGATACAAGATGATGAAGGTTTTCATTGTGGTCGGGAGGTATCATGTTGATGATTATAAAGACAACAATAAGATAGCTCCAAATCGTTATAGGGATGATGATGGATGATATCATGATGGTGGCTCATCACCTGAAAGTCATGTGCATAGTGGTTCATTGCAACCACAGAGTGCTTGAGGGAGATCATGAGGCTAGTTGTTGCAGTGCTTTTATTAAGAAGTAATATTTCGATCATACCATTCAAGATGAAGACCATAGATCCCCTTGCAAGCACCTATATGACATAAGTATCACAGACAACCATGCCCATGTCATTTAGGACATCAATGATGATTATACAATAACGCAAAGAAGCCAGAAGAATTTGTTGATAGAATTAATTTTGGACTTTCAGCATAAATATAGTTGAAGCCTATCCAAGGTCTAGGAGATCTTTTAGTTATGACTAAGAGGTCTCTTTATCATCATATAACCATAGATATAACCATATGGAACATTCTCTTACTAGCCTTGTTATGCTTATTTGCCTTTACAGCTCCAAGCGACATTACTTGTATGAAAACGGTTAAATATGCAGGTATGCCCAAGAGGAATCATCTTTGTAATATGCATCATATGGACAAATGAGGTAAATTTTTGAGGGAATTTATGAGTGGATTATATCACAATAATGCATGATATCAAAACCACATGGACTGAGGATTTTATCACGTAGCGTGCTACTAGGTGATTATCAAAAAAATGACTGAGATTACACACGACTCCCTACAGTACCGATGCTCTTGTGCTGATGCACCTGCAATGTTCGTACAACTTTATTAGGTAATAAAACTAGAAAAATAAAATTCTAAGATACTTCGAAAATATTTTGAGCCTTTGATTTTTAAGTTTTTGAAATAAGGATTATATGTATTGAAATTGAGTGTATATTGTTTCTCATAAGTTATTGATATATTGAATGGAATATGAATGGCTTGTTAATGTTCAATCAGTTTATGTCCTACATTAAAGCTTCCTTTTACAAACTTCCTTTTCCAAGAATATATGTACTTGCTTGCATATCGGTTTACATCCACCCACACCCCCCACCCACCAAACCCCATGCTTTTTCTTTTGCTGAAATGCAAATCAGTTTACTAACACATTTATATATTATGCGTGGATTTATGATGTGAAATTATAATCAACTTATCTTTGCATCTAAATGATGCTTGCCTTAAGTATCCGTGGTTTCCAAGTAAATCTAATATACGGACACGTATCCAATTTTTGGAATGACCTAAATGCTAACTTGGCACAATATTTTGCGCCATCACGCACCTACGAGCCCACACTTATCAGGCACACAAGTTTTCATAAATCTTGGAAACATCAACTTCAACAATTAGATGTCCAAGAAGGAAATAAAACGATAAGGCTTAAGAGAAAAAAGAAAAAAAAAAAAAAAGAGAGAAATATAAAACTGATCAAGACCACCAAAAAAAAAATTTCTTTCGAAGAGATAGATAGAATATTAAAATTTCATGTATTAGATTAATAGAAAAAAGGGGAGGACCAAGGCTGTCTACCAGCCTTTGTGGACTAAGACCTATGCTTCAAGTATCTATCAAAATAGTGAATAAATACTCACCCTTCAGCTCCTTCAACAGGTTCATTTATTAATTGAAGAAACTCCGCCTGATGCTCCTGAATTAGTCTTAAAAGGTTGGGATTTTGCTTGCCCAGCTCCTGTAACATGGGCTGTAACAGCAGAAAACTTTCTTAAAGAAGGAAAAACAAAAGATAGGAGGGGAGCGGGTTGTGGTGTTGGAGTTGGAACACAACAGCATACCCAAAAGGCAAATACCTGTAGAATTTGTGGATTTGTTTGCACCATTAAACGCAGCGCTTGGAACTGGAATGAACCCAAGAAAAAAATTTAATTGATTGATTAACATAACAACTTAAAATTGGCAGTTCATGATAGAGTTAAGTTACACAAACTTTCCAGAATATCAGAACCAGTAACATATTATCCATTGGTTAGCCATGGATAAGATCCAACATGAAACTGAAGCTTTCAAGGCCATATCAAGCAAGTCTAAAATGATACTATTTAATTATGCATCTCTTCTTCTTATCCAAGGCACCTCAAGTGAACTTTGGTTAAGCATTTCATGAATACTGAATCAAATTGTTTATGCCGAGGTTAATATAAAGGGGGAAAAAAGGAAAAGAAATATAATGATTTGTGACAGCTATATCTTAGAAGGTAATGAAAACACATAAAAAAAATACATATTTTTCATGATGGATCATTATCATAAAAAATGAGACGTTGACAGGCTTATGCCAAAAAACCAAACAACTATGGCCCAAACCTATCAGTAGTATTAATGAAAAGATTCAAAACCAGTTACTTGCTATGTGTCTAAAGAAACTGTTTCACTATATTTTCTACTTCGTAAAACATATCATTGCACTTTTGTTTCTTGACCTAGGCACATACAAGATTATATCTTCAGTAACATTCTTTTTTTAACTAGTAAGCAAAAGGTTCAACAACTTTGGAAGTCCAATCACATCTACCAGGGGAAATATCACAAAGTCAATATTGTTTATACAAGTTGGTAAAAAGCTTAAAATTTATAATTCAGAAGTTTATGTTAAAAATAACCTGACCTGTTGATTGTTTCTAAGGAAATCGAGGGATCCATCTCCAGCACCAGCAGAAGAATCAAGCATTTCCTGAGAGATTTATAATTCAGATAACGAAACATGTACAAATGGACACACACACACACACACACACAGAGAACAATTACAGAGGGTGGGGGAAGAGAGGAGAAGAGATGCAAAAAATTTCAGTCAAATAACAGTGCTTTACCTGGGGAAACATATTCAAGGGAGATGAATTAGGTCCAGAGGGAGGTGCAGTCCCGGCAACCGTCTCTGTCGTGGGGTTAGCCCCATCCGAAGCCTGGTTTGTGGGCAAATGAGCAACGGGAACAGCAACTTCAGCTGTTTCTGGAATACCCTGTAGATTAAAAAAAAATATCAATAACAAATACCAACAGAAGCATATATCAGATTAATATAAAGTTTGGACATACAGAATATAAGTAATCAACAGCTCGTTCTGGATTGTTGTAAGCAGCACGAAGGGCATGGGTGACAGTTTCCTTGTCCCAATTACCACCACCCATATCCATGATTTGTTGGATAGTCTGCTCAAGATTACTACCAGCAACTAAATTTGATGCAGCTTCACCATAAGCATTAGCAGGAATACTGCAATACAGAGGAATTAATTATAGTATTTTTACATGCAAAGCTTCACATGGCTCGTACAATCACAAGGATAAAATTTGAAAAAAGCAATAAAAGAAAGAACACTGAAATAGAGTAAATGTAAGGCCTTGGTCAAACATCAACCATTGATTATGGTTAAACTTTGACTAAGACCAAAGTCCTTTTGCTTAAATTCTATTGGTTGGTGTGTGGTAGTATTTGATGTGCTTCTAATCAACAGCTAAGATCTAAGCTTTCTTATATATGGCATTAGAATCTTTTGACTCTGATATAAGGTTAAGAGAGGGTTAGAAACTCTAATCCCATTTTTGAAAGAGAGGCTGTGTTACTGCAGAAGAGGGATTTTCAAGAAATTTGCTGATTTTGGTGCTACAAATCCTTAGATCTATAAAGATAAGTAGGTTTAATGCACTTCATATATTTTCAATGCATGGATTCTATTAGTTTTTGTGCATGTAATTATATGGGGTATATTAACCCTACTAATTGAGTTGTTATGACTCACCCTTATTATTTACAAGTAACAATCAAAACCGTCAAGGTGACTGGAAATAGATGACCCGGAATAATTTGTAATCGGATGGACTTGTGTGGCAGATATGACACTACTTGGATATTTGGGATTTATTGGATGGTTTTACTATGCAATAAATCTTTCAAGAAGCTGGAGGAAATGCAAATAAAATCCTCTTCATGAATGGCCTTATTTTCTAATAGAAAAGAACCCAGCACTGATGGACCTCTATTCACTGGGCAAAAATACGAAAATAAAATCTATTTTGGGTTGCTTTTGTACGTTTCGATGATTTCTTTTAACGCTCAATAGATAGATGTGTTGCTACCTACCAGCAATAATCTTGATTACTAAGTTGTATTGCTTGCTTACTCCATATAATCATTAAAGAAAAGTTCCTCCATATAGGTCAGCCTAGCTAGGAAAGTCATACTCTAGTTGTGTATTGTTAAAATTTGAGTCACTGATATGTCATCATATACCTTTTACCACACCCTAAAGTTTTGTGGGAAAAAATCTTTGTATTTTTCTCATAACTTACCCCCACGCCCTTGCAAATTCCATGTGGAGGCACTGAACCGATCTATGCATCGCAAAACATGATCTAGCCTATCCAAAAAAAATAAAAAGAGAGAAAAAAGGAAAAAATAAAGAAAAGAACCACACATTAGGGCTGTCAATGGTTCGGATCCTAACCCATTTACCATCCGTTTCCGATTAAATAATCCGATTTAATAGGATTTTTTACCGATTAAATGCTCCATTGGGTCAGATTCGGATCCAAAAATCGGATCCAATTATAATTGGATTCGCATTCGGATCAGGGCCATATCCGCCCGATTAAGATCCGAATCCAATTAGATTACATATGTATTCGTGTAAATTTTAAACGATAGAGGAAACTTAAGTAATTTTAACATCATTTAACCCCAACATTTTCAACCATAAAGGTCTTTCATTTGTAGCTGATGAAGTCAAGACCGAAAGTGACAAACGCTTTTTCATCTCGCCCAAACCTCCTCCTCCTTCAAGTGAAAGACGCCTTTTTCATCTCGCCCAAACCTCCTCCTTCTTCTTACAGGCAGACATAACAGGCCTTAAACACTAAATCAACATCCCAAAATGCCCCGCCTTCAACGCAATCGCTTCGTGTCTATGGCCCATATAAGGAATCTCATTTGATGTGTTCATCTCCCTGTTTTAGATCTCCATTTCCTCAAATGAAAGAAAAAGGTGGAATCTTGTTTATTTTCCTGTTTCAGATCTCCATTTCCTCTTCTGATTTCTCTATTCTTGCGAATGATTCCATCCTCAAAAGCTACGCTGCGGGGCTAGGGTTTGCAGGAGGAGCCGAGGATACCCGTCGTCCTTCGCTTTTCCTACGCAGCCTCTAAACCCTTGTACGTACATCTCTTCATCTATTCGATCGCTTACATCTTTCAAGGCTCACATATGGAGCAGTCGAAGAATAATGAATTCGCCCATAAAGGAGAATCAGGAGATGAAATGGACGACACCATGTTTTCGAAGAGAGGGTGTTGTTTTTGGGTTCCATGGTTGCAGTCCGATCAATCAAGGACTGCAAGATCGGTTTGGTGGGAGAGAATTCGTGCCACCAAGAAGGAAGAGAGATGGTGGTGCAAAGGATGGAACACTTTGAAAAAAGTCAAAGAGTTGTCGGATTCGAATACAGATATCAAAATGCTAGTCGGATTCGGATTCAGTATCATATATGCAATATCCGTTGCATATTTAATCGAATAAGGATTTGTTAATTGATAATCAGATTCGGATTTGGATTCTCCTAGATCCGGTCTGAATCCGACCCGTTTACACCCCTACCACACATCACTTAGAAATAAATGATAAAGAAGTAAATGGTCCACCCAAGCACAACAAATTCAGCTATGGATAACCCATTTCCACTCTACAAGATTCAAGGTTCACCGTTCTAGTTCCCATGCCGTTTCAATGGGGACTCTACATGCTGTTTCACCGAAATTTCGCCAAGCCGCTCACACTGCCACATTTTTTGTTCTTCTATGCCAAAAAATTCTTAAATATTAAAAAAATAAAAAAAACTTTAACAAACATATAAAATATTATAAACTTTAAAAAATTAATATTAAAGTAATGATAATGATAATAAATATGAAGATATATTTTTACAATATTATTATTTTTTATTAATTTTATATATATATATAACTATTTTATGATTGGAAAAATGCATCGATATTATTTTATGGCATCAAACATAATCTAATTCTAGATACTCATATCATAATAATTATTTTCTACAATTTTTCTAATTTAGAAGATATATATCACATATTTTATATATTACCTATTTATTATTATATATTAAACTAAAGGCGTAACCTTTATGCCTTTCTCTCCAATTCTATTACAGAGAAAACAGAAAATGATGAGGACAGGGAGAGAAGACAGCAAGTACTCGCCACCACCAAGCTCCCCCCCCCCCTCTCTCTCTCTCTCTCTCTCTCTCTCTCTCTCTCTCTCTCTCTCCCCCTCTCTCCCTCTCCCTCCCCCCTCTTCCAATTTAAATCTTCTTTTTCCAGACGAATAGTCTATCTCCAATTCTCAACAATCAACATTCTATGAAGGATGGAAAGGCGACGCCGAATATGACAAGGAGACGACAATGCTAGCTATGTGCAACCCCCCACTTCCCCTATCTGTCTTGCAAAGGAGACTAAAAGTTTTCTACTCTTTCCTCTCTTTCTCTAGCTCTCTCTCCCTTGCCGTTCTCACCCTTTTTTACAAATGCGTCACAGCACTCCGTGCATGCCATCAAAATTGTTTGAATTTCAACTAGCACAGTGCAAAATTTCACCTGTCCCAGTCAAAAAAAGGAAGTTGTTAGCAGTATACCAAAACCATGTGATTTTTGTATCGCTTCTGGTCTGCATGCCGACATGGCGATCCATGACAAGGTGTGTCCGTAAGAATCCAATCTACAAATATTATTCACATGGTGAAGTAATCTTTAAACGGAAAGAAAGCTCTTACTGTAATATGAAAGATCATAAAATGGTAATGTCAAAGGAACGACAAAAAAAAAATCTTTTCCCTGTTCCGGACCCACTTCCTGTGATCCTCCTTAACTCTTGGGCCTAGAAATATACAAAAGCAGCTAAAAGCAAGGAACTCTATGGAATCAACCACCCAACCAAAGAGCACTCTCCAGAACTTAACCCACTTCTTTATCACTTCAATTTCTACTTTCATGTATATAAATGTTGGTAGTAGATGGAAATCAGTTCATCCAAGGCATATAGTTGATTTTAGGTGAGATTAAATTTCTAATCAATGAGACATCAACATTTGCTTTGCTACTAAACTTTCACAATTGAGTCCATAAATAAAAATAAAACATTTAATAATAAACTCACGAACAGAAGCAGCATAAAAAATATATATAAAAGGTAGCATTGAGTATCTTACAAATACATAAGAAATACATCATTGATTTAACAAAATAAACTAGGAACCACCTTTGGTATCATATGCAATATCAAGATACAGCAGGGTAACCGCAATCTCCAATAACCCAATTTTGGTTCCAAGTACAGGCACTTGGAAGTTTGGCTACACTCAAGTGAAATTTTAGCTATATAAATATCAGTATATTACTGGTTCTTAGGAACTTAAAAATAGATAAATGACATCTTTTTATTTGTAAGATAGACTCCTAAAACACAGTGGAGAACTTTTATTATTTAATCAGAAAAGGATCTGTAATAGGAAAGACTTACCTAGTAGTAGAAATATAAATTCCAAGTTTGTTGCACTCAAAATATTTAACAAAAAGGTGATCCAACATAAAGTAAAAAGATAATGTTTAGGGCAATTACCATTAGAATGTCAAGCATAATTTTGAAAAGACATACACAAGTAGAAACATCATCACCATAATAATAGTAAGAGAAGCAAATAGTATATATTAAGAAATAACAGCAATAGTGGCTTGGTAAATGAGCCCAATACTCAATATTTTCACAGTAAGAAGATAAAAAAAAATTTAATATACTGTTAAGTGTGAAATCATACTCAGTTGTTGCTCTGTCAGAACTAGACCTAGTTGAGTCCCTGTAACAAAAGAATCCATGAGGACAAAAGATATGAATTGTAAGGAAAAAAGATTAAAAAAACAACAAATAAATAAATGCATACACACATTTATTTAGTTATTTATATCAACTTACGGTGCCTGAATAGAAGTTTCAGGTCCAGGAGTTGGATTGGAAGTTGGTGCAGCTGAAGGTGCAGGCTGCTAAAATACAGGTGCAGCTGTCTGTTAAGAAATATAACAATAAAAAATACTAAAAGAAATTGAATTGCAAAATCAATACCTGAGCAGATGAGGCTCCGCTTGAGCCTATCGTTTTGCTCTGTAGATGTAATAAAATAATGAGAACCACAGATTTGATAATAAATAGATAAATGGAAATTTAATTAAATAACAAAACTTCACAGAGAGAAGCTTATACAAAAGGGGACCTTTTTTTTGGGACAACTTTTCCCATTTTTTAGGCTGTTTGGTTACATCAATCCACTTTCATGCATCATAACTGATCAAACAAAAGAGTTTGTCCCATTATTCATCAAAAAATTTTAACAGTTATATTTTCATAGGCTGTTAGAGAAGAGGGAGAGTGGGATGGGTCTGGGTGTGGTGGAGACTGGTACACAAGATGTCCAAGGGAGTGACAATTGTTAAAAAAACAGACATGAAAAGTAGTCTAGGAACTGTTTCCTTATCAAAGAGAGAATTTTCTACATCTCATCAGTTAAGTGTTTTGAAGCACACCCTTTACCAAAAAGACTATTTCTCAGATGTGATAACATTCTGCACAGACCGATAGAAGTCCACCAAAAAAAAAAAAATTTTTTTTTTTTGAGCTTACGAACCAATTAAATTCTATTTAAAGAAGACAAGTTCAATTAAGTTATCACTTTAGAATAAAAAGGACACTATTGATTCAATTTCAAAAAGATACATATAAAAACAAATGCAATATTTCATTCCAAATCATCGTTCTCTTGCTAAAAAAATGGATGCTTTTTCAGCAGTCTGGAACTAAATAAAAATGTCACATTTACTGGATTTCTAGCACAAAATGCCAAAGAGTTGAAGAGAATGAAAAGACTGGTGAACAATGTAGTAAGGGCACGTAACAATGAATAAAAAATTGAGGGCAATGGTAATTGTCCACCTCAAATGACTGCAATAGGATGAAGCAAAACTTTCATTTAGAAAAAATAACATTCCATATGTATTCGTCATTAATTAATTGGATTTCCAAACAATTTCTACAACATATTACTAGGCTCTTCCCACTCATAACTAGTAAATGACAGCAAAAGTTCAACAACATAAAATGAATAGTATCTGCACGATGTAAACTCTCAGTCAAAATTTGGACAAGACAACCACAAAAAATTAAACCACTTGCAGGTTGAACCATTCAACATTCTCTGTCTACAATAAACTTCTGACACTGCTGCTTTAAATATAAATCTATAAAAACCATCAAGATCTAACAAAACGCCAATAGATTCCTATACATTTCATTTCATATATGCTATTATGAAACATTTTTTGTGCTATGTTAGTATGATTAGCTATTTTCCATCATGACTGTCAAAATGTATTCAACTCAAACATGATACTAACGTATCCACAACTAATTGAGAAGTGTGGGCAACCACTTTTAATTCAAATGCTTGATCTTATCGTTCAGCATGACCTTGAAGAAACTAGGAGGGGTTTTGGGCTCAATGATGTCATGGAAATGTTAAAAAGGACAATGATGTTAGAGCAGGTTCTTAGTGGTTCCCCACATCTCCATTCTGTACCTATATATGTATATAGAATATTCAAATATTAACCTTGAGATAGAAACGAAAGATCAAGCAGAAAACTGTGCAAACAAATTTACATGGTTCAGCATTGTGCATACATCCATGAAAGAGAGAGAGAGAGAGAGAGAGAGAGAGAGAGAGAGAGAGAGAGAGAGAGAGAGGGAGAGAGATTTTCACTATTCTGAGAAAAAGATCACATCAATAAGGTTTCAACTTATGTCTTATACCTAGACCCTTATTACAACCGTAAGCCTGATACATTAGAGATAAAGATATTTACCAATTTACCCTTACCATTAGGCCACTCCCCTATTAGACCCAGATGTAAGTATAAGACACACACTTAACAATTTCCGCTTCGGTGAATACTCGGCTACTTTGATGATGTCTTCACTCTATGCCTCCACCTCCAAACAATAGGGCTTGAGGTACCTCTCTCCTCAGCATCTAGAAACATTAATCAACTCCAAGTAACTCTTAAACTTGTTTGAATAAACAACCTTTGTCAACATATCAGCTGCATTTTCTAAAATATGAATCATCTCAAGGACCACCTCACCTTTAGCAATCAACTCCCTTTTCTTGTGAAACCTCACATCTATACACTTGGTTCTCACATGATTAACCTGATTCTTTGCCAAATAAATGGCACTCTGACTGTCACAATACAGCTGAACTCCATGTTGCACACCCCAAGTTCCTAGATCAGTCCCTTCAACCATATTGCTTCTTTAGCAGTCTCAATCATTGTCATACACTCGAAAACTCTTGTGGATAAGGATGTCACAAATTGCACCATGGATCTCCAACATATAGGCCCACCTGCAAGTATAAACATATATCTCATAGTAGACCTCTTGTACATATCTCCTACATAGTCTGCATCCACATATACTATGACCAAAAAAGAAGCCAGCTGCCTCTCAAACAACATGCTGCCCTTCAAGTACCTCAAAATCCACTAAACCTCTTCCCAATGTGTTGTACCTGGATTTTCTACATACTTCCACACCATGCTCACCACATGTGCCAAATGAAGTCCAATGCTAACCATTGGATGCATCATACAACCGCACTAGCATATAGCGCTCTTGACATGTCCTTGGGTTCCTCTATTTTTGGGCATACGTCAACCGAAAACCTAAATAGATCCGCCAATGGAGTGCTTGCAGGTTTAGTATCACCCATGCTAAACTCTCCAAGAGTGTGTCTCCACATTTTTGTTAGGACACCCATAATTTTCTAACCTTCCTGTTCCTACAAACTTCTATGCCAAGTATCTTCTTAGCATCACTCAAATCCTTCATGTCAAATGCCTTGCTCAACAAGGACCTCAATTTCTAAACATCTTCCATATTATTGGCGACAATCAATGTATCATGCACAAGAAAATATAAGAATCCTCCTCAAGAACTCTAAAATAAACACAACAATCATATTTACACCTTGTGTATCCAATCAACACCAAGCAAGAATCAAATTTATTGTACATTGCCAAGGAGACTGTTTCAATCTATAAGGAGATTTCTTCAATCTACAAACAAGATGCTCATTGCCAGATTAGATAATCCTTCCGAACTGGGGCCCCTTTAAAGCTAAGTCAATTTGGGAAACATGATAGCTCGCATGAAGAAGAAGTTATCCTCATGGAAAGGGAACTTTCTATCCAAAGGTGGTAAGGTGGTCCTTATTAAGAGTGCTATGTCTAATCTTCCAACATATATCCTTTCTTCTTTCCTTGCCCCGACATCAATGATTGAGAGGCTTGATAAAATACAAAGAGATCTTCTCTGGGAAGGTTGGGAAGACACCCAAAAGTATCATCTGGTTGCATGGAGAGAGGTGTGTAAGGCCAAAGAAGAAGGAGGCTTAGGCGTAAGGAATTTACATCTATTCGATCAAGCTCTTGTATCAAAATGGTGATGGCGTTTTGGTCATGAGGTTTCGAGTTTATGGAGAAATTTGATGGTTGTAAAATATGGCTACAATAGTGCAATGTGGATGCTAAATCAAGTGAAAGGCAACATTGGATGTAGTATATGGAGGCCAGTTTGCAGATTCTCACACATGATTCTACTTGGAATGAGGTTTCAAGTAGGAAAAGGAGATCAGTTAAGATTTTGGCATGACCCATGGTGTGGAAATGTTTTCATCTCATCCAAACCTATACAACATATCATCATCTCCTCATGCTTTCATCTCAAATCTACATTCTCATGGAGTAGGTGGCATAGATTGGAATTAACATTTTAGAAGAAGCATGTTTGGTTGGGAGCTGGATGCATTGGCACGAGTCTTGGGGAGTATTAATGGACAACAACCAAGTAATGATCAAGATAGTATGAAATGGAGGTAGAGTGAAGCTGGTGAGTTTTCGGTGAAGAGTCTTTACTATCATTTAAGCAAGCAAGATTTGAGTTTATTTTTCTAGCATGTTGTGGCAACCCCTACTACCATCTGTCAAAACCCAATTTTGGGTGTTTAAAGGGGTTAAAATGCAAAAACAGCAAAGGGAAATTTTTGAAATAGAAGTTAGAAAATAGGGGAAAAGTGAAATTTTCAAGATTAAAATTATACCCCTGAACTTTTAAATATATCAGAATTGGAATAAATTCTTTCAAATTTACAAAATATAACTCCTACAGCTATGCGATCAAAACCAACTCTCGGTTTTGATCGGGCTTACCATTTTTCACCCCAAATCTCTTGAAATCTTCAAGGAAATGAAAATTGGATTACTAGAAAGGTTGATTAGATTTAAATTAGGGGTTTCCTTGCCTGTTTTAGCATTTCTTTCAACTTCCAGAAATTTTCCATTACTGTAATATTCCAGAAAGGAGATTTTTGTATTCGATGAAAGCCAAATCTTTTGCTCCCTCACGAATCTCTCTATTTTTGCTCTCTCTTGGGTCTGGAATCTTCCGAAGAATCTGGGATATTTCTATTGCTGTTGCTCTCCCTTTCTCTCTTCCATGAGCAACCAAACTCTTTAAAAGGTGAGTTTTTTTTTTACTCAAGGAGGGTGATCTTTGGCTGACACAAAAACCCATCAGATGCTCTTCTCTCACCCTCACGCAATCTCTCTCATCCCTCAATCTCTCTCGCTCTCTTTGTCATTGTCGCACTCTCACTCTCTCCCTTTGTCGCAAACTTCTTCTTTTCACATTTCTCTATCTCAGTACAGTCGCACTCCCTCTCTTACCTCTTAGCCGCAATCGCACCCCTCACGCTGCCTTTCTCTGTCGCAGAAATTCTCTGGCTGTCGCATGTCTCTGTTGGATAGTCTCTCTGTCCATAAGCTATAAGGTGCACTGTCGCAGGAAGTTAGAAATTCTTTTTCTTCTCTGAAGCAAGTCTTTGTAACCTGCTTCAATAACCTGTTCGTCTGTTCATCCTCTGTCCCAAACTCAGGTAAGTCAATAATCATTCCCAAGTCTATCCTAAATCTGATAACGATTTTTACAGCACTTACATATTTTTTTTAGATGAGAATGTGTGTGCCTATTGCCTGAAATGTTGTTTATATGAGATATGTTTCAGAATTCTTATAGCTTGTAAATTTCCAAAACTTGTTAAGGATTGTAAGTTCTATGCAAGGATTCCCTTTTCGGTGCCGCCCGGTGTGTCGCCAGGGGCACGAAACGAAAAACCGGCAACACCCTGACGAAATGGGGAAAAAACACAATTTTGGTGAAATTGGTGACACACATTACAGAAAACCTGCGAAATGTACAAAAACAACCTAAAATAGGAAAAGAAACATATTAAACATGATTTTATACAATTTATATGTAAACATAGAAAGAATAAGGAAGCATAGGTCTCTAATTTATGAACAAATACAAGCACAACTATTAAATATTAACTATTAGACCACACTACAAAGTGTAAACAAAGTCATAGACTCATAGTCATACATACACAATGCAAAATACAAGAGACACGAGTATAACTACGAAGTTATAAATTACAAACTAAAAAGTACGAAGTCATACAAATTGCATAGTAAAAACAAAGTACAAACTACAAAGATCAATAATAATTTGAGTGTCTAGGAGGCTGAAAATACTGGTGCCGTCGTCTCTCAAGCATATGAACATATCGCCTCCACGACATGCGCCCTGCGTACTGACCTCTGTAATGACGCACCACCTCTATAACTAATTTCTTAAATACCCAAATTTAATTTTAAGTTTTAAGATATTTTGATTAGATTGGTAGTCTAGTATTATAGTAGTTATTACATGCTTTTTAGCATATAATATGAATTTTATTTATTTTTTTCTAATTTTAAATGAATTTTCGTGCAAAATAATTTTAAAAATTATAATTTTCGTATTAAAAAAAAAGTAACAACACCCATCGATAGATCGGGCGTTGTTACAGATCATATCCAAAAATCATGACATTCTAAGCTAATTACAACACTAAATAGGGGAAAAAACGTCATTTACCTTTGTTTCAAAACCTTCAAAGCTCCAAAGAACTCAAATGTTGGTGGAGATCAGTGTTTTCAGCTTCAATCCATGTTGGAACTTGATTTTGAGTAAGAAATGGGGAAGAAATTTGAAAAGAATTTAAAAAAATTTGAGGTTTGGGGAAGATTTTCCCCAAAATCAGCTTTTGCTCGAGATTTCGCTGCATTTCGCCAGCACCTCAGTGAAATCTAGAGAAGCCTGTTTCGCCCCCTTGTTTCGTGCCGGAAGGGGGGCAAAACAAGAAATTTCAGCGGCACCTTGAAACGTCAAACACTGGTTCTATGTTTAAATCAATAAATTGATTCTCTCAAATACAAATTTGTTGCAAGTGTTCTGATAATTTTTTGGTTGAGCATCATTGGATAATTTCTATGAGATGTGCCTCTGCAACTAGATATAATTCTTCAATTCTTATGTACATAGCTTGCTGGGACTATGTATTAATTAGACTGAATTTCATGATCCTGTAAAATCTGCCTATTTAGATGATTTAAAGCATATAATTTTTATGAGCTCTTTGTGATTTAACATCTCCGTGTATATGATATTTTTTTGGTAATTAACATACTGTTAATATTTGTACTGGAAGTTTAATACCATCTATAGGGGTTGGTGTTTAACTTTTACAGCAATCAATGGTTTAAACAAAAAGCAACGATTATGATTTTAACCAAATTAAATAAAACATAGATGGTTATTAACTGATTTTAATCACTTCCTTTTTGCCTTTAAATGAGAGCTTCATGGGTAGCCATATTTCAGATTTTTATTAAAGGATTGGCTCTATATTACATTGAAATATCATTTTATGTAATAAACCCAAAAATCCCACATTTTTATTTTTATATTTACATTTACTACCTCATTTTTATTTTTTCTTGTGTATGTAAATATTTAAGTTTTAATTATTTTTTTTGTTTTGTTATATATTTTCTTAAATTCCCTAAGCTTGGATTTTCTTTTAGAAATTTTAAGAATAGTAATTTTGTAAATGTGCAATTCTAGATTTTTTTAGAAATCTTGCCATCTTAGGATTTTAGAAGTAGTCTATTTGTACAAATTCCAATTAAATTAGAAACTTTCCCTTTTAGGACTTATAAATATTTAAGATTTTTCATTAGAATTTTAAGAAATTGTAAATAAATAAAATTTTTAGGGTGAAATTCAAATAAGGTAACTGATTCATTGAACCAGGGGTAGTTGGGTGCCTAACACCTTCCCAACCACTTAAGTGAACCTTCTAACCCAAAATCTGGTTAGACCAATTTTAAAATCTTAATCAATTTCATGGTGTCCATCCACACCTAAATTGAACCATGGATGGTGGCAACTCCATTGACCCGAATCGACCCCACGGGCCGTGTTCCCACACCATCTAAAGCAGGATTATTCATGTGAACTACGGTATTGGAGAAGTTATTAACCATGGATAATCTAATGTAATAAAGAAAGGATGGCAGCTCCCCAACAGATGTGTTCTATGCAAGTCATATTTGAAGATAGTGAATCACTTACTTATTCCTTGTAAGGTGTCAAATGAAATCTGGAATGCATTCTTAGCAAGATTCGGAGGAGCATAGGTGCAAACTAGAGATTTAAATCAACTCCTCTCTTCTAGGAAGAGCAATAAAGGGGCTTCATGTATTCAGGTGCTATGGAGATTGACACCGGAGGCAGTTACTTGGTCAGTTTGGAAGGAACGAAACAAGAGAATCTTTGATAATAAAGACAGGTCCCCAAGAGCTTTGTTTCAATATTCTCTCAGCCTACTTCTCTATTGGGAATCCACTATGGAATCTTGTAATGGTTTAAACTCACATGATATATTGATGTGTGACAATATATCATGTGTACAGCTATGTAATATAATCCTCATTACCAATCAAATAAATAAATAAATCCTTCCAGCTACTCCATGTAAATATCTTCTCTAAATCCCCATGGAGGAATGTTATTCTTACATCAAGCTGTTCTAATTCCATGTCATAATTGGCTATTAAAGCAAACACTACCATGATAGAAGTGTACCCCGCAACGGAGACAAATGCCTAATTGTGGTCTATCACTTACTTTTGTGGATAACCCTTTGCCACTAGCTAAGCCTTGAACCTTCCCCCTTCCTTTTTTTTTTTTTTAATACTAATTCCTTCTTCCTGTACACTGCTTGCACCCAACAGCCTTCTTTCCTTTAGGAAGCTTCACCAGGTCCCAAGTATTACTCTTTTCCAATGACTATTACATCCACCACATCCTCCATCCACCCACTTCTCTCATTCTTGTTAAGTGCATCCTCATAGGTAGAAGGATTACCACTACCGGTAACAAATTCAAATGAAACAAAATCATCGAAACCATACTCAACCAGTAGTTTCAAGGTGCGTTTGGGTCTTACTAAAGCTACACTGTGGTGCTCCTGATCTATACTAGAGCTTCCTTCAGATTGATATCCATTCTCCTTGTCTTCTAACTCAACGAGCTCAATCTGCACCACTTTTTTCTTGCTGCCTTATTCTTTTGCCTGTTATTCTTCACTCTCCCTAAGAGTTTTCAGCATGTGTTCCTCATCAAATATCACATCCCTACTAATCACCAACTCTTGTAATTCTGGATTCCGAAGTTTGTACCCACCTGTTCACCCCTTCTCATACCCGAGAAATATACAAATTTTGAACTTTACATCAAACCTTAACCTTTCCTTACTAGGAAGAACATCACTGAACAAGGTTTGAGCTTCATGCCAACTGTATCCGAAAAAGAAGAGCAAAGCAAACGTATGGACATAAACAGAGCACCAGAATATTTTTCGACTAGAATAATCCACCTCCTTTCCCATCCATACCTCATATGCAATTTCGAAGGAGTTATACCTTTTGGACTTTAGAATAATCCATATAATATTCGAAAAAACTTAAGAATTTAATATCCGCATTCCTAGCCCAAATAAAGGAAATAAGTGCATTGTTGACTCTACTGCCAAAAAGTCAAAAGTTCAAAGTATAAGCTTTACCTCCCTTCCACAAAGTTCAAAATTATGTGCACTATTTGATCAACGGATCATTGACAACTCTATCAAGCAACCTTAAGAGGGCTTATTATCAAAATTATGTGCACTATTTAATCAACGGATCATTGATAACTAACTAGCGTTAGTTATATTCCTTGCAGCTTTGGGAATTTTGAGAGCACCTACTAAACAAGCTTCATAATCTTAACGTGCAGATAGAAGAACTACCATGATGGCTGTCGGACCAGATATCAGTCATACTATGGATTTCGTAATGCAAGTAAAAATAAGCAGTTTAATGACGTTTTCTACAACTTAAGCTATCAGCTAGATTTTCAACTAAAGTTTAGAGAAGCAAAATTTCAGCTGCTAGAAAACATAAGAACATCTCTAAGATCATTTCTATCATAACAATTTAAAGACAAAAAAGATATAAATGAAGGTCAAAGATGGAATATCCAGCTTTAGAGATGAGTAAAACTATAAATGTTGCTATTTCAACTCTATTTCCAAGCGTTAATAAAAGACATAGGAGTCAAAGGGCATTTAGAGTGAATAGTGCTGTGACAAACATTTAGAGTGAATAGTGCTATGACAGAGAGAAAATACTTTAGCAAAAAGAAACACCAAAAGAATCCTACAAATAAACAAGGAATGGCGAGCAAGTTAAGTCATGTACGTCACCCTTCCCACAAACTGAGGAGTCATACTTATAGAGAACAAGGACCAACATCAATTGATACCAAATGTGATATATGAGAGAACAGCAAGCAAACTATTGATTTCTCTCAAACTAGGTTGAGAAGATTAATTACAAAATACAGATCTCCGCAGATAACATGATCACTCACATGGTGAAAATCCATGATTTATGTTGTACACAGTGTTTGACGCGCGAGGTGCCACCGAAATTTCGTGTTTTGCCCCCCTTCCGGCACGAAACAAGGGGGCGAAACAGGCTTCCCTAGATTTCACTAAGGTGCCGGCGAAATGCAGCGAAATTTCAAGCAAAAGCTGATTTTGGGGAAAATCTTCCCCAAACCTCAAATTTTTTTAAATTCTTCTCAAATTTCTTCCCCATTTCTTACTCAAAATCAAGTTCCAACATGGATTGAAGCTGAAAACACTGATCTCCATCAACATTTGAGTTCTTTGGAGCTTTGAAGGTTTTGAAACAAAGGTAAATGACGTTTTTCCCCTATTTAGTGTTGTAATTAGCTTAGAATGTCATGATTTTTGGATATGATCTGTAACAACGTCCGATCTATCGATGGGTGTTGTTACTTTTTTTTTTATACGAAAATTATAATTTTTAAAATTATTTTGCACGAAAATTCATTTAAAATTAGAAAAAAATAAATAAAATTCATATTATATGCTAAAAAATCATGTAATAACTACTATAATACTAGACTACCAATCTAATCAAAATATCTTAAGACTTAAAATTAAATTTGGGTATTTAAGAAATTAGTTACAGAGGTGGTGGGTCATTACAGAGGTCAGTACGCAGGGCGCATGTCTTGGAGGCGATATGTTCATATGCTTGAGAGACAATGGCACCAGTATTTCCAGCCTCCTAGACACTCAAATTATTATTGATCTTTGTAGTTTGTACTTTGTTTTTACTATGCAATTTGTATGATTTCGTACTTTTTAGTTTGTAATTTATAACTTCGTAGTTATACTCTTGTCTCTTGTATTTTGCATTGTGTATGTATGACTATGAGTCTATGACTTTGTTTACACTTTGTAGTGTGGTCTAATAGTTAATATTTAATAGTTGTGCTTGTATTTGTTCATAAATTAGAGACCTCTGCTTCCTTATTCTTTCTATGTTTACATATAAATTGTATAAAATCATGTTTAATATGTTTCTTTTCCTATTTCAGGCTGTTTTTGTACATTTCGCAGGTTTTCGCTGGTGTGCCGCCAATTTCACCAAAATTGCGTTTTTTCCCCATTTCACCGGGGTGCCACCGGTTTTTTGTTTCTTGCCCTTGGCGGCACACCAGGCGGCACCGAAAAGGCAATCCTTGGTTGTACATGCCTTAAAAGATATATGGACTCCCAAAGATCACACCCAATCTTAAGGGTATCCGATTTTGTTCATACATACATGAATACATACGCATATATGCAATCACAACATGCAAGTAATCAAGATCAACCAAGAACAATGAACCCCCGGTAAGGCCAACTGGCCAAGCCATTAAACCTAAGTTAGCGCCAGGTCTTAACAACTCTATGGATCTTAACTAGCTACCAATTCCAAGAAACACTTTGAATCTAAGCCAAACTTTGAATCCTAACACATCAACTAACCCTAGATCGTTGTCTTAGCAGCTTGTCAGACCCCAGATTGCCACCTGATCCTAGTCACTTGCAGAACTCAACCAGCTTCTAAACCCTACTGTGTTGCCACCCAATCTGTCATGCAACTTTTTGTAACACATGTAACAGGTTTTCTATCTTTGAATCAGCCAAGCTCACTGGGTTCAGCAAATGTATCAACTCTTGGTTGTTTCAGAGGTTTAAGATTGAAGTGGAGAGAATATTCCAAGCCGGATTTATCACTGTGTCATTGGTTACAACAAATGACAAACCATCAAGAAATGCTTCTAAGATTAAAAACTAGAAATAGTCAAAAGTTAGAAATTATGACACTCTTGTTTGTCAAGTGTGCTCTCACAAACCTATAACAAATTAAATATTTTTCTAGTGACCTAATTACTCCACTGGGCACTCAATTTCAAGGTTTACAGGACCTTTTGACATGTCCTACCAAGACATAATTTGTAACTTTCTATCCTCTTTCCTAACAGGCAAATATTTACCTCTGTGGAAACATTGATTCATTTAGATCAACATGAGGGTCCAAATACATTTTCTTGCTAATATCTTTTTTTTTTATCAGTAATATCCATATTAAATGTTTGAAATCTAGCTTCTCTCATAGTACAATCCTCTTCCTACTTAACCCTTGTTCTCCTCCATCCATAGTGACAAGAAGTCGGACCAATGACCATAGTTCATCACAAAAGAAAAGCCTCACCAAGCCAGGATCACTAATTAATACTAATATAATAGAAAGAAACTCCTTTTATCTTCCCAGTTCCACTGCTACCGTGGGCCTTACTCAATCCATCAGATAATTAGATATCCCTTCAACACAACATAGATCATCAAAAACATCTCGGACAACCAACCAAAGCATATGAAAGACATATATGACAAAACATAGCAGAATAATAGCCTAGAAGTAGACTAAGGTGAAAGCTAAATATCCTCCAACAGAAGGCACATCAGTACTCACAAGATGAAAGAGAAACATGATGGAGCTAAACTGAAGCACAGGAAAAATAATTGTTAATAAAGGTACTCAAACTGCAGATTCTGAACTAGTAACAACCATCAGCACAACAAGCATAAAGTTGATGCATTTTTTAACTGCATAAACATCTAACTTTTTATGTTAGGATATAACACAAGTAGTATAAGTAAAACTGAGCATTGTTCAATATCGTATATGGAAAAAATATTTATGCTTATCTTAGGTGTATATCGAAGCCACATTGACTCTGAGAAATAATGAAAACAAAATTATTTACCTTGCTAAGCATGACAACTAAAAAGCCGTCTTCAGTGACTTTGTTCTCTTCCAATGTACTTTCATCTTTCAAAACCTTTCCATTGTGAATTAATAATTGCTGCCCACATGGATAGTTGTCTTTACCTTGTATGTCTTCAATATTCTTCTTCACAGCCATAATCTACAACAAAGGTCGGTTATTAACAAACGCCGTAAATCATTCCACCAAAAGCGGCAATTTGGTTGTGCAGAAACAAGTGCTAGAGCAAAAAAGGCAGTAATAAGAGCACCTAGTTTGATTAAGCGTTGATGGGTTTCAATACAAGCAGGATAAAGGAGAAAAAGAAGAAATACAAGGTAATGTAAATGGCCAGGACAATAATAGCAATCCAAATTCTTGCATTATGCTTACAATTTGTAAAACACTTGCCTAATATTGACATTTCAATAATTAAACAATCGTCAACCCAACTACTTCAAATAAATTATAGAAACAATTAACGGGTACTCACGTAAATACAAATTAATCAAAACCCGTCTTCACTTGAAGCTTAAATATTCCTAAAATTTATCAACAAATCCTTATATCACAAAAAAAAAAAAAGGAAATTTACTAACTCGCCCAAACCTTACAAAATCTTTGCTTTGTGGCCCCTTTTTGGTTCCACAAGGAATAGACATTTAGTATATAATCTATTGCTACAAGGACTGAAAAACTGGTAAAAAAAATTTTGAAAAACAAAAGATAAGTGGAACGAAGGCTCACAGTATCGCCAGGCTGAACCCGGATTTCAAAATGGCTGCCTTTCAATGTCTTTACAGTGAGCTTCATCTCCACGAACTAACGAACAAACTGCAAAACTAGTTCAAATGACGAATAGAGAAGGAGATTTTAGAAAACCCTAGAAAACTCCTCAGATCGAGGGAGGTATGAGAGTTGAAGACTCTGGAAAGGAAAGGCCGGTTGGTGGTTGGGCTATTTATATCTCAAGTCATGGCATTTCACGGACCGGTTGGATAGATCCGAACCGGGTCGTGGACAGTATTTTTTAGGGGAAATTGGTTTTTAGTGATGGTTTTTAAAAATAATCCTATTTCAGTCACATAATTCAATAAAATTGGAAATTAGTGAGACATTTGTCACATAATTGCAACTTAATATCCATTTAGTATAAAAAAGGATTTCTTCCAAAAATGCACCCAACAGAAACTTGTAAAAAATTTGTTTGTTCTCATGTTTTTAAAGGTTAAGAAGTTTTTTGAGGGCGTTTTTGGAATACATACTCTAAGAATAGCAAAACAACATTCATTGTTAATTATTTAAAAAAGTACCACTAATTTCGAATTATCAGAAATTAGGTAACTGAATCAGGATTATGTTTAAAAAGCACCACTAAAACCCAATTTCCCATAAGTTTTTCCCTTTTTGGGTAAATTACAGGAACCTCCATTGATGTTTTTGTTTTAACATTGCATACACCTCCCCTTAATATTTCAAAAATAACATCAACGACCATATATATTTGATTCATTCATTTCACTCCCTTTGCTGTTATAAAGTTGTGCCTATCACAAAAGGAAAGTTTAGCCTTACTGAAAAAATATATTAAATCTTCTACTTTATGCTTATATCTGTTGAGTTATTATTCCATTTTAAACTTAAGTGCTTAAAATTTTGATGTACACTTACTTCTCTTGAAGTATGCTATAATTACACTTACCTCCCTTGAGGTTTCTGAAATAACACTTTCCCCCATTGAGATTTGTGTATAGGTCAAAATAATACTCTTTCATTAAAGTTTCCGTCAAAACAGTAGGTGTAGTTAGTAAAATAATTTGAACTGGACAAGATTACCCCCATTTAAGTTAAATGATAGTTATGCCTTAGGCCATTAAAATTTTTGTTCTTATCTTTATAAAGGGGTAATCTTGTCCAGTTCAAATTATTTTACTAACTATTACTACTGTTTTGATGGAAACTTCAATGAAAGAGTGTTATTTTGACCCATACACAAATCTCAAGGGGGAAAGTATTATTTCAGAAACCTCAAGGGAGGTAAGTGTAATTATAACATACCTCAAGGGAGTTAAGTGTAATTTACCCTTAAAAATATTGTCGAAGGCAAAAATAACATTTTTTTAGGCTATTAACTTTATATGGGTAAAACAGCTAATAATTGTTAGAAATTCAACAAATCTTATTAACACCTTTACCTTTGAATGTTTTAAAAATGCAAAGATACATATAATTTTACCAAACCTAAAAAGAAATTTGCATAATTTTTCCTATTCAAAACAAAGGTTGAATGCATTTCCTTCGGTTCGTCAAGGCTGTTGGCACAATTGGCTTCGAGTTTTTTGGTGTGCTGACCCCTCTATTGTAGATTCTAAATTGTAATTTAGATTTTGAAAATCTAGATTGTTAATGCTAATTGTTAGAATTCAGCATCTTGTTTGGACATTTGGGATTTTAGCTTTTTGTTTAAGTGGGATCTACCACCATAAATAACTCCTTAATACTTGTGTTCAATCAAGACTTGCAACTTTTGACTATTAAAA
Organism: Buxus sempervirens; assembly: GCA_947561395.2. Lineage (NCBI taxonomy): Eukaryota > Viridiplantae > Streptophyta > Magnoliopsida > Buxales > Buxaceae > Buxus > Buxus sempervirens. The sequence goes on from OX387189.1 coordinate 34,446,977, forward strand.
TCTATAGAAACCAATAAAGATTGGATTGACGTTTTTGGACAAATTTGTACATCTAATTTTAAAATCCAACATTCAAAAGCCCTACCAAACAATTTGTGGACTTTGAATTTTGGTTTTACCAGAAACCCTACCAAACAATACCTTAATTTCTATGTAAGCTCTCAGTGATTAGAACATATATCCATTGGGAATTTTGTGGTTTCTTTAGAGGAACAAGAAATTGAAACCACAATTTTCATGAAAATCAAAAGAGAGATTTTAATTAATGTAGTTGTCTTCTATTTCACTTTACTGAGTATCTATTGGGAATGTGAAGGCAGGCCATGCATGGTGTACTATATTAGGTGGGAGTAGATTCAATTTGTGAAAGTTACCTTTGATTGAGAAAATTTTGTGACAATGACTCATGAGAGAGACCTTTGGGGATTTCTGACTTTTTGGTCAAGCTAAGGCATTCATTACTTAATTAACAAAACAACATTTGTGAGTTCTCTTATTTATCTCATAAAAATTTAAAAAAAAAAAAGGTTCTCTTATTTATCTATTCAGTCAATACAGGTCTTTAATTTCTCTGCATATATATGCACAACCCAAACAACTCATTTTCTTGTTTGTTTTTGCTTGAATCTCAACAAAAACAATTTAATATTTATCAGGTGTACATGTCAACAATTAAAAAAAATTTTATTTATAAGGTTTACATATTACATAAAAAGGATTCATTCGCTTTGCCATGCCAAAGCTTACTAACCAAAAACCTAATCTCTCATGGTGTAAGTGACAAAAGAAAAGGACTAATAAGGCTTACATTTATGTGTAGAAACTGTGTTGATGATCCATCACTATGTTTTCTTCATATCACCCATTAACCGTTGTACATTTTCTACGTATTTCTCCTTCGGTACCTGTCTTCACTTCAATGCTCGCAAGCTTCAAAAATGACTGTCCCCATTTCTGGAAGAAACCTTCCTGATTATTAGACAACTCCTCAACTCTCCCCTTAGTTCTTGCATCACTAAATAACACTGAATCCGATTGAAAGAGCCCCTTATGAGATATGAGATTCCGATAATACTGATTATCAAACATAAGCGAAGTTTCGGGATCATTGTTAACAGTTGTGGATGCGCTTGCACCCGCAGGGCACCTCTTTGTCAATTCAGCTGCATAGTTTCTGTCCAAAGAATCGTCGATGAGCGTCAACTTTCCCTTCGGATCCTCTTGAAATCGATCGCTGAATGCACTGCAATGTGCTGATCCTATGGTGTGAGCTCCTGCAACATTCAGGTTGTGTTTGAAAATTTATCCGGTCACCCAAAAAAAATTCAGGTTGTGTTTGGTTAGCTAGAATCTATTGAAGATGAAAAGAGGATAAAGTTTTTAAAATAACCCCTTTTTATATTAAAAACCCCCCTTCAATATTTTTGTTGTTAAAATGAAGGAGAAACAATAGAAAGGAAAGAGAAGTGTTCTTCAGTTTTCCTTTCCATTGCTTTCCAAATAACCAGGCATGGCCTTGGGAAATTTTACACAAATTGATCAGTTCACTTGGGACTCTGAAGTTATGCTTCCTAAATGGGCACTGGGGTTTCAAAATTCTGTAACAGAGATTGACTCTCTGGTGACTTGGGTCTGAGTTATTAACTCAGATCAGCAGACTCACTTCCTTTCAGCCCATCTATCCGAGGTTATAAACATTTTAAGTTAAACAAGTAAAATGAACTGAATAACATAAAGCTAATGATCGATGGAATCTTATTGTCATTATTGTCGATCTATGCTAATTTCTGTTTACCTGAGAGAACAACAAGGTCATCTAGGGACAACCCTTTAGAGAAGAAGAGCTTATTCATCTCATCCAGAGTAAAGCTTGTGTCCACCATGTTAGGTCTCACATTCGAAGCTGATGACACAGTACCATCCTTCCGACCAGTTGGAATCTGGAACGATGGTCCTCCGGCCTGTTTCAAGTAAAAGAAACATTCAAAAGAAAAATCCCCATGTTAGTTTCTTCATTGGTCTACAAACAGTCCCCATAAAGATAGAGAAGTCAGAGAGGCTCTTACAACTTCAACAGCATCTCTAGCAGCCAAAGCAAGAATGTCAGCACAAGAAACAACTCCTGGACAAAAGATTTCAAGAAATCTTTTAGCTGACTCCACCACAGAGAATCCTCCAAGTGACGTGTTGGCTGGATCACTTCTCTCAGTCCCATTTCCTTCTAAAAGCACAGATCCATCACAACCCTATAAATACAGCCACCAAGTTACAAAATAAGTGTAAAAGGGTACATGGGTTTTGGAGCATCTAAGCTGCTGAACTCACCTCCACCATGCAATCATGGAATAGTAACCGAAGGAGCTTTCCTGGGACTGTGGGATCAAGTGTTGAAGCCGATGTTACAGTCTCCTTCACTATAACCTCTGCTGAGGGACATGAAGATGAGTAGAAGTTGAAGGAGAGGCTGGGAGATGAAGAAGAGACAGTGGAGAGCAGATTCATCAAGAGAGCTAGTACAACAAGGGTGTAAAGTAGAAATGCTGGTGTCAAGATTGTAAGTTTCGGATCCATAAGAAATGGAAGATATTTGGGATATGAACAGAAAGAGTAATGTAGTGTCTGCTTGAATCTCTTACTCACATATTGTATAGCTCTATCTGTGTGTGTGAGAGAGAGAGAGTGAGACTGTTTGTACTTGTGGGCTTGTGTATGTTTTGGAAGAGAGAGAATTTTTACCCATCTCTCTATCTTAAAAGCTACATTTATTTGGTTAGGCTATGTCAGGAGGTAGATGGGTTAGTCATACTCTTGCATTAAACATGAAGATAAAACGCATTAAAGCTGGTTTCTATGGAGATGTCAAAGCCCGTTTGAACACAATGTGTCTACTCCCGAAAAAAGGAAAGAAAAGGGTAATACCAGTTCCAAAAAACAAAAAGGAGGGATACCCATAAAGGTTCAAAAATGATTAAAAAAAAAAGGATTCAGATCATCTACGCTCCCTCTCCTTTCTCTCTCTTGGTGGGAAAACCAGAAAGTGATTTTTACTTTTTCAGGGAATGTTGCTTGCCTACGTAGATGATCTGAACTGAAAAAAAAAAAAGGGGTTAGTGGAGTAAAAGAGCAAATTACACTAACCTCCCTTCTAGTTTGTAACAATTGCAAATACCTTCTCTTAGATTTGTAAAATGACACTAACCTCCTCACTTATTTACCCTCAATGGTTTTTACTTTAAGTAACAATAATTAAATGATTAAATCACACATATATAAGCACATAATATGGCATCCCACTATCCCATTGTTGAACTCGGCCACTCTGATTGACCAAACCGTGGCCCACCTATCTAAGATCTGTGCAAAAACAGTGAGTAGTGGGTCCCGTGAGTATGGCCAATCAGGTAGCTAATTCAATAACCTTCTTGAATTTGCCATGTGCCAAAAATTTCCTGCGTGTCTATGAGTAACTTATGGCATATCCTTAAACAATTATTGGAATAGTTGACCTTTATATCAACGCCAACCTTATTAAGGGCAACCATTAATCTGCCAAGCTGGCCACCAACTGTACTATAAATCATTAGTCTTTTCTTTTCATTTTTTTTTTTTTTGGGAAAATTACTGTACACACTATCTTTTAAAATATTATTCAAAAATACACTACCTTCATAATTAAATGCCAAGTTTACACTTATTTTATAAACAATATGACAGAATGCTCTACTGCATATATCATAAGACAAAAAATACCCCTTTTACCCCCGATTTACAACTCACAAACCGGTCTAAACAATTAAACTGTTGAACCTTACTCCTTTATTTTGGTTGTTCCAAACCAAAAAAAAAAATTTCAATCAAAACCTTTCGTCTAACTTCTCCTATGGCTAAAAGATTAACAGAACATGGATTGGTGCTACTACTGCGATTGGTACTTTTGTTGTGTTTGCTTCTTACCTGACATGCTGAACCACAAGTATAAAAACTGGTTTATGAGTTGTAAACCGGGGGTAAAATGGGCAATTTTTGTCTCTTGACACATGCAGGAGGGCATTTTGTCATTTTGTTTATAAAACTAGTGTAAACTTAGTAATTAGTTGTGAAGGTAGTGCATTTTGGAATAAAGTTTTAAAATATAGGGTGTACAGTAATTTTCCCTTTTTTTTTTGCCTTCCTTCCCTTTTTGTACTATAAATCATTAGTATTTTTTTTTTCAATTTTTTGTTGCCTTCCTTTCCTTTTTGTGGAGCAAACTCCTTTTCATTTTCATTTGAGTACGTTTCAAATCATATATATATATATATATATATATATATATATATACACACACACACACTAAAGCATAATCCTAAAACATCAGATTCTCTTTCTTTCACATGGATATCCCCTTTTTTCTCCAATGGTCCTTTTGAGCCTCACATTAAAATAATTTATTTAAAATTAAAAAGTTCTTAATATATATATCTTACCTTCATGTGCACATTGCCATTTTTCCAATGTTATCTTTAACTAAATTAAAATTATATGATTAATCCTTATCTTTTCAGAGTCCTTGTTATCTTTTAAAAAACCATTGTTATCTTTTGCCTTTGTTCTCTTATCTTTTTTTTCAAATTTTTTTTTTTTTGCCTTTGTTCTCTTTTTGTGGAGCAAACTCCTTTTCATTCAAGTATGTTTCAAATTACACACACACACATACATACATATATATATATATACACTAAAGCATAGTCCTGAAACACTACATTCTCTCTCTTCCACGTGGACATCCTCTTCTTTCTCCAATGGCCCTTTTGAGCCCTACATTAAAATAACTTATTTAAAATACAAAATTTCTTAATATATATATATATCTTACCTCCATGTGCATATTGCCCTTTTTCCAATGTTATCTTTAACTAAATTAAAATTATACGATTAATCCTTATCTTTTAAAAAACCATTGTTATCTTTAACTAAATTAATAATTAAATAATCAAAGATATACTTCTCTATTTTCCAAAAAGTTTGCTGAATAACAAAAAAACAGCGAACAAAATATTGAATCATACTGATAAAAGATTTAATGACAAAGAATTGTTGCTATTAAAATCTTGGACTATAAATAAATTACTTGTGTGCTTACACATGGTAACAAAACGTCCAACTATTATTTGTACTCATTGTAATGGTTATTTTAAATTATTTAAAAATAACACATTTAAATATATATGTTCCTGTGCTTAGCACAGGTAAAACAAGTAGTCAATATTAACACTACAAGACTTTGTTACCTTTTACTACCGTCTCAAGTGACACCCTCTACTATAAATCATTATAATTAAATCTAGAATCTTCTTCTTGGCGCCAACAGGCGCTATAGCTCAGTTGGTACGACCCATCACTTAACTACGATTGAGGTCAGGAGTTCAAGTCAGAACAAAAGTTAAAATCGCTTGCGAATTTAAAGCCTAACCCTGGGCCTATTGGAGGGGACTTGGACCGACTAGTGTTTACTAGTGCTGCGGTGACGGGCTAACCCTTAAGGGCAGTAGCTATGGCTCAAAACCAAACATTCCATAGTGGGGAGGTGCTCCTATGGTCACGCCGAAGGAGGGTTGCTATGCTAGTGGCGGCACACAGCCCCCCCCCCCCCCCCCCTCATTACCAAAAAATAAAAAAGAATCTTCTTCTTAAACACTGTGACCCTTAAGGGGTGATTTCGGGCAATTTAAATTCACCCTCAATTTTCAGAAAGTCCCTAATATCTTTAATAGACAAAACATCAAAACTTTTTTTTATGCCAGCCAAAATGTCTTTATACTTAAAATACCGCGATATAATTTACATTATTTACTAACTGATAAAAATTATCCTTAATCACAAAATTTATAAGAAACTTCTAAAGAAGAGCGAATGGAAGAAGTTGGAAGTTTATTTTTGTTAGAACTCATTAACTCTTCAATTTGAGTTATGTTTTTTTTTATATTTTTTATTATTTTGGGATTATATTGGCTTTTAAATGAATTTAATCTCGAAGTCAGTTCGGTCTTTTTTTAGATTTAGATTTAGACAAAAGAAGGCTTTGTGAATATTTGCTCATATACGAAGGGAGGTTTTTGGTATTTTCTAAATGTCACGCGTCTATATACACAAGCGACAAATCCCCAGGAGTGTAACCATAATTATCCGCATGGAGGTTGTTTGATGGAATACGTTGATTTGATACCAAAACCCAAAGCCCTTGACATGCCAAAAACATCAACAACAATCATGGTAAGAAATTCAGAGACCCGTGGAGTTGGTGTAGACATTTTAGTTTGTGTGGTCAGGGGTTGTGCAAGCGCCTTACGCAAAACCCCATCTCTTTCAATGGCTCCATTTCATCTTAAACCTCCCAGACTCTCAATCTTGTGCTTCTCTTCATCTCTCTTTAACAAAATATGGCTCTATTACGACCTTTTCTCTACGATCCTTTTATCAAGAAAACAACTCCATTTTCATATCTTCATGATACCCTGAACGCTACTGCAAGAACATCAACAACAACCAGGATAAGAACAGTTGTTTCTGTTGTAGAACCCTTCACATCTCCTCATAATGATCTGGGTCTGAAGCCCAAAGTGAGACAAGGTGGTAGAAGATGGAGACGGTGTTCAGCAGTTACAAAGATTGAAGGGGCAGTATCAGTTGATGGAAGAGACGGGGGAGAATCAAGAGAAGCTTCCAAGGTTCTTCTGGAGGAAGAGAAGGAAGAGAGAGTTAATGTTGTGGATTATGATTGGAGGGAGGAGTGGTATCCACTCTACCTCACCCAGAATATCCCAGATGATGCTCCTTTGGGTCTGACTGTTTATGATAAACAGATTGTGTTGTACCGAGATGGAGAAGGTGTCCTTCGATGCTATGAAGATCGGTGCCCCCACAGGTATTAAACTCAGATTTTGGAGTTTTGATGATTTGGGTTTTTTGAGTTTGCTTGTTTGTATGTAATTTTTATTTTTCCTCCTACGAATTATGAAATGGTTGCTGGTGCTTGAATGTTTTAATGAGTTTCTTTAACTTTTCCTTAAATTCATGATTTGGGGTTTTTGATTATTTGGAGCACAAATTGATAAATCAGTTAGTTATCAAAACTAGTGAGCTGATTATTGGAAACTGTATGAAATCACAGAAGTAAGATAGTATTGATTCAAAAGATGTTTGTGACTTTTGTCACCTAAAGCCATTATTATTAACCAGGAAATACAGAACTCCTTGGTTTACTATTTAGAAGGCCTGTATGTCGGCCGGAGGAACTCCATGTTTCATCTCTATTCCAATGGTAAAACATGTGTCCACGCTGGTGTATGAACCACATGGACACATGTTTCACAATTGGAACAGCCGATTAAACATGGAGTCACTTTAGCTGATATGCACTCATTTAAAAGAGGCAGTGTAATTAGACTCTGTTCATGTTATACAGGAAATAGGGAATTTAATGTGCTTAAAACCACTTAGTTGGTTAGTGTTCCACATTGTCTCCTGAAATATACCCTCAAATGTGAATTTAAGCATTAGAAAGCTAAACAATTCAATGGAAAAGAAAGCGAAAAAATATACCAATTAATATCCTGAGGTCCTTAGGTCTCTGATATGGGACACCTGTGCCATTACATGTTATTTTTTCTGGGTTTATCCTGAAATTTTCGAAACTTAAATCTAAAATTCTGTGGGCGTGAAATTTATATCTTGGGACTTGTCTGATCATGGTACTCATTCATGTCTTACATGAGTGACCCACATCTTGCAATACACACACTGATGTAAAAGCTGTTGAATTTCTGATTCCATGGTCCTCAAGCCTTCATCATGAATCCAAATTAATTCAGGTTAGCAAAACTGTCCGAAGGGCAGTTGATTGATGGAAGACTGGAATGCCTTTACCATGGCTGGCAATTTGAAGGTGATGGAAAATGTGTAAGGATACCTCAGGTCTGTCTTTAACTCACCTGGTTCTAATCTCTTGTTTTATTCAATATCATTGTATATGTGTTTTATGTTGATGAACTCTACACCATGTCTTCACAGCTTCCTCCTGGAGGCAAGATTCCTCTATCAGCCTGTGCGAAAACATATGAGGTAAGGGACTCTCAAGGAGTTGTATGGGTATGGATGTCAGACAAGACACCTCCAAACCCTGCTAAACTTCCATGGTTCGAAAACTTTGCCAGGCCAGGGTTCCGAGACGTTTCCACCACCCATGAGCTCCCTTATGATCACTCCATACTACTTGAAAACCTCATGGATCCAGCCCATGTCCCCATTTCACATGATCGAACAGATTGGAGTGCAAAGAGGGAAGATGCACAACCATTAAAATTCAACGTAACTGAAAGGACTGATCGAGGATTCGCGGGTCAATGGGGTAAGGAGAAGGATGAACCCTTACCAAACTTCCTGCGTTTTGAAGCACCATGTGTTCTTCAGAATAATCGAGAGCTTGTTGACAAAGACGGGACAAAGCACTACTTCTCAGGTCTCTTCCTATGTCGACCTGCAGGGCAAGGGAAGTCTATGCTCATTGTGAGATTTGGAAACACCCGAAGCCCTCTCTTGGTTAAATTGTTCCCAGCTTGGTACTTCCACCAGAATGCAAGTACAGTTTTTGAGCAAGATATGGGATTTCTTTCTTCCCAAAATGAAGTTCTAATGAAGGAAAAAGTCCCTACGAACAAGCTATACCTTATCATAAGGTCTTCTGACACTTGGGTGGCAGAATATAGGAAGTGGATGGATAAAGTTGGCCATGGAATGCCTTATCATTTTGGCCACAGTACAATCAGTCTGCCTGAACAGCCTGCTGTGGTGGAACATGCACCGGCTGGATTTACTGCTGGAATTTCAGCTTCCTTGCCAGCCAAGGGGGGACTGGGAACAATGCATGCTCCAAATCCAGCCAACCGATATTTCCGTCATGTGATCCATTGCAAGGAATGTAGCAGTGTTGTTAAAGCTTTCCAAGCTTGGAAAAATGGCCTGTTCATAGTGGCTCTTGTATCAGCTGCATTGGCCATTCTAGTATCTGGAAGACAGTGGAAAGCCCTTCTTTTAGTTTCAACAACATTGTTACTGGGTGGAGTATATGCATGCTCTACTGCTATTGCAATGAACACAACCAACTTCATTAGGACACATCGGAGATTATGAGCAGACGGGAGGGGAACATCTGTGCTTTATATGTTCTTCAGGTGTGATCCAAAATCAATACGTACAAGTGCACTGGTATGTTATTGTTGGGAAATTCAAGGACCCATTGTGACTATAAGGTTCCGATATTGCATGAGTATATAGAATTTCCCTCTCAAAGATAAAGTTTTGAACTCAAATATTCTTTTATTGAGCAGATGAGCCACAAATATTCCTTTTATTGAACAGATGGGCCATGAATTTGAATTGGAGGTAAGCAAATTATTTTTTGGCTGGCGAGTTTTAAATAAGAGCAGAAGGATAGGTAACTTGGGGCAATCAATTAACAGAAACACTGACTTGCAGCTGTTGATGGTTTGAAGCTACTCTCGCACCTTTAGCACTTTCCTATTTCATATCAAACAGCCACGCCAATTATACAATGATTTCACTATCAACATCCTCTAATGCAATGGCAGCCCCAAGAACTTCATAGCAAGGAACTAGAACTTTGTGCCACCAATGAAAGATTTCATACGTAAAGAATTGAAACATCTTGGCAGAATGTAGGAGTCAAGGCCTTACTGTGGCAAGAGCGAAGATTAACTCTCGCCAGAGATCAACAGAAGAAATATCTGATATAGTATATGAGCTGCACAACGTAGCCAGCAAGAACTAATGGTTTCCGTTCGTCTTAATTTGGACCTTTCAGCATGAATGAACGAATTTAGGATCAATTAAACTCTCAAGCTAATCAGAGTAACAGAAAAAGAATGTCAAAATGTAGGCAAGCACTAAATGAAAAGAATTTCTGAACTGAAAAGCAAGTAGCAATATTTGAGGAAAAAATCCCAATTGATACTTCATTTACTCGGCTTCAAAACTGAAAAGTATTTCAGAACAAATATTTTGTACCATTCAACTAAAATTTCCAGTGTTTATATGCATTCTTACAACAATATGAAGTACAAAGGTTACAGGGAATGCCAGAAGCAAATTCTGGCAAACATGTTATTGAGAATCTAAACATGTTATTTGCGGACAAACGAATGAATCATTACAACAGAATAACAAGATGAGAGCAGTGCAGATACATTTGCTTGCCCATACCTTGTGGTATAGAAGCAATATGCAATGCATCCCATGCACCAAGAATAACCGTAAGATTAAAATCATTCACGTAAGTTTTGTAAGCGAGTCTTTGCTAATCTCCTTCGTTTGGAGCCCCAGCATATCTTCACTTTATCAATCTTTCTCTTAATACCGAGGTATCCTTGACAATTTGGAGCCCGACAACAACACTTCACCTCAGGCCCAAATTGCACAAATCTATCACAGAGAAGACATGTCAGAGCTGTATCCTACAGCAATTATGAAGCTTTACCTAGTTGTTAAAAAGGTAAGACATCTATAGCATTGATGTGGATCAAATTTTTCTTTGAATTAAAATTCTTGTGTAATTGAATAGGTCCTATTGCCAAGTCTGCTGTATCTCCTAATGCCATCTACTTCCCTAAAGCCTCTCAAACTCTCTCACAACCTTTTTCATAAAATCAAGTTATTTAAAAAAAATCAAAAATAAAGACAACAAAATTTAACTTTTATGGTCTAAGCCCTCCTTTTCTCCTTTCTTATGCGTCTGTGCATCATGTAAGATGATATGCTATTGCAAAACTAAAGCTGCATTTGTCTTAACCAATCAACTTTGGTATAAAAGAATGTGCGTAATTACATCTACCTAAAATCATCCATCTTATATGTAAATGGGGAAAGAAAAAGATTATGTAAGGCTATCAGGAATATGATTAGTATTTTTGGGGTTTGAAAATCAGGTGCAAATTACGAGAAACATCTAAACACTCGGTGCTGCAACAGAATTCTATCAGTATCAAACAGTACATATTGTATGCTCTGGCATAGCTTAACAATCAATGAGGTGCTGAAGTATAAATTGGTCCAACCAGACATCCATGAAAGTTCATTTTCCGAACAGGAGTGCTGCGATACTTCAACAATTAATGAGCTCCTGAAGTCAACAATTTGGTCCAACCAAACATACCAAAAGAAAAATGAAACAAAAGAAAGGACAAAAAGAAAAAGAAGAAGGTTGGTTACCATATGAGTGAAGGTTTGGGTGGGTAGGAAGTAGAAAAAAGAAGGGCCCAGAAAGATTGTATCTATATGAAATATTGTAATAGAATGTACCGCTAAAAAAGTGATTTGTTTATTGACAATCAGAAACTGTTCAAAGGGGAAAAAGGATAAACCTGATCAAGAAAATATAGGAGGTGACACTTTAGAGTCCTTGGGTTTCACATAGTTTGACCAAGAAATGATACAGGAGGTGGACATTAAGAAAATATCCACAGGGATACCCAAAGCAAATGGATATTGTCCAACTTTGATAATGAAATGGAGGATATTATTGAAAATGTTATACCTAGAGTGCTTCCCTAAGGCTATGTGAATGAAGCATACAAGTTGGATAATAGAAAAATTCTGACAGCAGTATGGCCAGCCATGCTTTATGGAGTACAGTTATGTAACCAGGAAATAACATACTTATGTTGTGAACTCAAGAGAAATAACAACCGTACAAGGAACTTAGCCAAGATTGTGATCTAATATGGATGGGCTGTGAGACTTTCATAAATCAAAGTTTATTGCACTAATTTTAAAGGAAGAAGAAAAAGGGAAAAGGAAACTATGACCAGATTGGTAATAAATGACCAGATTGGAAACTATGACCAAATTTAGAGAATCAAGATGTAACAAAAGATAGAGAACTGAATAGGTAAACGAGTGGACAAGGTACTTGTTCAGAGCTCACAAAAGCCAGATATGTAGAAAATTGAGATAATATGAATCAATTTGATGAACCACTTTTCCAGAGAGATGTGACACTTTGGCAGTCCCATGTATTTCAGAGTTCAGATCATGCTCGAATTATCATGCTACAGACAGTTGACTTAATCTTTCAAAACTAAATGGAAGCTTCAATCAATCTATGCTACATACAATTCTTCTATAACCCTTTTCTTAGGCTTCTTTAAATGAAGCAGAAAGCCAAAATTCATTCTATCCAGCTTCTCGATGTTTACGTCACCAATGTTGTTAAATTTATATATATACCATGCCTATCTTAGTATTCAATGGATGAAACTATATTATATATTATGTCCAGTGATGTCGACATGGTCCAGTATGTGAAAAACAGTAATGAGCAAGCTCCATAATGCGAATACTTTGCTTCCAAACAACAAGAAAATACCTACAAAATCCCTCAGTCCAGTATGTAATTTACCCTAACAGTTTAACACTTTTAAGACTCAATTGTGATTCAAGAAGAAGAATATACAGGCAACACAATGTAACATAATAAAGAACATATAAACAAAACCAAAATGGTTACAAGGAAAGAGGATATCAACTTGTACCTGTAATCATACGTTAAGGGTTCTCCAACTTTTATAGCACGAGCAGCAAACACACCTACCCGTGTCTCCCCCTCAACTTGCCTGAATAAAATAACAAATCACAAAAAAATCAAGGTACATCACTGTCACAAAACCAGAACCCATTTACAGAAAATATATAGTGGCTTTAGATAAGAATAAATACTACAAAATTGAGTTTTGCTTTTGGCGAACAGCCAGGGAGCAATAACCACATAATAAGTACCTCACCAACCAGTTAGATCTAGAGATTCATCATGATATCATCCTTATCAAGGAATAGAACCTAAAAATAAGGAAAACATATGGTATTGGCTATCAACTTGAAGCCGAAACTTTGATGTCCAAATACACAAGATTAATGGCATGGAAATAAGCCCAGCCATAATTCTAACTAAAAGTAGTAGTTAATAGGTTATGATCCCTGCCTATATTATTCAATCATAGCCTATAGATGGAAGGTCAATCATAAATAAGAGAATAACCAATCCCTATAATGCCAAGAAGCTAAGTTAGAACACCAACGGACCAAAGTTCGTCAATGTTCAGAGAGCCCATCCACAAATTGACCAAGTACCCACCAATACAGTTTATTATAAAATTAAGCTGCTATTCTGCATTTAGTGTGGGAGAGATCCCTTCAAGAATACAAACTTAAGGATAATCATTTTCCAAAAAGAAGCTTAAACTTACCAAGCAAGCAAGTTTGGTTAACATTTGGAAATATAATACATAACAGGAAGCTTAAAGGTTTTAGGGGCCCCCACCATAACAGAAGAGGGACACCATGTACATTACATGATCTATGCCTGGCTCAACTCACAGGGAGTAAATTCCATTTAACTGACATCATTTTCCAAATTCTATTTTCATATTATACGAAAAGACAAACCTCATGATTTGAAAATGAAACTACTAACATACTAATTTAGTATCATTCTTTTGGGGGGGAAATACAAGGCAGGAAAAGAAAATTCCTACCATTTTTCCAGTTTACAGTTAGGATCACAGCTGTGGTTTAGAAAACGAGAGGCATTTCCCTTGAAGGTTGCATCAATAGTGAAGTCCTTCCGGATTTCACACATATAGAAGTTCTGATCACCTCTGTATTTCATGTCCCAAAGCCTTTTTTCACATAAGGCATCATCAATAACTGCACTAAAAGATAATAATAGGATTCAGCCCATAAGAGCATACAAATATATCTCTTTTTTTATAATCCACCACAACAATCAGAAAAAGACAGACATGTATTAAAAAAAAGGGAAAAAAGATACTAATAATCAAAAGAGAACAATAGCAAGCCACAAGGTAATGTGCACAAATTATAGCTCTGGTACATGTAAAATTGAACAACTGGGAAGGACAATGACATGAAGGCTTTCTCCTATGGAGTTATAAACTGCAATTTCAACTTGAAATAAAGCAGTGATACACTCATTTTACACTTTTATTCCAATTTTAATATTGCAAATTCGCTCTGGATTATCAGACCTCATCTATGATCAAGTTACACACTGCAATGTGGTGTCAAAATCATAACATCATTGTCTTGTAACATAAAACAACTATTTTTTCAATCCACACAATCAACTACAAGGCAAAGAAGAAGATAGTTCCCATCAATATCATTAAACAGTAATAACAAGCCAAAATAATTGACAATTTTAAGATACAAATAGATAGATGATTATAACAATTGATATACTTCATATGTGAAAATAAAATTCTGTGAAACCACTTTTTTCCTCTTAGGATAGTGGTGGATCTCCTTGTTGAAGATGGTAACAAGAGTATGATTTGACTTTTCGATTCCCAGTTGAAGTGTGTTTGCTTCTTTCTTTGGGAGTTGTAATTACCAATTAAATGAAAAGGAGGAATATATGAAGCCTATGTAAATAGTGGTTAAGCTTGCCTTTCTCTTTTTTCGGTTGATTACTGTCACCTTTATTAAGGACTTGAAAAAAAAATTGTAGCCCCTAAGATATAAAAGCAAAGCACAGCTAAGAATGTGACATAAATCCAAATTCCAACTCAAGATAGAAATGGAAAAACAAATATAAAAAAAATGCCACTAAACAACATTGGGCTTAACAAACATCTTCCATTCTAGAACCAAATCAAGAAATCCCATTCCATACCATCATTCACCTTTCCCTAATCAAATTTGCACCTTAATCCTTCAAAACATTTCTTAACCCTTCTCTAGTATCAAGGATTTGCCATCTAAAATAAAGACACTTTGATGCTCAAACATTACATACCCAATCATGTCCTTCAATCTTTACTAAAGGCTAGTGATTAAGCTCTTGGGATTTCTCTGGCACCCCAGAGAAGTTGAATATTATGAAATATTGTTGATCACCCCAGCATGAAAAATTCACATAAGAACCCCAATTAACTCAGACTTCACATCCAAAGAATCCTATAAGATTGCCATCATGAATCCATCTAGTCATGATGTTTTGCCTCTATACATAATTATAAAATTCACCTGCCTTCCAAAATGAACACACCAACAAACATATTTGGTCCAGAGGCATTGACTTCCCACTCATCATCATCATCAACATAAGTTTGTTCCCACCAAAGGCATTGACTTCCCACTAGGTTCCGAAATTAAAATGAAGATCCTATTGTGATTTGAATAACCTACAACGTACAACTTTGGGGCACTCACCATTTCTCTAAATCTTCAATGGTCATCCCATTTACCATAAAACTATTAATGATATTAGCTTTCGCTTTGCCACCGGCAACTTGTGAAAAAAAGGAATGTATGTTGAAATCTTCTAGTGTGAGTAAGAGATTCCAGTCAGCGTTTCTATACTATATTCCACTTAATTCCCAGCTAAATAACTTTCTTGGTCAAGCTTATCTAGCCCTTCAATCTCCACCAAAACGAAGCTTTTTTATGACTAAAGATTACTTCAACTATCGATCTATTCCACTATTTGATCTTCGCACTCCAAAAGTCAGGTGATTTGATAAATATAACCTGCCCATTCATGCTCAGCCCAATTTTCTCTGCCCATAATTCCATCACATCAACGTGTCAACCACATGTTCTTAGATTTGAAAGGAGATGGACCACGACTACCAATACCCAACAAAGATAGACTGATTGGATGCATCATTTTGCAAGTTGGACCAACTGAACACACCCCATGTGGGAGAGTAATCCACTATCACAAGATCTCGAATGAGAGAAAAAGCATTAATTGTACTCTTAAGTAACCCACTCACCTCTATTCCTTTCATCTTAGAGTCTTATCATAACTATTCCCATCAATAGCTTTAATCTACACTATATTTAACGCAAGAAGGCCCCTTGGGAAGCGTGTCCAATAAAATGCGAAACTTTCCAAAACAGCCCCTATAAACTATTGAGAAAATTTATTAATAAAAGGGTACAATTGTCAAAACTGCCTCAATTTTTTCAAAACTTAACCATCAGTTTTGCAACTGTTCCCTCCCACATTTTCTCCCTTCATCCCCCTTCCTACACACATGTATTACTGCACATGCATCTTGCTAGTTATGACCTAAAATACTCCTCCGTTCCTACGCTGCTCAGAAGCATAAACCCTTGGCAGCTTCTGCACAAAATTAATCTCCTAATAATGCTCGTACCAATCGGTTCTTTCTTTTTCTCCTGAATGAAACCTTGCAGAACCTCTAATATTCCAATTTCCAACTTAAAATCTCCATTCAACATTTGGTGACTCATTCTTGTAGTTTCTGCTCCTACACCTTCTTTTATATTAAGTATTTAAGGTTCCTTGGTTCTCTAAATAATGTACTGCCCCTTCCCTCTCCTTCCTTAAACTATGGATAGTTTCCAAACAGTCCTCAATCACTAACCTAACTAGAGACTTCAATTTTAAGAAAATTAGCCATATCTTCCACACCGGAGACAGTGCAAACAGCAGCTAAGAATAGCAAAAAGATCAATTACAAAAATATGGCGCAGTTATGAATAATCTGTCAACAATATCATACCAGTACCTGTGTCATGTTGTCTGCAAGGGTACTATAGGGTGAATATAAGATTCCCCGTAACATAGGTCAGTCAACATGGTTTCTGGTAAACTTTAGTGTTTTACCAAAATTTTCCAATATAAGTGGAGATTATTCTCTGAATATTTGGTTACTTGACAAATTTAACCATCCATAAAGGAGCCCACTTTTGGAACTAGTCCAAGGGATATCTTTTCAATGAGGTTCTATTAATGAAGTTCTTCCATCAAAATAATTAAGAGCCTGACAGTCAAAAGTAGACAAAACATTTGCTCAGGAAATTAGAACTTACTGGATATAACCAACAACAACTTTGAACAAATAATGGGAAAAAAAGTTGCAAATAGATCAGGCTAATACCCGTCTAAATATATCCCCAATGCAAAAGAAAAGTGAAACTACCTTCCCCAATGTATTCAATAACAAAATCCGCTTTGTTAATGGATTCAGCTGCCTCAACTCCCCACCCACAACATTCAGTCTGGAAACAAAATAAACAACTTTTTCCAATTAAATAGCAATGAAGATCACTGCTAATTTTGAAAAATATGCCAAATTGAATGGTAAAAATAATCACTTAATATCACTTCTCCTTCAAACTGTGCAAAACAGGAATAATAGATAATTCTAACCTTGACAATCTTGACCTTCTTATCTTTACGGAATGGTCTGTTTGAGCACATATCTGAGCAACGACAGGCCTTTGAGCAGCTTACACATTGGACCCTATTGTGTCAAACGTCCATGTCATAAACTAGACAGATTATAAGAACCAAAAGATATGCTTATTTGCAAATATCAAAATCAAACCACAAGATGTAAATGAATTATTTTCCATGTGACTAATCAACAAGCTTCCCAAATACTTAACTGTAAGTGGTAGGTGGTGGAAGTAGTAGTTTTCCACTACGTAGACAGAAATAGAGAACACACAAGCAGAAAGGTTTGCCATACATATAAGTTGGAAAAACAAATGTCCCTCTAACATAGCACTTGAAAATAGAACCTTGTCTCTCCCCTCTTTTAGATTTCTTTGTACATAATCAATATATATATATATTATTCACGACAAGACAAGACACTCCTAAAAATACATAAACGAATTCTCACTCTCAAAAGCATTGTAGATCAATGTGATAACAAAATGTCCAAACAGGCTTTCACATCATTAATAGGAAACTAAAAAGAACATAGAAGTTGTACCATAATTGAGAAGCTTAAAGTTCAAGATGAGATATTAGAGATATATCTTTTCAAATTACCATTTTATTTTCCCAGATTTTTTCTTTTATCTAGTTTATTGAAATTGGAGTTTCTAAGAGAACATATTCAATAATAAAAAAAATTAGAATTGATTCAATCAGGTGCAACAATTCAATATTTTAATGGGAGCAACAGAGAAAAGTTGAACAATTTCTGTTTCCAACTAGCATGGTATGTAATTGAGCTCAATGAAAAACAATTACTTGCCATATTAATTGTTAAGATTGATCAATTCAATTTCTTGAAGTCATGCTTTTTAATATTTATATTCCAAGCATTTTGAAAAACTGCCACATGTTAAGCTAACACTGACTTATGAGAAAAGTTTATAAATATTTCATGAAAATGAAGGTACCTGCACTCGCAATCCTCAGAACATACTGTAGCCACGCAATTGGTGCACCCAATTCCAACATCTACGTCATCCCGCTTCTTCTTGACCAGGTACACATCTTTTGTTTTCAGTTAAGAGCAATAAAAGAACCTAAGATTATAAAGAAACTATTGCTGTTGTATTTATTTTGTCTTTTTTTTTCTTTTTTGGCAATGATGTACTACAGCAGAACCCAATTATAATGCTTAGAAAGCAAAGGTTAGGACAACCTTCATAGTCAACATGCTGCAATGACACTTGCAATGCTAGAGGCAAGGACCCTTGAGTCAAGATGGACATATGAGAATAAAGAAGGTAATCCAAGAAACTATGATTTACCTAGCCACCTTAAATGTAAGGTATCTAGCAGGGAAGAGCACCAAGTATGTAGATACAATGAAAGAAAAGACGATCAATTGATGTGTCTATGGGAAACTAAATGGAAAACCAAAACGCTTAAGAGCACGATGAATATAAACTCTTAACGAGAAAAAAAAGATACCAATTGAAATGGATAGGAATAATAGTAGATAGGGACGTGAAGAAAAATAGTCATTTGTTAGAATAATTAGCAATAGATTAACAGTGGTCAAATCAGTCTTACAAAAAGAATTTCTTAATGTCATTAATGCCTAAAAAATCACAAGTTGATAAAGAACAACATTGAAAAACAAATTTTTAAGAAAAAATGGATGTTTTAATTCATGGAAAGGGATCTAAATGGCCAAGTTGAAGAGGAGAGTGGAGGATAAAACAGATGTGTGCTGAATGGGCCTTTTGAGTGAAGAATGAGATGGGGAAGCAATTCTTGAGTTCTTAGTGGTCTAGAATCTTGCATTAGCAAATATGTTCTTCTATAAGAGAATTGAAAACCAATAACATCAGGAGAAGGATTGAAAACCAATTAATTTTGTCTCTTGTAATAGAAATGGATTAGGAAATTGTAAAGATTTTTCAGTCATTCTCATAAATGGTCTAACTTCACAACGCAGGCTAATGCTGATGGACTTTTGTATTGGGAGTTGAAAGTTAAGGAAAACACATTAAAAATGATCTAAAATTAAAGTGGTGGAACCTAAGAAAAGAATTGGTGCTTTATCAAGATAAACTAATGATAAAGGAAGCATGGATCTAGAGAAACCATACATAAGGGGGGATGAAATAGCCAACTGCATTGCAATAATAACCAAAAATATCTTAAAAGAACCTAGAGAAAAAAATTCAATCCCAAAAAGAAAACTGGCCATAAAGTTTGAAATGGTGTTAGAATAAAAAAAGGAAGAGATGAGATGAACAAAGAAGGAAAGGATACTTTTAAAATAATTAAATTGTGAAGGCAGTGATAGCGTTTTTCCGGTGTATAATAATTGAAGACGGAAAACGCTATGATGTCTATATAACTAATATTCTCCAAAATGAAGAGTGCTTCAGTTGAGATGAAAATAAGAGACACCTTATGAGCAAATTGTATTCCAAATGAAGTGTAGAAGTGCATTACAGAGATTCGTGTACTGGGGTTGACCAAATAATAGAATTCCAAGGACTGTAAAAATGTAAATTCTTGGACAAAGAGCATAATAATATTTATTTATAAGAAAATATGAGATACTAAGAATTGTAACCAACCATCATGGAATTGAGCTTATGTGCCATATCATGAGACAGTAAAGTTTAAGAAGGAATAACCCAAGTTTCACCAAACCTATTTGGCTTAGGGGCGTATATTGGTTAGGTGCAAACCAAAAATTGATCAAACCAAACCGAAAAAATTCAGTTTGGTTCAGTCTTTTCTTTATTTCGGTTTGGTTATGATTAAAAGAATAGTAAACAGAATTAATTTGGTTTGGTTTAAGGTTAAGGCTTCAATAAAACCAAACCAAACTGAATCTATTCAGACCAAAATCTATATAGCCCAATACATATTATACGAAAAACCGAATCTAGTCAAACTAATTAAAATCTATATATAGCCCAACACGGGGTGGGTTCTGGTGAACCCAAACCCCCCCCCTATAGGAGTTCAGCCAATACCATACCCTACCCCACTCCAATTGGGTTGGTGGCGGGCGGGGCGGGTTTGTCCAGGTTGGTGTATAAAATGCAAAAAATGCTTTTTAGCAAAAAAAATATACATTAGTAATATATTTATTAAAAGAATGTGTACTTTTTATATATAATATGTATGAAATAATACTTAAATATAGGAAGGTTTTGGAGTGAGGTCGGGCAGGTTGGGCTAAACCCGAACCAGCCCCAAACCAGATTTTAGGGATACCAAACCCTAACCATTGGGGCGGGGTGCCATCCCTAAGCCCAACTCATATAAAAAAGAAAAGCAAGAGAGAAGTCGATTCTCCTCAACTATACTCTTCCAAGGAACCGTCTAAAAACCCTAGCCTTATTGTCGTCTGCCAATCTTCGCTTCTGCATTCGCAAGGTACATTAGTCAACTCTCTCACCCTCCCTCCCCCTACCCCTCAGTTTGGCTACTAAAACAAACCAAAACAACCAAATTATACCCCTACCCGAAGATTTACCAATTAACTACATTAAAACTAATAAATCTATACATGGAAGACTACAAATAAGGTGAGAGCAATGGATTGTGGGACATATGTGTTCCGAGTAATGTTATGTTTATATCATGGGTCAACTATAAGCCCCTATCATTTGCTTTAATTACAAATGAATTATTACTTATATTCAGTCGGAGGTGCCTTGTATGCTATTTGCAAATAATGTGGCTTTTGGCAAACTAACCATAGAGGGAGCAGACACAAATTTGGGTTATAGAGAGATGCCTCACAACCAAAAGGTTTTAAAAATAAGTAGAGTTAATACCAACTACCAAAATGTACATTTAGCACAAATAATAGCAAAGTTGCAATAATTATAAGAATTCAGAATCAAAATATTTCTAAAAGCAATCAATTTTTACATGGATCAATTATTCATAATTGGGGGGTATTAATGAAAGGCAATATGGATGATGATGCTGTAAATTGAGCTAGAGCTGCATGGCTTAAATGAAGAGGGCCTTCTAGAGTATTATTTGTGATTGACCTGTTCTAATCAAAGTTATCATATATATATTACAAGGAATCCATCAACCCTATCATGATACATAGATCAGAATGCTTTTTTTTTAATCAGTAATCAAGGAGTATTATATATATAATAATTAGGAGAAAAGTATGTAGTACACAAACTGTGTACCAGATAGGATGAGCTAAGAACTCTTGTCAAAAATAATGTTGAGCAACAAAGAAGCAATATATACATAGGATAAGCATTGCTGTATCTAGGCAGGTTAGGGAAGATAATATAATAAATGAACATAATAAGAGTGCCTTGGTGTTGACCAAGTAAGATATAAGATAAAGGAAACCAGGTTAAGATGGTATGGATATTTAAGACGAATGCTTAATAATGCAGCCGCAAAAGATTATCCGGGGAATACTTATTAAAAGATCAAGAAGGGTAAGAGAAAGACAAAAGGAATCAGGACAGTCATTCCAAAAGAGTTTGGATACATATAATCTGATTGAATATATGAATTTTGAATTAACTAGGATGGAGGAACAGGATCCATGTTGCCAACACCAATTACTTTGGATAAAGAATTTTGTTGTCATTGTTGCTGTAATATGGATAAACTATTCTTTCACAACACAAAAAAGAAATTATCAAGATAAAAATCATTTTAGTTATTTTGCAACCGAAAGGTCTACGTAGCAGTCATACCAAACAAGAATTCTAGGATTACATTTGAAGGATACTACGCCTGATGTGTACATATGGAGTTGGCTCCATTTTATTCTCCATCATATTCTTCCATGTTGTGTCAATTTGAAAATCTTCCTCAATATAAGGTAGAGGCAAGCGGCAAAATATTTCCTATAAATATAGAATACAAATGTTAGCCCATTGTAAATGACCATGAATGAGAAACAAGTACTTATCATAATGTAGACAACATGTAGTTGTAGCACTAATAATAGGGATCCCAGATCTCAATTAGTAAATAATATCATGAATGACTTGTCTTATTTGTTACTGCAGCAAAAAAATCAGTCTAGTGCTCAAGGGAGAGATGATGCTATATTAAAGTTACTTGGCACAAATTAGTAATAGCAGGAAAAGATTCATCAAGATAGTAAGATACCAAATGGTGAATAATATCATGAAAAAACTTATTTTATTACTTGAAGCTGTAAAAGTTTCAGTGTCCAAAACCAAGACAATGATACTGCAGCTGTTTAACAAAAATAACAAGTTCTGGAAATTACTGACCTCTATGTCACTGGTTGGAACTGTATGCTGCTCATTCAACAAGATATATCAGTCCTGCCAACCAGCCTAATCAATGAAAATTAAGAATATAACAGTAAAATCCTAACATTTATCTAAACAATGAACTCATCACATCTGAAATTCTTTATCAAAAGCAGTTTGCTCGTATTGATACAAAAATATCAAAATAGTTGCCACATAGTACAAAGTCAACATGATGAAAATTGACTCAATCAGATATTTTGCAGACTTTGGGCAACAGATGCAGGCAGTGAATGCTTATCGGGTTGCACAATAAAGAACTCTAAATGTTCATCAACTGGAATAAAACTCAAAAACAGCCAAAATACTAGAATCTGAATTGAAGCATATCTTCATACTAAAATATTTCATGGTACTACGATATTTAAAGATAAGTCAAAATCCAACACAAAGAAAGATATCATTACACTTTACATAGAGATATTTCAGCAAAATTTTGATTAAATTTTGGAGAAATGCAAACCATGCATTTCAGTCAGAAATTTCCAGCATTATTGTTATCCACAGTAATGACAATAACAAGAAGAACAATTCTTTTGAAAAGGTTAACAGCCTATCTGATGAAGGAAGGAAGAAATTGACCTTCTTCTCTAACCGCCAATCAGTTGGATGCCTCCAACAAACAGCTCTCCCTGGTTGATTTGTTATATAGACCACATCATCTGGCCATGGTGCGCACTTATGATGTGATGCTATTGTGCATCTCACACAACGCCAGTAACCTTTCTGTTTGCAAATGAAGCAAGCCTGCATACAGAAATGTCCACAACCACTAAACTGAGTAAGAATTACTCTGTGTGTGTGTGTGCTTGTGCTTGTGCGTGTGCGTGTCTCAAATGTATTTATAAATATTTGATTGCAAGTGTGTACAGATAGAAAGACAGAAAAGAAAAGATAAAAAGTCTACATTTCACTGCAGACAGAACTTTACATGTTGAGGGCATTTAAAATTTCTTGAAGTAGAGAGCCCAAGCCTTTCCTTTGCACATTTTAAGTGATAGACCTCTTGGCAACCACGAACAGAACATAACGCTCTCTCCCCAGAGCAGATAAATTTGTGGCAGACATGACAATCAATCTGACGTCATTAAAAAAAAAGGAATAGTAAATCACAGAGAATTCACAATTCACACAGAATTCTATATAAGTTTCATAAATATCCCACCATAATAAACAAATAAATAAATATTGGAAATTAAAGTCTATCAAAAGATAAAGTTCTTTATCAATTAGAGGAAAAGAAGAGGATTTTCATGTTCCAAACCAACTAGGTTTGGATAAGGCATTTTGTAATGGGGCATACATAATACTAAAAAAAATAGGAAATAACGTCAATATTAGACTCATCTAGATATTCACAATAGGAATTGTAAAATTTGGTATTTTATGAGATATAAAAAATTCAAATTATTGGATATAGTGTTTGAGTCACAAAATGGATGAAAGAGACACAAAATTAAAGTCCAACTTTGTTGTATCCCAAAACCATTTCCTGTGATTATTTTTGTTAAAACAATTAAATGTAAAACCCATAACAGAACTCCGCCAAGTATATATAATTCAAGCACGTCGCAAAATGGCATCACTCAGTAATAAAAAATCACAGACCGTTCAATAAAAGAAAGAAAATTCATAAAAAAACAAAGAAATAAAAGAATTCAAAAAAATATACTACCATTCTCGGAGCCCCAACAAGGAATGGAAGTTGGCATTCTCTCTCAGCAACTCCTAATTTCACCTTCTTTTCCATCCAAATCCTAACATAATCCTCCAAACTTTTCCCCACCGTCACCTTCCTATTCCGCTCCAATGCACCTTGAACCAATCTCTTCTGATCCCTCTTCAAAACCTTAACCTTAATCTTCAAACCGTTCTTTCCACTGCAAATTCCCCCGTTGTGAACGACCGGGAACCGCAATCTCTGATCCCAACACCAAACATTCTGTTCATCTACCGTTTCCGGTTCGACTGGCTTCGGATACAAAGATTCAGTGGAACTACAAGGGTCGGATACTGAGAATAGATTAGGGTAATGAGAGAGTGAAAATGATGAGTTGAAGAGATTGTAGAGGTCCGGCATGGTTTCAAGAACGCAAAGAATAATTAGGGTTAGGGCATCAATCAATTTTCTTCTCAGGTGATTCCTTTGAGCGGGAGACAGTAACCGAAACAAAATCAGAAATAATGCTTTGGGCGGGAAAACTGAAACCAATAAGAAGCATAGATTCGCCAGTTTACAGTGATGAGGGGAAATTACTGAAATATTATTACTAAACTATAAAATTACAAAAGCGCCAGGTTCCAACAACCAATAATGCCATGACTTCGTAATATGGCGTGGTTCTTTAACGGCGTTGTAACGGTTAGCAACGTTAAACTCGAATTAAATTTTTTTTTATTTTATTTTGGGATAATTATTCATGCACCCCCAGATTTCTTACACATGCACATGACCCCTGACATTTGGAAAATACCAAAAACCTTTTATCATATATGCACAAATGGTCAAAAAGACTCCTTTTTGCTAGTTTGAGACTCTTGAAAAAGACCGAATGACCCTTTGAGATTCAATTCATTTAAAAGACAAATATAACTTGAAAAATATCCACCTAAAATTAAAGAGATAATGCAACTAAACAAGTTTTAGACAAAATAACTTCCAGCTTCCTCCATTAGGTATTTTTTACTAGTATAACCCTGATTCAAGCAGCCTTTCCTAAAATTCTAGTGTATTTCTTGTCCCTTTTTCTTGCTCCACTTGGCTAATTGTTAAGATCACCTATTAAATTTGTGCACTTCACTAACTAATCTTCCTTAGTTCCAACGAGTAATAGCAACAAAAAGGCTATCTGTTATGACAAAAAAAACCTCCATGGATAACGTTAAGACCCACACTAGCCTTAGCCTACTCCACTTAAATTCAGATTTGATACCGTTACCGACATCGTAACTTGCATGAGGTATTGTTTGTTTTGGACCTAAGCTCGCATAGTTTTCTTATCAAAGTTTCATCTATTTCGATGTGAGATCCAAATGTCATAATTTAGTGAGATGCTTTTTGGAGACAAAATTGTACAAGCTTAGGCCCAAAGCTAATAATACTTTGCTGGGTTGAAATGTTACGACCACGCTCTTTTTCCAAACCCACAAACGTAGGGGTTCAGGGTTCTAACTGTAATTTTCTAGTAAAGCGAGTCGTGGTATTAGTAGTTAAAAGAGAAGCTTGGACTTTGTATTACAAATTTACAACTCAATACTGCCGTTAAGTGTTTAATTAATAGAATAGAACAGACTGTGGATCTCGATGTGCGGCACAGAGTTTCATAGTATTAGAATCCATTTACCAAAAAAAAAATAGAATCCAGCATTTGGTGTTGTAATGGCCCACCGTTTTTTTTCTCTGCAAGCAGGAGTAAGGGACCCACTTTGGCCATACAAAAGTAACTAAAATTTTGAGAGACTTGGGATGTTTTTAACCATTGATATGCCACACAGCGATATCAACAGTCTAAAGTCTGAACCGTCTGGTCAATCACTCCACAGAGACACCTGATCAGTCAATTCGAGTTACTATTATATAAAAGAAAACCCACCACAAAGAGGCTCAGGTTCAATACCATTACAAGTGCACGACTAAGTACTGAGACTTCTATAACCTTTGCAAACCACACGTTCTTATTCAAAGACAACACTTTTAAAGTTGCTTTATGTAAAAGTTTCATATGTTTACCAACAATCCATCATTCAGCAGGGGCACAAACTTGTGTTCCCGTCACTTTTGCAAAAACATAATTGTAAAAGACAGGGTCATAGATTTACGACAGTAAAGGTATGTACACAACATATATTAAGTTCCAAAGTAGAGGTCAGCAGAATCAGAATTCCCTGTCTGGAAACAGAACGGGGGCAACCAGAGACCAGATGTACAAAGCTGCAGTGGCCCACGCTGTTATGACCCGGACCCAAACAGACGGCCATCCCACGTCAATCAACTTTCCGCTCTCACCAACCGAGGTTGACCACCCAGTGAGAAGCATTGCAGAATACATGCTAGCAAGGGAGAAGATGATATGGAAGAAGGAATATGAATAAGTTACTGGCTTAGCCTCATCCTTCTCTTCTTGCTCGTCCGTCTTGTTCATTGGAAGCAGGGGCTTCTCCGTACCTTACAAAAAAAAAAAAAAGCAGAATTTCAGAATTCATGGTATTAAAAAAAAAATTTTAACATAAAATGTAAAAAATAAAAATGGTAATTCAAGTCAATCACTCACCTGCATGGGGTGAGCTTGAGTCTGAGAGCAGGGCAGTCGAAGAACCAGCACGCACAGCTGAGTAGATGACCGAGAGAACAGTTGTCAAGAGCCCTAAGGTAAGGGTGCCAGTAGAAACAGCTTTCGAATGTTTGTGAAGGCCATTGCACTCATAGTCCCTGGGTTCACTGGCAAGCCCACTGTAGCACAGGTAAGTGCAGTACAAAGATATAACCGAAGCTGGCAAAATGCTACCACCCACCTGTTGGCATCAACAGAGACCAAGAGAGGATATTATAGTCCTACCACTTGCTTGAGTGTATACATATTATTTAAGAGGTTCACAGGTCCATCTATCACAGTGAAAATGGTAGCCAAATGATCTATTATGGTTACTACTGCTTGTCTGATTGCATTTATACATGTTCATAGATCCATCCACCACAGAAAAAAAGGATAAGCAAATTATCTTGGGAAAATTAGGCTCTGTGCCTACTTTCCCCATATTGTTACAGTCAAGGCCTATTTTTTACGGTACAAACAATTCAGGCCTACTTTGGTGGGAAGTTCTCTATAAAAGCCTAAACTACTATAACAACAAAGGGAATTCACAAGCTAGACCATCAACAGCACAAGTCTGCTCATTCAAACATCACATGCTCTCATCTTTACGTATGAATCAACTCATTGAATTGTAAAAGTCCGCACATTAAAATGAATTGCAGATTTTGGACCATCCTTCTTCGCTACGGTAATTTAATCCTTTGAACTTCTACTTAAGTAGGCCTACAGTCTTCAGACAATTTATAAAAGACTTAAGTAGGCCTACAGTCTTCAGACAATTTATAAATAAAAAAAAGGCTACGGATCTGGGAAAAGTAGGCTCAAAGCCTAATTGTCACTATAATCTAGTGAAGATAGATGAAACAATGGAGAAAATACTCCAACCAAGAGCAATAATTGCAAATTAAGACACCAATTGATTTGAGGGCTTGAACTCCAACTTATAAGACTCACATGGATTGAGGATTTTATGGGGAGAAAAACAGATGGCTGGCAACCTACTTAATGGCAAGGAGAAGATCAAGGTTTCATTTCATGTTAGATGACAGATCAGAAATAAGCACTCTCTCTAACCCAGTTTCACTGCCTAATGCTAAGTGTCCAAGTAAGCAAAGGATCAAATTCTTTTCTAAGAGAGGGAAAAAAGAATATATCATAGAGCATTTTTGCAAGCTCTTACTTCTCAGTAGATTATTTGAACAATCTAGTTTGTGGTGACTCAGCTATTTGATGCACTGGACTAAAGATGCAGAGGAATTCCATTTGGAGATATGCTAAGGCTTTGTTTTGATACAAAGAATTGAGTTGAGGATTGGAAAGTAGTTAGGCATAACATGCATTAGGGATAAATTATAGGAAAGTAGGTTAAGATGGTTTGGTCATGTAAAACGGAGACCTGGAGATGCACTTGTAAGAAGGTGTGAGAGTATGCATATTGAATGGCCTAAGCAAGTAAGTGGAAGACCTAAAAAGACATGGATTGAGTGTATAAAACAAAACTTACAAAAATGTAAATTAACTGAAGGTATGGTTTTTTATAGAGCGGGATGGAGAGACAAGATTTGTATCGCCGACCCCAGTGGCGGAACCAAGCTTTGCTTAGGGGGGGCAATTGCCCCCCCTAAATTTTTATTTGTTAATTAAAAGTATATATTTTTTAATTGAAATTCAGGTTTTGCCCCCCCCTATAATTTCTGGTTTGCCCCTCTATCTCCATGAAATTTCTATATTTTATGTATAAGTGTTAATTGAAATTTTTTTTTGCCCCCTCAGGTTTGGAGTCCTGGTTCCGCCACTGGCCGACCCTACTTTGGTAGGAACTGGCTTATGATGATGATGATGATGATGAGTTGAGGATTGGAGGTGATCGGGTGATTGAAATTAGGTTGAGAAATTTCAATTTTTTAAGTTTGGTGAGTAAGAGAGAACTATATAATTTGCTTCTTTTCTTCCCAACACTCGGCTCCATAAAGCAGGCCTGATAGCTGTCCCCCAAAATTAAGTTTTAGCTTGAGTGGAATACATGTTTCTGATGAGTAGCTTAAGGGAATAAATCAACATAATGTTCTAGATGCTCTCCTCAATTTTCGTTTCATAAGAAAATTAGCTTATGTTTTACTCCTATTGGCAACCTAGTGTACCTTTCTATTCCAAGCTTGGTACTGATGGTGCGCAGCACAAAGATAAAGCAATACAAAACATAGGTGTAGTTGTTCACCATGCTTGGATCACAGCAAACAGAAATTCTTCATTATCTGCCTTCGAGCCCATTTTATCCTTAAATAATTTTCAACTAAACCATATCAGGAGCAGAAACAACAAATATCATTGAAAATACGATAAAATATTATCATCTAAGAAGCAATGGTATAATATGGAAACCCTTCTTCCTATACCATGCTCTAATGGACTGTAATGTCCAGTCACCCTGTTAAAGTAACAGCTAAAGCACATTAGGAAAATAATCAGAATCATCAGGTGTCGGAATGTAATGCATGCCAGATTAGCGTTCATCTGCCCCTTGCTTACACCACCAATGTGAGTAACACAACAGTCCCAATAATATCCATATACATGTATACAGCAGCATGCATGTGCACACATATGAAGAATGCTGCTAGATTTTAAAACGATCTGTGATTGTCTGGAATGCAAGAATGAGAACTCACCGTAGGATGCAGCGCAACAGTTGCAAAGACGAACACAAAAATCAGTGTCATAACAATAAAGAAGGTGTTGAGTCCACAATCATGACCAGACGGAGTGAACCAATGGAAGAGCAGCCCCGAAAAGACAAAAGTAGCCACATAGCAAACAAGTGAAACGACAAGCAAAGCAATGTACCTGTATAATTCAAAGAGAGTAAGTACAGGAAACAGACATAGGTTAAACAATGGTTCATGAACACAAGAACTTAAATCGAAAGTATGACAACCACCAAAAACAAATGTCTGATGTAAATCCAGAGAGAGAAAATCTAACCAAAACTGCTGATCATATCTAACCCATTTGTCATTCCATGCGTGTACGAAATCCAACAAAAGGACAACTTGAACGAGAAGAAAAAATCCTGAGCCAAATTTTGATATTGTCTCTGCATTTATAAAAATAAATGAATTGTAAGCTTTAGAATCTATCCAAGGCAACAGAAAAACCAGTTTAAAAAAAAAAGATACTAGAAAAATATCATCTCATTGCAAGTGCAACTCCAACAAAATGAGCATCTATTGAACTATTCATGTATCAGGCAAGCGTACATCATGACCAGAGGTGTTTTGGGTTAAAAGGTCCCGGTGAGAGGACACCAGATCTGAAAGTGTTATAAAGAGATTTAAAAGAAAATTTTCTGGACGAATCTGGACACAACAAACTGGAATCAGGAAAAGAAGGGTCAGTGTGTACATCCTGCACCTGAAGCAACGAAGAACACAACTCCCTCAAATCTGCCTCTCTAAGGTTTCTCCAGAAGGGGAGATTCCAAGATAGACCTTCCGGGCCTCATCCACCAATCGGCATAGAGAGGAGTAAGGGGCGTAAACCCAAAAATGAATGGAGTTCCTAGAGCCAACATAAAATTGCACATGAGAATAGAATGATAGGGCTAGCATTAAAACTGCCTTCCAAGGGGTTGAGGGAGAAGGCCTGGCCCTCACATCCACATAACACCTGTTCCCTGCGACACCCTACATACACCTAATGATCCAGTGCCATAGACTATCCCTTTCACTACCAAATCGCCATAACCATTTCACCAACAGAGTGAAGTTTCAGCCCATAAGGTGTCCAACATCTAGCCCATACTTCTCCCTATGCCTACACACCACTTCCCATCTGACCAAATGGTCCCTCTTTGAGCCCCCCCTCCCCCTTTCCACACAGCCTTCGATATTTACCTTTACTAAAACAAATCAGGGCGTGTCATTACTTAAATTTGTTTGAATGGGTAATGAAAAACTTATTAAAGATCTAAGGAAAAGTACAAGCTAGACATGAGGGTTAGAAAAAAAAAAGAAAAAGAAACATATTCCTTGTTATGAGCCGACCAACATCTAGCCCATACTTCTCCCTAGGCCCACACACCACTTCCCATTTGACAAAATGGTCCTTCTTTAAGCGCGCCCCCCACCACCCCCCTTCTTTCCCCACAGCCTTAGATACTTACCTTTACTAACATAAATTGGGGCTTGTTATTACCTAAATTTGTTTGAAAGGGTAATGAAAAACTTAATAAGATCTAAGGAAAACTACAAGCTAGACATGAAGGTTAGAAAAACAAAGAAACATAATCCTTCACAAATAAGAAAAGTTTCACAAGCTTAAAAGTGATTACTTACAAACTAACCATACCAAAATACCCTTCTTCCAATACAACGCATCATATGCAATTATTGCATTATAGATAGTCAAAACACAAGTGGACCAATTACACAACATATCTTTGGGCAATATAACTTAAAATCTTCTCTAGTACATACCCCAGATGTAATCAAAGACATAAAAGCCTCCAAAATCCTTAAATTCATAACTTTTTCTCCTTTAAAATTGCATCAGTTATTAGCCAACCATACATCCCAAGTGGTGCCAAAGAAGGCTGCATGATATATCCGTTTACTGTTTATCTTTAGAGGGAAAGACCACCATCTTGCAAGACTAGTTAGGCACCATTGGAAAACCCAGTCAAATTTAAAGAGAAGACCAAATAGCGCCCACTAACTTATAGTGAATGAAAATTGACCCACCGATTCCTCATGCTTCAAGCATACATTAGGGAAAACAGTGAGGCACTTACTACACCTTTGGAGGATGTCAAGGGTATTGATATTGCAATGAAGATCAGTACATCCTACATAAGATGCCTTTGATTTCTCCTCCTTTTTTTCAGGGGTGCACTTCCCAAAGAAGGAAGCTCCAATGTGCTAGTGACAAGTGTGAGAAGAATGTCCTTGAAGGAAATGACCTATTAGAGGAAAGGGACCAAATACGGGTGTCTAGGAGGGAGGGCTCTATGACAACAACACAAAGCTCCTCCAAGAGAATTCCTAGCTCATCTAACTCTCTTAAACAAAGATCTCTACAAATTTTGAGATTCTAATGGAGACCCAAGGGAGACCGTGTGAGAATATCAGAGACCAAAGGGTCTGCAAGGAAACAAAAAAAACTAGAGAAACGATAAGAAAGAGCTGTTTCCCCATCAGATATCATGCAAGAAGTTCAGCGAGTAGCCTGAACGAATTTGAAATTCACCAAAGGCTAAAAGAGATGCACTAAGGCAAGTATTGTTTCCAAGGACTAATACAATAGGATCTTGCTGTAGACTTACAGTCTATGTGTCATTACTCTTTAGAACCACATAAAGAAATTGACATTGCCACTTTCACAAAATGCTGATTTCATCCCCATTAGTGGCCCTTTGGAAGAAACAAAATCAAGAGTGATAAAACTGACAAGAATAACCCACATGTCAAAGAACTTGGAATAAGTATGCATAAAAAATCTAGAAGATATCATATTCCTTCTATTATACAGAACGCAAGGGCATCTCAATTAACAGTATTACAAAATTACAAATTACAATCAATAAAAAAGGGGGAAGTCAAAATCTAATGAATTCATGAGGGGAAATTATAATTAAATTGCTCACCATAGAAGCTGACAAACTCATTTGGAAGGAAAAACATAAAGAGTACCAAGAGAAACCAAGTAACTACTTTCATCATCCATCCTCCATGATGCATGGCATCGCGAGGATCTTTCTGGTTCTTCACTCCAATCATTAGAAGGGCTAAGGTGGTAAAGAAAACAAAGTTCCCCAAGCTCACCCTCAACACTGCATCTGTTTCGAACCATTCCCTGTCGGGGGTTTTGTGAAAATGATTAATCCCTGCATACGTAATCAGTAAAAAATCAGGTTCATTCTTAACTGGCCAGCAAAACTAATAATCTACACGAAATATTTGAAGAATTTTTGTCCAGTCTGGGATTCATTTCAATATTTTTATGGAAGCTAGATGAGATCAAACCCACGACTCCCAATGTTGCAACATGATATCCCATCCGAAAGTCACATGATACACCAATAAATCCAAATCAAGAACATAACCTTTAACTTGAAGAATACTAAAACCAGAACATGCAGGTGTTCCATATCCAATTAACATAGATATACTCCATCATCATACATATTTTCTAATAGGATTTTATACTCATTCATATGTATCAACTCAAGGCTAAGTGTAAACTAATTGGCTGAACATTTATATGGCTCCAACTCAATGTTTTATCAGATGCAAGTAATCATCTCTTAATCAACATGCTATGGTTCTAAATCTGTCCAGGAGAGCAATATCACAACAGATTTGACAAACAAAGCTGTGAAAGATACCCATATTTGTTGAATAGTGAAATGACAAGATGTATGATACAAGAAAAATTTTGCTCTGCTCAGCAAGAAGAATAACATACCACCATGAGACATAAACACCGGTCAGCACTGAAACAGATATGTCATTAAGAGGAAGCCTCATTTACACGTCTAGTAAGGTTTTTCATGGAAGGATCAAAAAACTATTTCATGTCAAGGTTAAAATAACAATAACAAAATTCCTTACCCCAACCAACATAAGCCTTATTCCTTTATCCCAGTCCATGAACAACCACACCTTCAATCAGCTTAGAAGCATTTAAATTCTTTTTGACCAATTATATCCAGGTTCTTTATTTTTAGCCTACCTCTCACCTTCTTAGCTCATTCAAAGAGTACATCTCACATATTCCCACAATTGCCTCCATAGGTCTTGAATTTACACAATAAAACCATCTTAACATACCTTCCTAAAATTAAGGTTTTTTTTTTGGCTATTAGCTGAATGTTTTAAACTTGCTTCTTGGACCTCAAACTGGTTTTACATAGTAATGAAACGGCTATGATATAAGAAAATATCTTCAGGTGCTTCATCCAGATTTGCATGTGGAACCTGGACTATGTCAAGGTTCCACATGGAAATCTGGTTAAAACCCCCCGGAGAAAATTTCTTCGGGTATTTTGTCCAGATTTCCATGTGGAACCTTGGCAAGGGCTTTTGTTCAGATTTCTATCTGGAACCTTTTGGCTACATCTAGTCCAAGTTCCACCTGGAAATTTGGACAAAAACCCTGAAGAATTTTTATCTGATCTAAGTCATTAAATAACTACATAAACCCAATTCAAGCATAAAAGTGATGTGCTACAGAGAGAGAAAAAGAGAGAGAGCGAGGAAATAAGGGAGAGGGAGTGAGGCAGATTAACATAATTAGACGTCCAACTCATGTTGAACTGACATCTACAACAAATACCATGTCATAACAAATGTGGCAAAATTCTCTTTATAATCCCACATCTAATATTATCTTCAGATTTTAGAAGCCAGTTATACCAGTCTTCTCTATGACTTTATCATGCTTAAATTAGAAATTATTTTCAGACCAGTTAGTATTCTTTTTACCCTCTGTCACTATATTCAAAAAGCTTCTTTTTTTTGGTTGTTTCGCCCATATGCCATTCTTTTTTCTTTTTTTCATAAATAATGAATATTATATTAAGAAAAGGTGAGAATGTCCATAGTCAGGATGGGCATGCAGGACAATTGCACGACTTAAAGCCACCTCCCTAACTCAAGAAACTCTAGGACATACCCATAGACTGACTAATGTCATCTGGTGATCATAGTACACTAGTGAACAAAAACAAACATGTACTCAAGACACCATAAGTCTCCACTAACTCACTAGCACCTCTACCACCTCCCCTGATGGAGGCCCAACATAGAACGCAGCGAGCCGCTTTGCTACTGATTTTGCCCCTCTAAGCACATGATTGAACGAGACATTCATATCATGTGCCAATGATCTTTCCCTCCTAATGAAATGGGACAGTCTCCACAAGCCAATGTCATCCCCGTGCATCCATCTGATAATAGTTGCTGAATCCCCTTCCATAAGTAACTCTGTGAAGCCCAACCGCCTAGCCTCAAAAATAGCAACTAGAACAGCCAGAAGCTCCGGTCAAATGGCATAGCCAACCCCACAAGTCCACTAAAGATAGTAGAAACCGTCAAAATTGAACTTCGCAGTCCCCTCCCGAGGCACCTTCCATATAGGTGTCCCTCTCTGCTGGTAAGGGAATGAAAGGCAATAAGTCGTCCACTCTCTCACCACCTCTGATTTACTAATGCCTCGAAACTTAGGCCGAATGAAAGCCCGTGATGCAACAGATTTCATAATAGTTTCCAGCACTTGCACCCAGGGCAAACGCTTGTTCTAAAAAATTCTACGATTTCTCTCCAGCCATATGTGCCACACAGTAGCATGGAATAGCATCCCATATATAATAATAAGCCCCTCACTCTCAAGTCTCCACTACTCAAACCACCTATCAAGAGTATCTGGCATCACACAAGAAACATCGATCGTCCTTAGTAATCGCACCCAGATACACCTAGCAAAAGGGAAATTGGATTAATAAATGGTCAATACTCTATCGAGTCTATCCTATTCCTACCTCCATACAAATAACACATACATGAAGAGATAATGCTAAACTCTTCCAGCTTCTCGGGGCTAAGTCAACTGTGTTGATCCCGTAGAGAAGCACAGTCCATAAAAAAGCTTTGACCTTTGGGGATAACCTAGACTTCCACAAATTAAGAACAGGTAAAGGGGCTGAAGGATTGCCTCTATCAGAACGGGAAAGGCTAAAAAGGGATTTACAAGAGAAAAACCCTGAGAAGGAAGTGGCCCAAACAATTTTGTCTCTCATGGATGGGACAAGAAACACGTCCTATAAGAGATCTAGAAGAGAGGCTAGATCATCTAGCTCCATAGGCCTAAGACCCCTTCGAAACTAAAGATTCCAAGACAGATCACTCGGAGACGAAGATAATATTTATGACACCAAAGCGTGAGGATGGCGACTCAAGGAAAACACACAAGGGAACTCTATAGAAAGCACAGAATGACCCCACCACAGGTCATGCAAAAAATGAGTGGGAGACCAGATCCCACATGACATTCTCTACACCACTTTTTAAAAATTCTCAAAGCAGCAAGTCTACCCCTTGAGGTCTTCTGCAAAAATATTCCGTGTAATCCAAAATGATGAGTTAACAAAAAGAGAAATGACCATATAGGCAATCTGTAGGCTCTGTCCCACCTCCAGTTGGATGATATAGCAGTTGCAATGTTCTTGCAAACAATAAATACAACAGGTAGGTAGATAAACTAGACAGGAATCTAAAGGTTATTTCTTATAGAGGAGGATGATATATCCATCTTACAGGCAATGAAGTGAAAGCAAAAGGACTCCATCAAAGGTTGGAAAATGTGGAACAAACAGAAGAGTGAAGAACCAAAATAT
The DNA here is from genome assembly GCA_947561395.2 of Buxus sempervirens. NCBI lineage: Eukaryota > Viridiplantae > Streptophyta > Magnoliopsida > Buxales > Buxaceae > Buxus > Buxus sempervirens. Next base: position 34,483,274 of record OX387189.1, read on the forward strand.
CCACTGTAAATTTACAAGTTAGCAAGAGATAAGGCAAACGATAAAATATCAGAATTATACCAATCACAGTGTCTCTTTCATTTTTACTTTTTTTTTCTTGGTTGTCAATTGTTATTGGTGGGGAAAAAACATCTCATTACTCACATGTATTTGACTATTTGTTACAAGCTCTACGTTATACAAATTACCTCCTTACATACAGTACAAGCTAATATAATATAAAAATGTTATAACAGAATGAATAATACAAATTTACTATGTGCATCACCACATGACAGTTGTATTGTACTAGCCATAAGGTTTCATCACACTGAATAACATTCTGGGAAAGAATACTAACCATTTTTACAATAATTTCTATACCCTATTAATGTTATTACAATCCTTTTCAAGTTCCTTCCTTCTATTTCTTGGAACATGCGATTGTCAATCAATCAATAACCAAAAGCCTTATCACAACTAGCTGGTGTTGACAACACCAATCCTATTGCTCCATCCCAAATATGTCACAGACAGGATGATGAAATTGTAATTAATGAAATATTAAAATAAATTGCCAATAAAAATCAGTAATGATTCATTGTCATAATCTCGGCATAATTTCACCCTTCTTAAATCAATTTCCTTTAACACTTAGAATCGTTATCATCATAAATCATTAACACTTAGAACGGTTATCATCATATATCTTTAACACTTACAATGATTATCACCATATAACTTACCCAAAACATAAAAAGCTTCTGGAAATCAGATTGCTAGTAAAATAGTAAACAACTGTCCAAAATTTAGTTCAACATTTCCAGTAACAAATAGAAGCTACGATTTTAGGAGGGGAAAACAAGAAAAAAAGAAATTATGCTAAACTACGCGCTTGGGATGGAAATTAAGCATCAAATATAGGCTATAAAGAAAGGCATCGAACGAGAAAACAGGAATCCCGCGCCTTACATGGGATTTTCTCCATGAGAGGAGCAGCGACCTCCCTGAGAATCCATGCAAGGATCAGAGACAGCGCGAAGAGTCCACAGTACGCAATTCGAGCAGAACGGCGGCTAATCCCTGACACCGCGGATCGGCAGGCCTCACAAGCGCACGCTGCGCAGCAAGACGCGAGGCAAGAAGCTGCCCACATCCTTCCCAACAACAACTCTCTGATCAAAACGAAAATTAGAGATCAAACCTCGAAATCATCATTAATCTGTTAAAAAGGAAGCCTGAAAATGATCAACTACCCGTAATCGAAACGTTAATTACTTCCAACTCACAGAAAAGTAAACCCTAAGTACAGGATATCGTAAAAAAGCAATAGAAAGAGACGATCGTTACCTATGAGACGATAGATCGAAGAACAAAAAATGCGAGATGTCAATTGCCGGTCCGTGCAAGTAGGTTTGGCCTATCAGAATGGAATCGCTTTTGATAAGACAAAGAAGGGAACTTCGTCAAGTCTTCTCCCACAACTACAAGAAGCTTTTGAATGAATGACCTTTCTTTCCGAATTTTGCATTAGACACACGATTTTTTGCGTATTTATTGTTAAATCCTTTTGTCTAAACATCTATATCTGTATCTGCATACATCTTAAAGAGAACAGCCTATTGGGTAATGTGCTTTTCCAAAAATAACCTTCTAATATCATTTTACCTTTTATATTTAGGTGGATAACTTTATCTTTTTCATAAACCTCCGGTTAAGGCTTGGGGCTTGGGGGTGTGCTCCCTCAAATTCTTTGGGATTACCTGCACAAGGTTATTGGCCTCGGACTTATTTGAGCCACAGGGTTGCAGGGTCTTGCATTGGCCCTCAGGGATTAGTTGATTGAACATAAACAGGCCTGGATACCTTGGGATCCCAAGAAAAAAAAACTGTCTTTTTCATTTTTCACTTTCCAAAAGATACCCTTCAACAATCTCTTATCCCTTATGTGTCCTAACATTTTTATCAATATTATTTTTCACTTCTCAAAAACACCCTTCAATAATTTCTTATCCCTTACATGTCCTAAATTTTTTTTTCCCATTTTTTACTTTCCAAAAATACTCTTCAACAATTTTGTATCCCTTACATAAAATAAACTTTTTACTTACTACGTGCACCCTGCTTGTATTCTTAATACTTTTTATATATAATTCTTGCATATATTATCATATACTTTAACACACTATGGGAAATGCACACAATATTGATATTGAGGTGGTGGTAATAAACCTGAGTTTTGGAATAAAATTGAAAAAAATTGGAGGGTTTTTTTGGAATAGAATATCAATGAGAAAGTTGTGGGTTGGATTTGTATAATAGTATAGATAATATAGTTGTTAGTTTATAAATTTGTATGATATCACCTTTCATTTATTTTAAATGTTACTAGTGGGTGGCACGTGCAATATTGCTTATACAAAAACACCAACCTCCATCTTCTAATATTATATCTATACCATTGAACTTGCACAATCTCAACCAATATCCGATACTCAAAAAGTCTTTTCCTTTTGTTTATATTGATTTCTATCTCCTAATTACTTCCTTTATCAGAATATGTAACTTGCACCTAACTACCTTTAGAATTAGGTATTACAAGTCGCATATACCCACATGCAATTGCAATTACCATCCACGAGTACCGTATAGATGAATCAACCATTAATATGACAACCCTACCCTGTACAGAAATACCATCCTCTATAACAAAAATCTTGTTGCCCCATTACGCACTACCCACTAGTATCGTAGACAATCATATCTTGGCAGGAACTGTGATTTTTCTCAAAAACTGGCTTTGTTTCTCGTGTTCAAAAATTTCCACGAGAAACTAACACAGCTGGTGGGAAAATTGTCCATGTTTGCAAGCAATTCCTTTGAACCCAATTACATCAATATTTTCCCCTCCTTGTAGATGAACTTTCGGTGAAATTTTGGGTGGAAATTGCCCAATGCATATCAACTCGAAGAATATAGAGAAATCTGGGGTCCATGAGTAAGTAGCTTAATTTTTCATTAATTTGTTTGAATCCTCCACTCTCAATTCAGAAGCTTTACCTCATGATTCACACCCTCTGCCAGGGCCTCGGTTGTTATATATTGTATTGCTCTTGAGAAGATGAGATTTTGGATTAAACCTCAGGTTAGCACTTAACTGGAGCCTAAAGGTACGCTCCTCTAAGGTCTTAAACTCTTGGGGCTACTTGTATAAGGTCTATGGATCTTAGACTTACCTGAAAACCCCGAGTTCCAAAAAAACTGTTAGCACTTAACTGGTTGCCTCCTAGAGTCGAGCATTCTTTACACAACTGTTCCCAGAGTTTTAAAATACGAATTTTCTTATGAGTATTGAATTCAGTCACATCTTATAAATTTTAGAGCAGGGTAGCCTTGGTTAATGACCTAGCTTCAGCTTCTGAGGATGTGCATCTGAAGCTTTGGATCCCCAATTAACCAAGTCAAAATATTTCTCCATCCCATTTGCACATCTTCATTCCTCAAGAACATCGTCACCTTCGCTTAAACGAGTTCCCTTCAATTTTGAATAATTCTGGAAGCAACCAAGAGGTCACAATTCAAATACAAATAGAAACACCAGGTTTCATCTGCTACATTTACATTGCTTCTAAACTGCTGAACAAACAAACCTATGGAGAACTCGAAATGTAGTTCTCAAAAGAATAAGAAAGGGAACCAACTTAATGAGATTTTGAATGAAAATTATACATCTAATTTACAGCCTAGCATTAGGCGCCGTCTTTTTACACTTAAGCTCAGCAGCATAATGCATCTGAGCTGAGTAGAGAATACTAGGCCCAAGTCATCAGAGAAGAAATTCAGAATTTATTATTGTTGGCTGCTCCCCTGGAATAACCAGCTAGACTTGGGATATGTCGATGATGAATTGATTGACCCATCTTCACCATTGGATGCTGAGTAAAATGGAGAGGAAATGCCACGAATCTTTGGCAAACTAGTGGCAGTATCAGTGCCGGAGCTTGAACTAGATCTTCGGGATGACACCTCGGAGTCAATTTCTTCCAGTGTCTATACCAACAAACAGGAAAGTTAGTTTTTCCTCTTTTTTGAATAACTTAAGAGGAAAGTAGGATGAAGAAGTTCAACAAATATCACTATCTATAAAGAAGAGAGGAAACAAAAGGTATCCATCTTGCACATTGTATTAAAGATTGCCCATGAACTTCATGATGCACAAGGTAGATGCATTCAAAAAGGTTCGTGGGACCAAAGATATCCTTAACAACAGATCCACCAATTTTGCATGCGGAATCCATCAATATATACAAGAAGAGGTCCAACATATTGGGACCAAACAGAGAACTGTAAAACCAAATCAGCCGTCTATTTTTTTTTTCTGTTATCTTGTTACCTTTTTTATTCAATCCACCGCTTGTTTCAAGGGAAAATATTTTCCAATGAAGAATTTTTTTGGATGAAAATTTTCCAGGAAAAGATTTTCCGACTCCAATTTTTTTCAGCAGTTGGTATGTAAGATGGAAATTTTTTTTTTTTATTTCGTTTTTTTAAGCTTAGGTTCTGGTTTTCTGCTTTGTTTAACCTCCTCAACAAGGGGCTGATGGTCGTGGTGATGCGGTGGCATTGATAATTTTCATTTTTCTCTAGAAAATACCTTCTGCTAAAAAATAGTAGAAGCTACTTTCCTCCATCTTTTTCAGCAATTAGGAAAATATTTTCCCCATTTTAAATTTCCTCTTAAAACAAACACGATGAGAATCTTAAAATTCCAGAAAATAAATTTTCCCCGTTTTCCTATGAAACAAACAGAGCCTAAAGAAATAAATAAATAGATAAATGATGTCTGACGGTAATTGTTAACACCAACTTTGGTACGAGATCTCCTAACTGGAGATCATCTCCAATCATGGGTATGATGGCATTATGAAACTGACAGGCTAGGCTTATATCTTACGAAATGGCATTTGACAACTACCATACCAGTGATAGATTGTCATCATCATGGGGTCATAAAATGGAATTGCTTCACTACTATGACACTGATGGACTGTCTCCATGAACCATGGAATAGTATTTTGTAATTTCCTAGTACTATTACCAACCTGAAAAGCTTTTTGCAGAAGTTGAAACATTTCTCGAGTACGTTTTCTTCTGATGACAACTTCATCCTTCTCCCGCAACATCTCTTCAAACAAATTTTCTCTGCATGCAGATAAGAAAATGTTACGCAGAGCATAGAAGATGTAAATGCAGTATTCAGAGAATTTCAGTTAAAAAATGTCATACACAACACAGCAATCCTGAGTCTCCTGACTATCTAAATGATGACCTGCCTAGGTAAACATACACTACCGGGAAATTTTGGTTATGAAAGCACTTTTTCCCAAACAGTTTAACAGTGATATCCACCACCTATTATTGTTTGCTTCCTCCTTGTTTGTATTTTAAGTACATTACTTGGTTCTTTAATTTCCTTAAGCTAATTTGCTTGTGTTTCCTTATTGTTTGCTGCAATATAGCTATAGCATGTTTTATCGACTATTTACACCTTATTTGTGTTAATGGTTTTGTGGCCTGTTTGGTGTTTTTGAGAAGTGTCATGTGGTGGTTGATGTGTGTAGTTGCACTGTGGAGATGTATTGGGTTTGGCGATGAAGTTGGGAGGGATTTTTGTGTTCAGATTGGTGAGCGAAGTGCTTTTATGCAGATCATTCTGAGCAAAAAATATTTCTTTTTGGCTTAGGACCTCTGTGTCATACTATGGTAAGGTACCATAGTATATACAGCTGTGCTTTGATTGGGTAATAGATCTCAAGGACCCAATTTAGTTGACTTAATGATGCACCTTAGTAGACACTAGTAGGTTGAGATTGGCTGTTCTCGAAGGACGATTAGATAGTTGGTACTGTGGTTTAGGACCATAGTATGAGGCTTAGTTAGTGGTGGGACCCAGTCACTGACACCCCTTTTAGGCTAGGTATCATTTGTGTATCAACCATTGTCTCTAGCAACTATTTTTATTACCGTGTTAGTTTAATGAGATAAATCTAATTACATTAGTCAAACAATGGTTATTTAGTTAATTAAAATTAACTAATGTTTTATTTTAGAGAGTTAGCTTAGCTAATAACTCATATTAACTTATGCAGAAAATTTCCATGAGATTTCTGAAAGATTGAGTAGAATTGAGGGCGAATTGGTGGAATTTGGTAAAGAATTGTGAAGGGTTGTAGGAGAACATGTCCTGAGGACCTAAGAAGGAGATATTATTGGAGCCTGAAATTTAAGCGTTTTAGCTTAGTTTCCTGCTCAGGTAAGTGACAATAGAATTTTAGGAATTTAAAGCATGCATTTTCTTGTCAAACTATTCCCATCTTTCTATACTTACAGAATTTTGATTTGTAAATTCAGTCCAATTGTATATGAATTGTGATAAATTGAGAATATTTCTGTGACAGCTATGCAGATAAGTTTCAAACATTGTTATTTCCGTTCATGATTTAGCAATTTAGTTTTGCTATAATGACCCCATATTTTTGCATTTAGGATTTATAATTATAGTTTTACTTCATTTATGTATGCTAGATATACACCCTGTATAAAATATCCATTTCAAAGTTGACGTTTTTAAGCCAAAGAAATGAATTTGGAAATCTGAAAACCTACAAACTTGGAAATTCTTGAAATCTCGAAATATGGAAAATTGGGTAATCTGGAAATACCTGTCAAAATCCAGTTTTGGCAGTGTTGAAAGCAGTTTTTGACATGCACCAGAAACCCAAGTTTTAGAGTGTGTTTAAATGTGAAGTTATTGTATTTCAAATGATTTCAGTGGTTTTTTGTCTGCTGAAAAATTTGACACTTATCAAAGGAACAAAAAATTTATGTATTAATATGCTGCAGAAATGAATCTGGATAATTCTCTATATAGTGGTATGTAATGTAAATTTTCAAGATATTTTGGATACATAAGCAAGGTTAAAAGACATGATGATATGATATGATAGGATAGATTATACTGGAGTAGTATATTTCCAGATAAGTGATGTGCTTTGGCATTACCCAAAGGAAGGGTATTTGCCTAAATTGTGTGTGTGTGGGATCTACATCACGAAGTGAACGTGATATCTGCTAATTTGTTTGAGGATTTGTGGCTAGGATCCAAGCTCAAATACTATATGATAGAGTACCAGGCTATATGACAACAAAATATTGATTAGTTTGCTTCAGTAATGTTCTATCTTTGTCTCATGTGTTATCTTTTAAGTTATGATTTGAATCTCATTCAATTTACGTGTTTCACAAGTTTCCTTGAATCCTTCATATGCATTATCAGAATTATGTAAACATAAATTGTTCACTTTTATGCTTTAGGTTTCAGTTTTGATTAGCATATTATTTGATTTAAAAATAATGCATAAGTTTTGAGTTATTCATTTGTTTGTTGCTTACTGGGATCTAGTTTATCATTCTATGTTTTTATTTCTACAGATTATGCAGTGAAGGTCAGGTTGAGCTAGATTGGGAGGATTGTGATCCGGACTTTTAGTCGGTCGAATTTCTGAGAGAGCTTTTGTTTTCTGGTTTTGGAGTTGTTTAGGTAGGATTTGTTCTAGATCCTGGTTTTGGTCTGAATATATCTATTTATGTCAATTCTGTTTTTATGTATTTTAGTTGATTTGGGAAGTTTAATTTGCTCAGTAATTAGTAAGTCTTCTGTCGTTTATTTTATCTCCATGCACTTTGATATTCTATTATCATATCAACTGATATCTATCTTGGATATTCTGTCTGTTTGGTAACTGTAATTTATCCATAACTCACAGTTATCTCTGGTGCTGAATTGAGAGACCGGGATTTGGGGTGTTACAGTTCAGATAAAAGCCTTCTTTGACATCATCACAATCATCCCAACGCCTGAGCAACAGCTCATAGCCAACCAATGCATCAGGTCCAGTGAATTTGTTAAACATGCATGACAATGGAAAAGCATGAAGCACCACATAATACCACATCATACGATATTTATCCTCTAAATAACATCATAAGGTGTTTATTTTTAAACAATAGGGGAATGCATGCGCCGCAAAGTAAAAGAATAAACAAAAAAGTGGACAGTAATTGATGATAATACACGTGGTGTTAACAAACCTGGTTGTGGGAGTAAATTTCCAAAAATAAAAAATAAAAATTCGTGGGTGTTTTCGGTATAGAATGTCAAGCAGAAAACAGGGGATTGGCTTTATATAATAGTATAGATATACTCTGTAAAATCTTACTATCACATGTATGGAATAATATTAAGTTATTTCTTGAATTTTCAAGCTTCAAAATCTCAGAACCCTTACAACATTTTTATATAGATCTCTAGAAAACATCATTAAGCTATAAATTATACTGCTATAAATTATACTCATTTTTTCTGCAAGAAAGAAATCCAAATTATATCATCTGTATGCTAGATATTAGTAGATTATTCATGAAATAGGAAGATGGGGACTTCAATACACGTTACCAAAAAACTCGATGTTTTTTGTATTTCTCCAACAGAAAATTATCAAAATATTATAATATTCTTTCTCATTCTTCCAGGTGCATTCAAAAAAATTCAAAGGGAAAAAAAAAGTTCATGAAGATATCAAGTTATCTAAAATTCCCCCGATTAATAAAATTAAAACAAATTTCTAAGCTTAAACTAATATTTCATAAGAAAAAAGAGTTTTAAGTACATACTCCAAAAAATTAAGCCGACTTTGAGACATTATCATGGCAAAAATAAATAGATAAACAAAAAAAACCTATAAGCATACCTGTATAGTTTTTGTATAAAGGTACTAAGAAGCTCCCTTTTTGTATGATTGACCTAAAGTACAGAAAAATTACGAAAAACTTTGAGGGAAATCACAAGTGGGAAAACCACAGTAACAGTGGCACTGAATAAATTGAAACCCAAAACATTCACAACAAATGGACAGGAGGAAAATGTCAAGAAAGCTACCAGAAAGTGCATTATAGCTTTTGGAACATAGTCCTCAATGTTATTTCTGACAATGTCATAGTATGACCTCAAAAGCAATTTGGTGACTACTATTTCCACTGCTTCATCCTCTGTTCGTACATCTGATGGCCTTAAAAGGGCTGGGGGCTAAATCATAAATGCAAAAGACAGCTTCAAGTATCTGAATAGTAAGGAATGGACACTTAACAGAAATGAACAGATCAAGACCTGTGAAATACATAGTTACCTCTCTCAATTGTATCACAGAGGGTATATGCTCAATATCAGTAACAGTTTCACCATATGATCTACATTCTGAAATTTCTGAGGAAGATATTTGGGATTCACTGCTCCCAAATATTGATGAAATGGTCCAAGTCCTCCCAGATGAATTAACTTCAAAAAGAAAAGAAAAAACAATTACAAAATGAGATTCCAAGATAAAAACTTTCCCTCTATGAATGTCCTCAAGTTGGAAGCCTCTCTATCTGAACTTGAAGTGAAGAGAATTTCGCTTAAAATTGGGATCTTAAAATAAAAGGACAAGCTTGTCTGTGTTCTGTTGCATTTCTAACAGATTAATTGAACCTAGGCACCATTTGTGCACCTTCCTATACAGGGGAAAAACTTTTGTGCAGAAAAGCTTCAAATTAAAATTGCAGCCAGCAAATTATGAATAGAAGATTTCTTCCGTACATATTTAAATAATTTAAGGATAGTTTTGTCCTTACAATAAACATACTAAAGAGGTAAAGTAACAAATTAGCTATTTTAAAACATCCGTTAAAGGAAGAATAGCACGCATGCACATTTTAAATGACTTCAACCAACTTTGACAAAGTGGGCTTCCAAAAGAAGTGCCTACTAGAAGTCCTTTCATCACTAAAATCCTTGGTGAGGCACGGAAAAATTATCAACCAAGCCCAAGTAATAGATGTTCATAGAAACCAGTTTAGGCAAGGATAATACTTTTTTTTCTCCTTCCCCTTCGTTTTTCTAAACCATGAATGTCAGTTTAACAGTTCATTCATTTTCTGTAATCTAAATTTTTTTTATGAGTAATGAAGGAGGTATTAAAAGGATAGAAAGAAGAGTACAAAAACAAGAACCCCATGAGATATGGGTAAACAAAAATAAAGACTACCTACTACAGGAACCAGCTATCTAAAATAAAAACCCATGATAGAAATAAAACCAAAAAAAAAAAAGTAGTACTAGAAGGACCTAATCCAATAATGTAAAAGTAACCCAATCCCGACATCACTGTAATGTAATGGTATCTACTGGGAAAAGGCAATAAAATGCATCCTTACAACTCATGACATCAAAGGGTAAAATCTGGTTTTACAAAGCATCCCTTTATATATCACTAGATGTTGCAATATCCTACAATATATGCGATATATCAAGATATTTCACCAGCTATAGCGTTTCATATATATGTGTGTGTGTGTGTGTGTGTGTGTGTGTATTTGATGAAAGTCACATAGCTCTTATGACGTCAAGTTATTATTAATATTTTTTTCTCCCTTAATCACTTGCTACCACATTTTGATGGAATCATTTGAAAATCTTTCCAAAATTTTCTGATGATTTATTTATAGACCGTTGACCGTCTTGTTCTAGACACCTAAAACACAAGTGAAAGTAATTGTACGTTTGATCCTTCTCATTTAAATATGAAAAAGAAAAAAATGTTTAAATTCAAGCCAAGTAACTTATGCTGCATTTATGCTGGGAAAATGTAGGAGAAGGTAAGAAAAACAACTTTTTCTATAGCCTGCATGTATCTAGTCATCTAAAGAATGAAGAACAAGAAAATGACGGAAGAAAATACCCCCTTTCATTTCTTGCTGGGGAGGCTTGAGAACACATCTTCTTGGATTTTGGAGTCTTTCCTTTATATAAATATTATGTTTAGGTATTAATGCATCCTAGGATCATATAGCTATATTAAGATCATCATCACTGTCGCATATGCATTTGTTTATATTGATTATTTCATGATATGTTAAGGTTATGTTTATGTCTTGGGGAATATTCTGTAAGTCTAAGGTTTCCAAATGGAATCAAGTCTATTGGATAAAACCTGCTGAGCATTGCTCACTCCTACTTTATATTTTGCAAGTATTAATGCTTCCAAGGATTGGAAGTAGGACATGGAGTAGGATCTAAACTTTTACATTAGTCGGCATATCTTGGCATCTATATGGTCTACTTAGAATAGGAGATTAATTAGGGATTTAATATTGATACCATGAAGAATTGTTAGGATTATTTATTATTGTTAGTTATTAATAGGTTATTATTACGGTTATGTCATTTAGATATTTGTGTATTTTGATGTTATTGATATTAATTAATAATATCAAAGTGTAATTTTCAGGCATTTTGTTTCATTTTAATTACATTGATGTATCGTACATATTGCACATGAGTTAGGGGTTATATTTGCTTGGATTTCCATATTGGGTAGTATGGATACTACAGTTACTTTCCAGAATCTCCATTATCCCATAGTGATTATATTGTAGTAATTACTATTTATTAGGGATATTTATATACTTGGAAGGCGTGAAATAATGGTAGAATATGAAACATATTAATCAAATAAATTCCATGTGGCTGTGTAAAAGAAATGAGAAATTGCAACAATAATAGGTAAAAAAAAATATAATGGTGGAAAATGTGTTGAGGCGACTTGAACCCCACTCTCACTGATGAAGTGGCAGAAATTCAACCATCCCATTTTTAAAAATTTAATACTATCATCTTATGTGTTGTGTGTGTGTGTGTCTATATATATAACTAAATGAACAATAGAATGAGCAATTTTATGCCCACAAATATTTCCCTTTCTTCAATGTGATACAATGTCAATTTTTAAGATTTTAAAATTTTTTAAACAAATTTATATTATTTTATATATTTTATTAAGACTTTATGCAAACATAATCACCTCATTAAAATTAATTTTTATTCTTTTACAAAACTTTTTACAATATTTCAATTAATTTATGCTCATTTTTCCATTTTTATTGTTATTATATAATTTATATTAATTAAATTATTTTAAATTTACAATTAAAATTAAGTATAAAATTCTATAAATTTCATAATAATTAACAAAATAAAACAACAAAGTGTTATTTACAATCGTGCTATATTTTTCCTCAATTTTTGTAGTTCTGTATTTTTTCTTTTGAATGATTTTTTGAGACAGATAAGTGAAATAAATATAAGTTTTAATGGAAAATTAAAAGTGGTGACACCAACTGATAAACTGGGTGTCACTACCTCATATACATAAGAATTAACTAATTCTAAAAATATGAGCCTTTAAAATGGAAAAATACATATTTTACCTTCAATGGATGTCAATATGGATGCAATTGAACTCCAAATCTACTCTAAAACAAGTCTACAATTCTTCTATACTGGAGATATGCACAATCACTACAAGTTATGGGAGATTTGAAGGAGAAATGGAAGAAGTTTTGATGTTTGAGAAGGTCTCAAAGAATGGGAGAGTTTGCTTGATATGGGGGGGAAATAACTCGATATTAGGTCATTTGAAAAAAATTTCAAAAAAAAAAATAAGTATCACTTGAAAGGTAAGGAAACCTCTAAAAAAGACCTTCAAGGGTTTACTCCGCCCCCCATACAAAATATGTTGCTGGGACGGGGGTGGGGGCAAATGGCAATTTTTTGGCAGGAAGTAGCGAAACGACAAACACTACTTAGAGGGTGGGATGCATAGTAATGCATGTGAGCAAATGAAAAAAAAAGCATGGGTAATTGTTTGTGATATCCAAGGGCTTAGAAAATAATAAGAGACATTATTTGAAAAGTAAAAAAGAAGAAAAATAAAAAATAAAAAACCAACCTGCCACCTAAAAATATTAAGGTTGGGTTTTTTTTAAAAGAAAAAACATGTCTTTTTTTTGCATGCTTTCTCCCATTATATATAGTATAGAAGTATAGATTATGCATCTATTCATATCAAGAGAAAAACATGTCTTTTTCTGCATGCTTTCTCCCATTATATATAGTATAGAAGTATAGATTATGCATCTATGCATATCAAGAGAAAAAAAAAAGTTAGAAATATATCTATCCAAATATTGTCTATTTCCGCTTCAAAACTTCAAAGCCACCTACCAAGAAGGGATTGTTTCTGAGTGCAATATTACTTATGTTTATCCCACTAGTTGCACTGGGATGCAGAACTTTCAGCTAACAAATGATCCATCCTATGCATCATCCTTCCGACAGAAAATTTCTTTGAAGAATGATGTGCAGTATTGATCCATTGACACCTCGGGAGCTGTTAGCATGAAGGCTTTGAAGATGGTGTCTCTGTAAAGACTACCACCAGCCACTTTAAGAATGACGACACATTACATGTTAATTGTTTTTTGTGACAACATATCCTTCATTGCTTCAATTGTTTTTCATCACAGAGGGTATCTCTAGGCATTTAGCATGATGCTGGATGGGCCTTATCAGCGACCGTGACCAACGTAAGAGCTTGGCAATGTTAACATTGTTCTATATGTTTCTGATGATGGTGCTTATGTCACCATATAAAGTTGGTAACATCATTATACGTAGTATGATAATTGATTCATCTGTTTCACACACCATTGTTATACCCATGATAGTAATGGCATCATTTGTGGGACAACTTTTGCAAAGCAATAGGGTCTGTGAATCATAGTATGATAATTGATTCATCAGTTTCACACACCATTGCACCAATAGGGTCTGTGAATCATAGGTAGGAAACTTCTAATCTAAAGTAATAAAAAATGATGACTTAAAAAGGAAAAATACTAATGTACAACATTATATTGTGAATAATTGTCCCTTAGGTAGCCTGACCTATATGTGGTCAGATTTGGAGCACTTCAGATGCTCCCATCAATCAATAAAAAAAGCTGTGATTAACTCTCTCTGATATTAAATAAAAACATCCAGAAATGTATTGACTTCGTAAATGCCAACTCCACCAACAAAATAAAAAACTTGTATGTGATCTCCTATAAAAACATAGTTGTTGCAAAGGGAGTATATCCTTGCAAATGTTCCTTAGTAGATGAAATCAGAACTCATGGGACAAACACACCCACTCACATGCAGACACATGCAATCCCATACACAGAGATTCTAGGACCATTTATTTATTATTTTTTTAATTTAGTTTCTTCTTTGACAGCATCAAGGAAGTGTAAAAACTTTCAACAAGGGGTAATTCAAGTATAAACACACAGGTTGAAGATTGGTAACAATGTGAGCACCACTTATGGGGCCTATACTCCACTATGCACATGAGACCACACTTCTGTTTCCACCGAAAGGAAGGGCTGAAAACTGCAACTAAATATTGAGGCAGGGTTACTTCAACAATTAGCTTGACCCAATTCTGAAATTCCCTAGTAACGCTCCTTGTGGTAGTGCACTATGTCAACCAACTTAGCTATGGTCTTAAGCAAAAGATGATGTCTCAGTGAAAAATGTACATTGGTCCATCATTACATGTACAAAGGTTTGTATGTGAAGCAGGTGGCATAGTCAAGAACTATCAAGTATGCTTAGTTAAAAATCCTATACAGAAAAATTTTATCCATAAGAACAAGAAACAGAAGCAAAAAACTGAGTTTCATTCACTGTAATCTTCTGTACACACAAGGAAAAGCCTGATTTAATTTCAAAACTTAAGCATATAACGTCATAAAACAATCACAACCACTTTTTTCAAACTGCATTACATGAATGGTTTCAGATTCCAATTTTAATGGAAAATTATTAACTTTGGAATATAGAAAATTTTTCTTCTTTGCAATATTAACTTTGGAATATAGATTGTATTGTTGCTGGTCCTGTTCTCTATTTGGGGGTTGTCTTTGTGTGCTTTCTGATGGTACATTGTTTGTGTACCTTGTGTTCCTTTTTTTTTTTCTTTCTAATTTTCTTTAATAAAATTCTATTTATTACCGATAAAAAATATATTTACAACAAAAAATTTTACAGAAAAATTTCAAGATAAGGAAAATTTGTACCCTAGAAAAAGTGAAATTTTGAGGGAAATTTAAAATCAAGGTTGCCAGGAGTCAGTTGAGGGAATTAAGAATATCATGAAGCATGGGATTACCAGCTGATGCAGGTCTGTCAGTATTTAACCGAGATCGGCTTCCCTGTAAAAGCATGACAAGAAAGTAACTTTAGTAAGAATATTTTGCATTTTAAGGAAGATTCTCAACCAAAAAGTTGGGTATACTTTCAAAGATCTTGTCAGTAGAAAAGCATTGCTTGCATAACAGAACTATGGACTGCATATATGCAGACGTGAGCTCAATGTGAACTAGTAATTAGCCATCAATGTTAAGAAATCCTTGGCTAGTCCTCCAACCCGTCTTAGGAGAAGGAAGCATGAAAATAGCACATGTGTGGTAGGTATGACTAAGCATCATGAATTTGAACAGAACGTTCTTTTTTCCATTTGATCATGACCTTTTTACTCCTCTTTGCCAAACAACAGAAGAAGGCAAACAAGTATGCTCACCCTCTTGGAAGATGAACTAAAATATACGACATCACGTTCCAAGAAGAATACAAGCAAGTCAGTAGAGTACTAGTCACTCCAGGGAAACTAATTACTTCGCAAATGGGCATTGGGTTGGGAAGCAAAATCCTACATGAACTAGTGGTCATGAATAAAGATTGTGTTTTTTTGTATTGATGAATTAAAGAATTCAACTCGGAAAAGTCATTCATGCACGACAAAGAACAAAAAGGAAAAAAATAAAGAATCCAAGGAACAACTTTTGTTTCTTTTTACAATGTTATAATGATCATATATTCAACTCAGAATTTCTTAGTGTCCCCACTAAATTCTTGAGGAGGATGCCATGGGTTTCAAAACCAAATGATCACAATCCTGCATTGTCAGTTCAAGTCAGAAAATGGCATGCAAGCCAATCTATCCCGGAGGAAATTTGAGATGAGTAACAAACACATTCCTCTTCGAATCCGCCTAGATGATCGATTCTTGTTGGACATAAGCACTAGATTAAAAACTTTAGCAGATAAAATAGAAGATAAAAAGATTGGGAAAAACATGCCTCGTCTGATGGAACTCCATTTGCAGAAGATTTAGAAAACAATGCTCGAAATTTATGGCCCTTTTCAGATGTGTTTAATTTTTCCAAGTCCACCATGCCATCCTTAAACAGAAAAGTTTCCCAACCACAAAGGATAAGAAATCCCCTATTAGACTCTTTTTTTTTCTCAGATAAAATGGCAATAATTCTGCTCCTTAATGTTTATGAATATACCTTTGTCTTCAAATTGGAGACAGATGCCTTAGAAGATCTCAGCTGCTGCATTGCAAGCTCCACAGCTTTACTTCCACCAATGAAATTTGGATGCGAGGTATTTATAAAATCCATCTGTATGGCATACATGAAAGCTTGATCAGCGTAAATCCAATCAATGTCTCAGTATAAGTAACAAAGTCATACATACAAGTTCATGACCAATGTTTGAATATTTATTATGTTAATCTACAGTAGAAGAAAATCTGACACAGTATATATTCTAAAAGTTAATAAAATACTACAGTCACACCTTGGAAAGGAGGATTGAAATGATTTGATCTTCAGAAATGGAACAAGGCAGCTGTTAAGGATTCTCTTTGGATAGTTTGGGTTAAGCAACACCTAATCAGAGAAAAAAATTTCTGGAAAAAAATTTCGGGGAAAAAATATTCCTAAAGGTTTTACCTGAAGTTGTAGTAAGATCTTGATAAATAGGGAGGGGGAATATAAACATATACGATATTCCATTGGGGAGGGTAAGGACACCTGGCTTTGGTATGATAGATGGCACCCAAATAGTCCTCTACTTCTCAAATTCCAGTTAAGAATTGACTATGACTTGGGTCTATCAGTAAACACAAGTCATCAAAAAAGGAAGTTGGAGTCCACCGGTAGCATACTCTTTAGATTTGCACCAAATTTAGGAGCAATTGCAACATATTCCTATTTTTGGTCAAGAGGACAAGGTAATCTGGTATGGATATGCTTCAGGAAAATACAATCAAGGAGCTTAGAACTGAAAACCCAAAGTAAATTGGGCAAATTTGACGTGGTTCGTTCTTAGAATCCCTCAGCACATATTCATTGTGTGGCTTGCTGCCCATAGAAAATTAATTACTCAAGATATACTGATGCAATTGAGCATTTTTCAAACTTGATCTTGCTTTTTCTGCCAAGGCAGCTCTGAGACAATTGATCATCTCTTCTTTGGATGTAGAGTCACAGGCAAAAATCTGGGAAAACATCCTTAAGATCTTAAGAAAATCTACAAACTTGGCCATCTGGAACGAAGCATCAGAATGGCAGTAAAAGAACATGCAAGTTCTGACTGCTGTGCAAGTTTGAAAAAAAGTCTATTTGCCACTACTGTTTATCATGTTTGGATTAAATGTAATA
The DNA here is from genome assembly GCA_947561395.2 of Buxus sempervirens. Taxonomy (NCBI): domain Eukaryota; kingdom Viridiplantae; phylum Streptophyta; class Magnoliopsida; order Buxales; family Buxaceae; genus Buxus; species Buxus sempervirens. The sequence continues at coordinate 34,500,746 of OX387189.1, forward strand.
GACGCACTTCTAATTAGCAGATCTGTTGAAGAAGCATTGCAAGCTATAAATGGGGACAGCGGAATGTGGTTTAGCCAACTGATTGAACTGACTAATATTCACAAGAGAGGGAACCTCCCCTTGTGGGATCCACTCTACTGTACTCATAAGGCCCTTAATTGCTCCTCTTTTGGCCCTAGAGAATAGTGTAATTAACTTGCTATGAATGTGGGCTACTAAGTCTAAAAACTCCAGCCTGACAACATTCAACCACCTTGAAGTTGCCATAACCTCATGCCTCCAATTTGAACCAATACGGTTACAAAAACATTTGGTTTTTCTGTTTATTTGTTTTGTTTTTGATGAATAATGGAAGATATATTTAATTAGGAAATGTGGAAGATATAAAAAGTATACAGCTATAGGAGATACCATTCTATGTACCCCATCCCCCAAACATAAGGAAAAAAAAGGTAAATCCCCAAGTCTGGAAGTCTCTATAGACGTGTCAAAGACAAAAATATACACCCCCAAAAAAACACTATCACCCAGCAATTTCTCCAAATCCTCGGAGCAGCCCTAATAAATAGGCCAACTCTCAATGTCCCAGTTCTGACTAATCAATCTGTGCCACATTTGGTTTTTAGCATCAAGAAACATTTATTAGTCAACTTATTTGTAAGGACAGGTTTCAGCATGTCAACTACATTCTCGAAGGCTTGAATCTTCACAAGTATTATTTTACTTATAAATTTCATCTCCCTTATTTCATAGACCACACATATAAATGCATGGATCTTGGATGGTATACTTGGTACTTTACCAAGAAATGGCACTTTGACTATCACAATTCAATTGAATTGCATCTTGCCTTCATACCAAGCTCCTTTTTTCTTTTATGATGAATCACAATCTATTATTGAAGAAGGAGGTAATTACAGTACAAATCATCTACATGGGACTCCTCCCGGCACCACAGAGGAAATCCAACAGCAAACCTATGAATCAAAATAGTAAAAAACATATCAACTCACTCTTGTAGCATTCCAAGGCATGCTCTATACCAACATCTCTACCCTACGCGCTCCCACTTTTATCTTATCTCAAATTTAGGCACTCATAGACACTCTCAAATGCATTCATTCATTACCTTATATTTCCAAGTCTTTCCATGTGTCCATCTCAACATCCTCTCCTTGACAACACTTATCCTATAAATATGTTGGTTATTTGTTGCCAAACATCTTTTAGACTTCATAACTGGCCAACTAGTTTTATAAATTTATCCTTGGTAGTTGATGGGAATATTTGCATCACATAGCAATCTGGAAGTGCCTCTGTATTTGAGTCATACTAGTATACTATGTTAGAAGTTGAAAGTCCATAATCTCATACTCTGCATGTTGTTACCCCTATAAAAAATCATAACATATTTTAACATATTACCATTTTTAAAATATTTTATGAATTTTTTAGATATTTTTATAATTTATGCATCTTTCTAATATCATTTTTAGTGGCACAAGTGGTATGCCGGCAAAATTCCAGTGAAATGATGACAAAACCAGCACTGCGAACCTTTCTCCCTAGATATGTAGCCACTTTCAACCCTACAAATATAACCCATCCCCTTAGTTAAAACATCTTTCATATATAAATTATAAAAATAATAAAAGCAATGGACCACCTCTAGAACAATGACAAAATCCTCTCTACAGTTACTAATGAAATCTTATGTCAATAAAACTATCAAAAGGTAACTTCAAGTGGATAGTCTAAACTGGCAATAAAATCACTCCATATGTCCTAAAAACTTCTTCCTTGCTAGGAAACTAAATATAGTAAGAAAGGCAAGAATCCTTAGCCATATGTATACATATAATTTCACATGATGTGCATAATATGTATAACATACAGCAAAATAAAGAGAGGGGGGGAGAAACGGCGACGGTGAGCAAGTGAGAAAACGGGGAGGGGGGAAGGGATGGTTTACAGACTACCTCCATTTCAATGATGTTCCCTATCATTCTCTCAGCAGGTTTTACACCATCACGCAAAAACTTTCCCATAACTTCATCTAGACGCCTTCTCAAAACTGGAAACCGTTGCATCTCAATTGCTTCACAACAACGGCTCAACTGTAGGTATGAGTTAATAAGATATTAGCATTATTAACGATTGCGACTTTCATTTGGAAGGGTAAGAAGAAAAATAACATATCTGAATTAATAAAATCACAAGGACACGACGATCTTTCTTGACCTTTAGTAGTTCATCATAGACAAATCGTAAACACTGAAGGCTAGGATCTAACAACCGAGCAATTTGTCTTCTAATCAAAACTTCAAATGGAACCTGAAATATAAGTGGCAAAAATCAAGCAGTACAAATAGTGCCAAAATATTAGAATTATTAAAGAAAGCATTTTTGCAGAAAAGGGCTAGAAAGTAAAAAAAAAAAAAATCAAGATCATGCTACTTACCTCTGGAACAAATAAGGCATTTTTAGTACCAGAGGCATTTTGAATTGCTGTTCGAATGTCATCATCTGTGAGATCATCACAAGGGTCCACATCCTGCAAAAACAATAACACGATTATTACTTTCCTTACAGGACAATATTTTATTACCCAAAGATTCTGAGCAAAATAAAATGGAAAAGATAAAGAATGGATGTCAAGAATCTGGAGCTTAAGGAAGTGGTTTATGTTGATCAGGACAGACCACCATTTAAACAGCTCTGGTGATGAGACTCAATTTGCATATCTTTGTTTTAGAACTTTCATGGTAACTTTCCACTGTCAAAAGGAAGATAATTGATTTGAAATCAATTTGCCAACAAACACTAGATCAATATGAGTTTCGATTCGTGATCTACTTGGTGTGATTGCAGGAGTGCTTGAGCCTTGGCCCCAGATTTTTACCAATCAAAAATGTTTGAACGGAAAATATAAATGAGGGAACCAATACGAATGGACTTTTGGCTCAGAAAGCATTAGTGAAACAGAAACCAGCTTGACACTACAAAGTAAAGAAATTATTAACTCCAGAAGCTCATACTGCAAGAATTTGAAGTAAATGAAAATTTAGTAGGACCTCCAAGCTCTTTACAAAAATTGATTGAAAAATGTAATGGATCCTGGCACCCCCTAACAACTCTGTTGTTGACATCTCCTGACTTTTGCCATCCACCATGGAAGAAAAAGCTGTTAATTGAAAGCAAACACAAATAGAAGCTAGAATCATTATGGCATCAATCAAAACAGTAATTAGATACATGAAAAGTTGTAAGTAAAATTCAACTAATGAAAGATGAAAAAAAAAATCCAGTGAATTCGATGAACCACATCTCAAAAGATTATATTTAGCAATATATGCCTATATTGCCAACACATAGTAAAAAGCACCTGCAAATAGTCGAGGTCACAAGATCAAGGCGGAAAGATGAAACAAATGTCTGACTCCAAAACATATGAAGAAAAACTGAGATTGAAATGTAATGGATTCAGGTGAAATGAACTAATAAGACCAGGAGACCGTTGGTCAATCATTGTAATTATCAATTAAGTTCTCAATTTTGTATATTCTTCAAATAATAACTCATTTTATTGGTAGGCACACAAACTTGCTTTCAGCATCTTCCTATTGTTTTTTACATAATTAAGACACTTCATGTTGTATTGCCAAATCACAATTTCACAAGGGTACAGTCCAGCCACACACATTTATAGTCCTCACCCAAAGGTCACTTCTCTCAGTCTCAGGACAACCCCCAAACATACAAAAAAATCACACATCATTTACACTGCATCAAAAACCTATTTCCCGTTAGATTTATATGCTAAAATGTGATCCCTAGGGATGTAAACAAGCAAAGCTGAGACAATCTTTGCCCAGCTCTGCTCAAGTTTATAAGGTTTGAGGAAGGCTTAGACTTGGATCAGGCTCATTAAGATTTTTCACACTTGAGCTTGGCTCACACTAACTAAAAATTTGTTTGGCTCATGCTCGGCTCCATCCAAATTGTAATTGAGCCATAGAATCTAAGGTATGCTAAGTGTAAAGTAAACTAAAAATTAAAATATGAAGGTTAATAATATTAGTTTTTCCCTAAATAATGTAAATTGTAAATATATTATATAGTAAATTAAGTGAGCTGAGCATATCCAAGCGCAGCTATGGCTCATTAAATTAATGAGCTTTTTACTTACAACTCAGGCTCAGCCTAATTATCCAGCTCAAGCTTGGCTCATGCAAGCCAAACCCAAGCCAAAGCAGCACTAGCTCAGCTTGTTGACAGCCCTAGTGATACCATGCTGCTTCAATTTCTTAATCATATAGAAACAAAAGATTTATTGACAATTTTGCAAACTTACGAACTCAAAGAATAAGAGTTAGCGCAAATTTCATCTAACAAAAGTAAATATACTACGATCCAATTTTTTTTCATTTTAGGAAATTTAATATGACTATTATACTTCTTTCAGAATTAAATATTCACAAAGTAACAGTTTCGAAAAGAAAAAAAAGGGAAAAAGGAGAAAACGTATTATGTGCATTGAAAATACAATGTCTAATCCTACCAAAAAGTTATTTTTAAGTTGCCTGTTTATTTTTAGATAGTGCACATCATTATTATATGCGGCGAAGTAGCATATGAATGGTAATACTTCCATGCTATGCGGCATGACCCTGGGCCATCCAACTCAATGTGCTGAATGGTAACACTTCCAGTGAATTACCTCAACCCATGCTTTCCAACATATGGGAATTCTCTAGAACCTATTTTTTCCCTACACTTGTTCATTATCTACCCCTCAAACTCTTTATAAATAGATGTCTCTTCCACATTAAAAGGGGCTGGCTCTTGGATAAATGAAGCTCTATGGACGATTAAGCCACCCCAATGGAAAACCAAGAAAAGGAAAAAAATGGAGACTGAAGAAGGTTCCTAAAGGTAAAACCCATTTAATTTTTAGTGGTACTCTTTCATTTTTTTAGATCTCATCTTCTACTCGCTTCTCATATGATCAAGCCCTGTTTGTAATTGAAAACCTACATTGATCCAAGTACCTCAAGCAACTCACCTAGCCGTAAAGCATGAGAAAGAGAGTTTGGGGAAAGAATAAGGGATGGCACCTAGATTAGAACTCCTTAGCTTCATGTTTTATTGATTTTACTTTTTTTTGATGTGATTTGTGTTGAATTAATCCAAAGTGGGAAGGAAATGGTTGCTCTGGGCCAATTCAATGGCTTCATACCCAGTCTTCCCTACATTTTAGTGTTATCTTTAGGTTTAATCATTAAGTTTCACTCTAATATATGTTTTGATCAGTTCTTTTATGCCTAATTTTGATTTCATTGAAAGTAGCAAGGCAATGGCTACTCCATGCCTATCTTATAGCTCCATACCTAGAGTCTTCCCTTTATTCTCATTAATTTTCATTATTCATATGGTTTTCACAGAAGCACACACTCATTGCACATCATCAATTTGATATTGGAATTGCTAGAAATTTCGATTGAAGTTTTCATAAGCTTTCATTATTTTATTTGGACTTTTTTAATTCGAACTTGCCAAGAGCACGAATCTTTTATATAGATGAATGAGTGAAGCCAGATCCATTTGAAAGTTGAGTATATCTAGTTTATTCAGTCAAATTTTCGTGAATTTTCATGCAGCCATTCTTTAGATATGCATGATTTAAGTCTAGAAGATCTGCATGAAACTAGTAGCTGAATTTCTGACTTTGTATAGACATATCTCATTCAATTTTAATCCATTTTGAGCGATTCCAACTTCTTAGCATGCACTGTTAAGTCTATTTTTAATCAAAACTTAACTTCGCCTAATTTGGATTTGAAATCAATTTTCCAGGCTTGATTGAAGATTCATTGCTCAGTAGCAGTATACAAAATCAATTCCTACATTTCATGGCTTCTTATTATTATTTTTTATAAATTAAATTTCAATAATCCATCATACAGAGACATCTTGATCCATAGAATGTCCTCTATGTGGATTTCCTACATTTTGGTTTGATTCATACATATATTTAATACAAGAAATTTCAAAATTGATGAAAATATGGCAACCATCCATGGATGGATGAATAAGGGTGTCTAACACCTTCCCTCATCATAACCAAACTCCCTTAGAATCTCTGATTTGATCAAAGTTGCATTCTTGAATTTTGATGTGCTTGGTGACCATCCATACCTAAACTCATTGGATGGTGGCGAATCCCAGTTTCGTTATTTTTTTTTTTTTGATCAGTAAACAAGGATATAAAAGTATATTAATGGTAGAAGATAGAAACAGAGTCTTGATGGTACATAGAATATGTACCTAAGACATCAAAGAAAAGAAAAATAGAAAAGACAAACAGGACCTAGAAGATAACCACCCAGCCCTCTAGTCATGGAATGTCTCCCCTATATAGAACTCATGAAAAGGAACATTCAACAGATAACTTTCTGAAACAACCCAATCGTACATCAATCTCAGAATTTGTTTCTCCAGGCTTGCTGAGTTTTTTTCTTGATCCCTGAATGTTCTGTGATTTCTCTCCCTCCAAATCCCCCATGATATGGCAGCTGGGGCTACATTCCAAAGCATAGCCTTGCTGGATTTCCTTTTCAACATTCCCCATGCCTGCAAAACCTTGGAATAGCTCTCAGGTTGAGCCCATGGAATTCTGAACCTTCCAAGGATCTTATCCCATAGGTTTCTTGCTACCCTACAATGAACCAATACGTGCTCCACTGATTCTTCTTCTTCTTTGCACATTATACAGCGATTAGGGAGATTCCAACCTCTATTCTTTAAGTGATTGATCGTTAAAATCTTGTCCAATGCAGCAGCCCAAATGAAGAAGGAAACCTTACTTGGCAATGACTTTATCCAGACCAGATGGCTTTCTTGAAACTTCGAACCAGACGAGTTTAGAGACTCATACGCTGCTTTGACCGAAAACAGACCAGACCTGCTATTTGACCACAATCTAGAGTCTTCCTTTTGGTCCAACTGAACACTGTACACTTCTTGAAGAAGTTCTTCGTAGCAGTTTAGTTCCCAATCAAAGAGGTTCCTTCTTAATACAATGTTCCACACAATACCAGCATCAGAGAACGATACATAATCACTAACCAAAGCACCCTTATCGCTACATATCTTGAAGAGGCTTGGGTATGAATCCTTCAACCTCCCCTTTCTGCACCAAATGTCATCCCAGAACTTTATCCTCCTCCCATTGCCGATTGAAAAACTGCAGTCCTTTTCAACAGACGACACCAACTTAGCTATTGGTTTCCAAAAGCTAACCCCATAAGACGATTTTGGTTTGTTTGGATACCAATCCCCAATCGGAGCTCCGTACTTCACCTGGACCACCCTTCTCCATAGGTTTTCTCTTTCAATCCCGTACCTCCATATCCATTTTTGAAGTAGAGCTTTGTTAAATAACCTTAGAGGTCTGATCCCAATGCCCCCTTCTCTCTTCATCCTACATATGGACTTCCAATCAACCAAATGAAACTTGTGCTCTCCGCTTGGTCCTTCCCAAAGGAATCTTCTCTGAATAAGTTCCAGTCTCTTTGCTATAGAGATAGCAAAGAGACTGGAACTCAATGGTTTTAGATACTATTATTGTTTTTTTTTCCTTCTTACCCATATCTCTTGGGCCTCTTGTACTCTTCTCTCATCTTTGGTATTTAATGAAATTTTCAAGAATCATAAGAAAAGAAAAGCAACCTTGAAAGCTAGAATATTCACCTGTAGGTATCTTAAAAAATAATGCCCACCATCATACATCCAAAACCACTATATTAAAAAGATAACATGATCATCATCATCATAAGCTTATTCCCACCAAGTGGGGTTGGTGACACAAATCTTGTCTTCAATTAAGTTATGTTTATCGAAGTCATGTTTTATTAACTCCATCCATATCTTTTTAAGCCTCCTTCTTGACCTCTTAGGCCCTTCAATAATGGACAAGCAATATAGTACAAAGTATTTGAACATATTTACATATTCTAACACTAATCAAATATAATATTCAAATTTTCAAAAAATCACTAGGGGAAAACACCAATATCGAAATCCTGAAGCATAGGGACGTGATATTGATAAGTAGCTTCCAATGCATCTTGGACTGACAATCACAAAAGAAAACACGAAAAGCCTACAGAAAAAATGCATTATCCAAATGCCCCACCTAAATTGGCATGATCAAAGCCACAGAAGCAACAAGAGTATCATAATAGCCCATCATATATCCCAGGTTCTCTTTTGATTCAATGAAAATCATCTAAATACAGTGAAGAAAAACCAAAAAAATTATTTAGAGAAAATTGTACAACATGCATTATTGTATTTGAATTTCTCTAGAACTGAGAAGTTCTGAATATTATGTGCAAACCCAAACTAGGATTCAAAACAGAGGAGAATCTAAACTCTTTAGAATTATATCTCATAGACATTATAATCAATTAATAAAACAAATACGATATTTTCTTAGAGTGAAAAACAGAGATGACACAGAACAAAATTTGAATCTCACCTTCACAATATCTTGTCAGAATGTTCAACATAACTGCCCCTTGTTCCGCCTAGTTTATGACATAAACACAAAATGTTTAGAGAAGTTAATTAATGAACACAATGTCTCTCCTAAAGTGATATATAGAATAAGGAGCAATCATGCTTCAGAAACAAAACTTGTTGAGAATGCGGTTTCATCAGCTATTTTGAACTCAAATTGGGCACATGAGGGAGTTATTTTGAGGGACCTTTTAAAAGGAAAAAGGCATATTAGATATGTCCCTAAGATATTTACCTGAATGCCATCCAGAAAGAAACGGTGGACACGAACCTATGATGGTGTTTTGTCAAAAAGTCAAAGTCTGTCTGACAGATAATAAATGCTTAATTGAAGACAGAATGAGAGGATAACCCCTCAAGGAGATTTTGTGAGACCAAAACAAAAAAAAAACAAAGGAAAGAGTTATCCAATTCTATATTCCTGTTTTCTCATAATGTGAACCTTTACAATATGAAACGGAAAGGGGAGAGCAAATTCCTCTAAGTTTGGAAGAATCAATGATCAATGGCAAAATTCAAGGCTTTTATCTTTTCTGTGAATGATTCCTCAGAAATTCTCAAAAGATACGATTTGTCTCCTTCATAATCTCCAAAAAAATTGTAAAATGGAAGAACCTCCACAGACATCACAGAAATCACTTCCCACCATCCTTGTATCAGGTCAAGGAGGTTTTTGAGTGGTAAATTGGGTATCAGAAGTCATCATATAACAAGTATAATATAAGCAAACAAACACATGGTATTTTTTGTTTTTTTTACAAGAGCATTGAACAGATGATATAAACGAAGAGAGAAGAACGTATAAAGTCAATTCAACAAAGTTCACTGTCACCCCACAAAAGAAAAAAGATAACATCGAAGACCGCCGACCCCCATCTGAAATACAAGCAAGCCCTAAACCAAAAAACCTCCTGAAAACACACCTCGGACAGTTAAAAGAGAGAGACTACCCTATACCCACAGCATCATTAACATGAGTGCCCACAAACAGATCATATCCACATGCTCCAGCCTTGGTCAATGAGTCTGCAACTTCATTGCCTGATCTTAGCACATGCTTGAACAAGACATCCAATGACAAACGCATGGTAAATGAATACTGCAATCCTCTGTCTCACTGTCAAAACCATGCAAGAAGTTCATATTGGCAAATACTTGCTCCCTTTTGATCGAGATTTCTTATCTGAATTCCTTTGGACAAAGAAAATGACCCTCAATGGGGCAGGCTGGCAAACTTGAACCAAACACCATGCAAAAACTCTTCAGGAAAATCACCACTGAAAGGTAAACAAAGCACACTGATAGAACATCTCAAGACTCCTTCTGCCTTTATAGCAAACTCAGATCAGTTGCAGGTAGCATAAGTGGTTTTGGGTGGCTAGATTTGTTTTTATTGCTAGTCGGTAGAAGACTCTACACATAAAGGACTCGCCCTTCTATTCAACATACATAAACACATATTAGTCTACCAATCATAAAAAGAAAGGAAAAAAAAAATAGCACATCATGCAAGTAAATTGTATATGAGACAAAAGAAAAAGATAAAATCATAATTTATTCATTTTATCTTGCACATTTACTTTTGATTCCATAGCATCTCCATACATCCGCAACTCCTTCACTACAGCAACCATCTGAGAATTCAGCTCAGCCTTCAGTCCAGGAAGAACTGTTCGAATATGTTGTTCTAGAATCTGGAATAGAAAATCAATGACAGAAACATCTAAGTACTAAACAATACAGAAAGGAATGACATTATGTTCTCTTTCCATTTTCTTAAAACTGTTCAAGAATATTGATGTAGAATCCTAAATGGAAAATTATTGACAGAATTAAGTGTTGTATATGCGACTCCCATGCAAAAAGGACTATGCATTGCTTTAATTCCAATGGTAACATCAACTTGAAATAACAGGCATATAAATAAGAGATGTTGAGCTTTCTTTATCATGTTATTTTATGGACTGATTATTGAGTGATTAGAACAAGAAGAAAAACTAAGTTCATTTTCTGAGCTTGCTCACAAGAGGGACCTTATAAGGTTGTCCCTGTCACCTACGCCAGTTTCTGCTGCCAAAGATGTCATACCATGAATCGAACAGAAATAGACAAATTAAAGCTGAGCTGTAATTTTGAATCATACCTTCAAGCGATGATAATGATTTCAGTATAACAGTTATTGGGGTTAGATTTCGGATTCCTATAAGAAAAAGTTCTTTTTGATAGAATAGGAAAATTATGTTTCTTTATGAGTATGTAGTCATTGTGAGCACTAAATTCTACACGCAGAAACATTTCATGAAAAAGGAGAAGTTTTTCAGGTAAGAAAGAAACTTATACTTTTCGTGTTTCAGAGTTGAATTGAATGAAGTACACAATTGAATAGTGACTCCTAAGATTTAAATAAAAAAAGATATTTCATACGATTTGAATGGACCTATGTCCCATCGAGTTGCATTGTTAAGATAATGAATCATTAGATTACAAATTTACAATAACATAAGTTGCTGCTGTTGGAAAAAAAAAATCAAGATCCTCTTTTCACAAACATCTTAACATATAGTACAAAAAAGCTCATTTTCTCTCAAAATACAGTAATATTGCGCTCTCTTTCATCAGTTCTTCATAATTCAATATATTAACAATGTTTTGATTGCAAATTAATGTGCAACTAAATTAGATTTGCCAATGACATCTTAATACAATGAACTACTAGTGGAAAATAGACCCAATGAATATTATATCAGGTTTGCAGGTTCATTTTTCCATATAAATCAAATCATTACAAATCACATATAAAAACCATAATTTATCTAAAAAGAACCAGAATAAAAGAAAAGAAAAAAGGAATTATTTTTCTCCTTATCCCATCGTGATCTGCATGTAAGTACTTGAAAAATGATAAGAGAGTACAAGAGTCGCACGTCCTCAAAAAAAAGATACCAAGAATAACTAAAAAATCTACCAGCTATCACAACACAAACAGTAGTAAACCAACCAGATTCAATTTCCTTGCCAACTGGGAAATTCCACAACGATCAGAAAGACCATGATACACCTGTTATAAGAAGCGCAACTTTAATGGCAACTGAAAAACATATAACAAGAATTTGGGTCAAAAAACAATTTGAGAATGAGAAAGCTACAGGACGATCGCGGAAGAACTTCTCTTCATATGCAAGTGCTTCTGCAATGCTCCGGTTTTCATTAATGTCCTATAAAAATAACAAAAGATAAAAATCAGATGGAACTTAATTGATCAAACTTATGTCACATCAGATAGACCATACAAACTACAATATTTTACAATAATGCAAATTATCAAAGACTTAATAGGACAAACCTCAGAATACAGATGCCTTCAACATTAAAAATATAGAGCCTAAGCGAATGAAGCAGAAAAAGGAAATTACTAAAACTAATGGAATGGCAAAAAGATGCTTATAAAGAAAATCAAAAGATAAATAATAAAGAATTATAATTTAATTTTTAATCAAAATGAAACACGCAAGTAGAATGTGGAAGGAGTAGATACAAAGTGTGACAATGACAGTATTAACTGACCTAGATAAGAGAGAAAACACATCATGTTAGTTCCTTTTTGCCAATTTTTCGAAAACCAAACACTATCCTTAAGAAAGACACTTTCTAACAGCCCACAGAAAAAAAAAAGGATCCAATACTGATATCCAATACTGATGTTTGTAGAAGGAATTTCAATTATCTGATTCATTGATTAGTCTCCCATTGCAATTCCCAGATAGAAGCAATTAGATGCTCGTCGTTGGCTAGAATACCTTTAATAGCTGAACTAGTCCAAGACAATATTCAGTAGCAGATCTACAGACCCAGGTCTCATGGATTTTCTACTCATTCAGGGCTTGTGAGGGTTTTATGTACGACAAAATACATGACTTGAAGCAATCTTTCATGACATGTTTATAGATACTATCAGATAAATTGATAATGATCAATGTTCCATTAGATGTTTCCTCAGGATAGAAAGTGCATACTCCCCGGGATCTCTGTTATGAGTCAAGTCTATGATCACTTCATACTTGCAAGATTGGGATAAAAGCTAACATACTCTTCCAGGTTACTTTTTGACATGTGACCAAAAGAAATTAAAAGATGCCCCATCACATCATATCACAATGGAAGAAAGATCACAAAAGCCCTTCATTCAAAGGGACATTAACCTGATAGTTTGGTAGCACAGGATAAGGATTCATGAAATGCAAGAGGGCAATATAGTTATGCCTGCATGACAGGGGCATTTTATGGAGATACCACTTCGTGGAATTTTGAGGGAATAAAGTTTGGTTGCCCTTTTCCTTGCCTAGTATGTTGGGAAAACATGACCTAGAGATGTTGGTTGGGGTTTTAGGGATCATAAGGACTTTATAAATTATAAATTTATAATGCATGCCTTAGCAAACCTGTTGAAGAGGGGAATTTGGTAAAGGTGGGTCTCTATGCTCCATTTGCCGAGTTCAAGATACTGTCCGATGTTCAGCTTCAGGAATAGAACCTCATTGTAAAGGAAGATTCGGGTGGCCTTTTTCTCTTAGATTTATATCACCACACATAGTTCTTGGAGTCTAGATCATTTAATCTGGATAGAGATCTTTGGTGTCTCATGTGAACATCTCACTCATCTGAGTACCTAGGTAAGCTAACACTCTAGCTGACTGGCATGCCAAGAGAGGTGCAGAAAGTGAAACTTCATTTAAGGGAATTCCTAGCATATAAATGTTTCAGGAGAGTATGAACTTCCTCTTTCTCTCCCATAAATAAAAATTCAGTTATCCATCAATAAAGAAAACGATATTTATACTCAGAAGCAGTCAGCTCATTCTTTAAAAAGTAAACATAAGGCATTCTTATAGGTAGAGATCCAGCAAAGAACATGGCTCAATTCAACTTTAGTGATAGAAAACTCCTCTGGAACTTCAAAAAGCGCAAGAAATTCAACCTAATTACAGGGATAATACTAGTGATCTACACTCCCACCCCCCAAAGAGCTCTGTTGGCCAATCAAGAATCCATCAAAATAAGCATCCAATCATGCCTAAGCACATCTGCGGAATGGGGGAAATCTTAAGATATGGTTTAATTCACAAAAAAAAAGGGAAACAGAACGGGCGAATACGATTAAAAAAAAATCTAAAACAGACAGCAGTAAATAATGATATGGGAAATAAAAGCCCATGAAAAATGTAGAATGAAATCATAATATAATAACCATTGTTTACCTCCTGACTGCGATTCACAACCCCAACATAACCAAAGTGAAGTGGAATTACTTTCCCAAGCAAAAAATTTCGAGCATCAGTTCCCCTGTCCATAATATCCAGCTGCAGCCAAAAGAAAATTAATATTTTACTTCTGACTCTCTACAACTGGAAGAGACAAAAACACTGAAAAAAGTACAAACTAATTTCAAAAGATAAAATAAGATTGCAACTTGTTTTAACCAGGTGGAAATCAAACCTTTGTGATCACACCTATTGTCCGTGACCCTGTTAATTATCTTCAGGTTAATACAAAAGTACATCAGACAAGAAATGATAAACAAATAAAAATCAACAGATACCATCCATGTCTCAAATAGTAACCAAAGAGACAAATGATTAAAGCATTTAGCAACAAAACTTACCTGAAGGATCAGCAGCCCTAGCCATCTGAAGTGCATCTGAAGTTGCCAAATCAGAATTCGCAGGAGAAACTGCCAAAATTATACAGGTGTCATGCTTGATATAGGACATTATCATCGTCCTAATCCTTGCTTCAATATCACTCGGTTGATCTCCAACTGGAACCTTGGTAATTCCAGGTAAATCGACAAGTGTTATATCCAAAACATTGGGAGAGGATATTTTAAGCCGAATTTGCTTCTCTGAGACCCCTTTGTTCAGCCCTGCTTCTCTTTGTGTCTCCGCCTGCGCTAATGAGAAAATAACTCAAGTCGCCCAATCTTGAGGCCTCAAATCAAAATGGGTGAATCAAGAATTCATATATCCGTGTACATAGCCAAAGAAGAGGTAAATCAAATTCTTAGTTTTATAGGATATTTCACCAGCAGAAAAGAGGTCTATGAAATGGGAAGAAAATTAAATAAATATTATGCCTCGTAAAAAATCAATTTTTTTTCAAACCAACATGGATAAAGTGTGCATTATGGGCTACATACATGTGTGTGTGTGTGCATGTGTGCATGTGTATAACTAAAAGCAAAATACAAGTACTCTACTTACCAGAAAAACAAACTTCAGGCTAGCAAAGATAAAAAGGCAAACTACCCAACACCGATCTCTTTTTGGTGGTTAATAAAGCTTCATTAAGATCAAAGTAGAAGATTACAAGGCCCATGAGAATTGAGCAAGAAAAAACAAGATATAAAGGACAAGGACGTCAGAGATACAAAAAGACATCAAAACCTAAACCTGATCCATATATGGTCATGAATCAAGTCAGAAACAGTTACAGATCTATACTTTTTTATGTAGAAACACCCAAGAGGAGATAGACACCAATATGTCCTCAAATAATCTGCATCTTTCTGAAGTAGAAGATTCAAAAAACCAATCTCTTAACAATCCAAAAATAGTACCCCCAATCATTTACTGAAGAAGAAAAATGAAAATCCAAGGTTCACCATGCCAATCTCGATCCCATTCACTCGAGGCTTGTTGTGACATTTCACGGGCACATTGCTTGTGCAGCAACGTTTTTCATAACGTCAAGCCAAAAAATTCCTAAAAATATAAAAAAAAATAGAAAAAATTAATATATCTAATATAATAAAAATATATTTCTATTATATGTATACATATACAAAATTTAAAGACCAACTCATTAAATAAAATACAAAGTTTATATTTTTTACATAATGACCAGGTCCGTTTAATATATATATATATATATATATTATATCTCATCCCCTCACACTCCTTCACATCAACCAAGACACGAAGCAAAAGTAGCAGGTCATTGAGAGTTGCCAGCTTTGATTGTTCTATTTTTTTTTTTTTTGGATGATAATGAATATGTGTGTATATATATATACACAAGCAATATGCCCGTGAAAAGTCACAACAAGCCTCGAGTGAATGGGATTGAGACTGGCACGGTGAAAATATAAAATGGAAATTGCAATGTACAATAAGCCTATACCGTATGCAACATAAAACTCAACATCAAGCATCCATCCCTCAAAAGGATTTCCGTATACATCTGCCCTGTGAGCCAAAAACCTCCTCCCCAACCTCCATAACATGCCTTGGATTGTAGCTGAACAAGCCGTTTCACTGCATTCCAAGGCCAACTCTCATCTAATGAAGTTACCCATCTGCAATGTTCTCAACCGAATCCGCACCAACCTAACATGCCTTTGATTGTTCTATTTTAGGCCATAGGTTGTCATATTTTCTAATATTTTAGGCAATAGGTTGCTGTCATATATTCTACTATTTTAGGCAATAGATTGCTATCATATATTCCATTTGATGTACATATTCTGTAAGTAGTGCAAGTACAGCTAAGGCAATTACTACCTTACATTTACTCTATGATTTGTTTCCTTGTATAGCAATTAGCAAGGGCAACCTTTTACTTAAAAAATGTATGGCCAAATACTGAAATCAGCTTGAAATGCACATATATCTTGTTTTTAACAAGGTATCAAAGATTTCTTAGCACATTTTTCTTTCATCTATTCTTGTGGAATTCTTAGATCTTATGGTTCTTTGATTTGTAGTGTTCTTGGAGCTTGTGGGCTAGTTTGCTTCCTATCCTTTCACACTTCTTGCTGCGTTTCATGGCTTCTGAGTACATTTGTGCCTTGCCTTCATCATGTCTGACAAGGGTGACTCGTTTTATGTTTGGTTTACTGACAAGAAATATTCTGCTTGGGTATTTCTGCTTAACTTGTTTGTTGAAGGAAAGGATCTGAGGTGTCACACTGATGATTTAGTCAAGAGTGAAGGCACTGATGCTAACAAGGGAGCCTGGGAAGTAAGAAAGTCAATGCTTGCAACGCAGATTCTCAGATATGTGGAGCTGCAAATCATTCTTAGTCTGCGTCATTACAAGACAATTAAGGATATGAGGAATATCTGAGGAAAGTTTATCACCAAGAAAATTCTGCATGCTAGTTTCAGGTGGAGTTTGAGCTTGCAGGCTACTCACATGAGGATCCATCCATCCAAGACTATTATTCTAGTTTTCTAAATCTAAGGATTGAATATTCTAATATTATTTTCAGTAAAGTGCCTGATAAATCTCTTGTTACGATTCAACAAGTTCATGTGATTAGTAAGTGGGACTTCTACTCCTACATCATATGCGACAAAATGTTTTCACACTATCCATAGTGATGTTTGGGGAATTGCTCCAGTTGTGTCTCACGACCAATATAAGTAATTTTTGTGACGTTTATTGATAACTATAATCGTTTTTTACCAAGATCGACTTGCTTAAGTCCAAGTGCAAACAGTTCGATGCTTCCTAGAAATTCTTAGTGCTTATTGAAAGTAAATTCACCACCAACATTGAGGCCATCCAATCTGATACTAGTATTGAATAAGTGTAATGAGCTTCATGCTTATATTCAACAAAAGGGGATCCTTACTCAACGGTCATGTCCTTCGTCCTTACACTCAATAAAACTGTGGCTAAATGGAATAACCAACATCTTCCCGATGTTGTTTTCACGTTAATTCTAGAGTCTTCCGTTCCACCGTCCTTCTAGGGTGAAGCTCTCTCTATGGCCATATATTTGATTCAACATCTTCCTTTCTCTACTTTGCAACATGATTTTCCATATTTTTACCTTTATGATCGTCATCCTGATCACACTAACCTTCGTACATTTGGCTGTGTCTTTTTTGTCCTTCTTCCTCCTCCTGAGCATACTAAACTTACTATAGAATCAGTAAAATGTGCATTTCTTGGTTATGCTATGTCTTAGAAGGGGTTTCTTTGCTTTGATCCACCTTCGTAGTGTCTTCATGTCTCTCGAAACATGGTTTTCTTCGAAAAACAATATTTTCTTTAGTCTCATGTTGATCCTTCCTCAGACCTTTTCCTCAATAGCCTAACCTTTTAGAATTCAAGCATTTCAAGCCTAGCTATCTTTATGAACATCAACAATCACGAGACAATACTCCCGATATCCCTCAAGATCCTCCAACACCCTTTCCAGATGAAGCTCCAACATCCGATCCTCCCTCATGTTCCACTCAACACTATCAACTCCTAACAGGCGTGGTGTTCCATCCTCTTCTTTAGACCTGCCTTATATTTTGCTTTCCACTACTTTAGCCACCACCACTATTCCCACCCGTTATACTCAAGCAGTGAAACATCAGTGTTCCCAGGAAGCATCATCGTCGTAACTTGTGCACACGTGGCCTTGGTAAAAATAGCTTGAGCAAAGGGTTAGTATGATAACGAAATGTCACAGCCCTTGCCTTGGTTAGGAGGTCCTTGTTTCAGTATTGAAATACCTTGCAAAGAATCAAAGACATAGAGATCCCTGTTCCTCTCTATAATTATTGTAACTTCTTAATGACTCTCCTTGAATATTAAACTCATAGTCTTTCCAACCTATATATAAAGATCTTCTTTCCGTTATTACCAAAGAGAGGATTTCAATTTGCAAAAACCTTGGTAAAATAAAAAATATTAAAGCTCCATTTGTATTAAATTAAAAAAAAAAAAGGTGCAGAATATATTTCCAATGGAAGATGTACTTTTCAACTGCTTGTTTTAGGGTAAAACTATACCCAAATTATTTCATTTTCCAAAGAGTACGTCAATTTTCTGAAAATGACAAACTTTTCAAGATTTTGACTGTCATTTTCCTAACAATCAAAGTTGAATGAGACAAAACTACTATTAGAATGCAACACTTCCACCGCCATCGACACCACCACCGTGGGCATACCATTACACCACCACCACCACCACCATCATCGACATACTACTATTATGGTTTTAAATATCAATATATTCCTCAATATAGTTACCAATATAACCAGTTTCCCAAGGAGCTGATATAAGTCCATCAGGTAATACTGCATGTTTCCCTCAATATATCAAGTGATATATCTTCTTTCCTCATGCGGTGATATATCAAGTGATACCGATATTTAAAACCCTAACAACAATTCCCTGGTCGCACCACAACCACCATCAGCAATACCACCATCATCATCACCACCACCACCACCACCTCCACCATCACAGCCAACATCACCATAATACTACCACAGCCATCACTATTGCCACTGCCAAATAAATAAAAACATAATAATTTTTTTATAAGATCCAAAGTTCTAAACTATTTTCTTACGTTATTTTAATCAAAAAAATATAAGTCTGTTTTCTATGTTTCTAACCAAACAAATTGAAAATTGCATATGTTCTACAAAATCAAATTCTTGAAGAACAATTTACATTATAAAATCTTTTATATTAAAACAAACAGAGCCTAGGGGTGTTGCTGACTGAGAACTTAACATCTAGGAGCAGTTCCTTCCTTTATCCATGTCATTTTGTCATGTGATAGATAAATCCAAAACTTGATAGCTAGCTTCTAGCAATATGACTATTACAAAATCCAATTCAAGAAATCCCCAGTTTTAAATGTTGATTTTGCAGAAAATAATACAAAAAACCCTGGAAATTGTAAATTTCAGACTTCGCAAAAATGGACATTTTCACAGATTTTCTAGGAATTTAAAACCGTAAAAGGAGCTTGTTGACTGAGAAGTTAACTGAATTAACTAACTGAAATTACTGACAGTAAATTGATTAGAAACAAAATATAACAAAACTACCTGAATTTCTTGACGGATCTTCGAGAAATCCTCGAATCGCTTCCCGGGCAGGTGCAAGAACTCTCCCCACTCCCTTCCATCATCTCTGTCGGATCGGCAAGGCCGATGCTCCAATTGTAAAACAAGCGGCCTCCGAGTGCAGATATCCGAACCGCGAGGAAGAAAATCCCGTCCAACCAGAGCTTCAAGCACGCTCGATTTCCCGCTACTTTGGCTCCCAACCACAGCGACTTGAGGCAGCTTGATCATCGATAAACCTCCAAATGGAGCAAAGATGTCAAGCACTCTATTAACTATCGGAATTACTGAAGAACCAATGGACGCCATCTTTCGATCGCTGGAATTAGCGGGAGGCACTTCATAGATGCGATTCAACTGCTCCCCCATGATCCTTGCTTTCTAACTCCAAGAGTGAAATCCTAGACCAGTTCGATATGGGCAGAGCTAAGGTTTTAAACTCGTGTTCTCCAATCGTCGCCCGGAGCAAGAGCGAGAGTGAAGAGAGAAAGCAAGAGCTGTGAAGAGCGTTTGATTTTGATTTCCAGGATTTTGGAACCGTTGGAAATGAATGCCTACAACTTAACATGGAAGGAATGTGTGGGTCCCACTAGTGATATTTTTTATTAAAAATTAGTTATACTTTTAAAAAATAATTGTGAATCAATATCTATTCATGAATAGGAACCGCAATCGGACATGTTAAAACGGGTAGCAACTCCCCCCCGAGACTTTTGGTATCCTTAGAATGGGGTTAGCAGCAGATTCAGGTCTAGTCCGACCCACCCTGAACCCAACCTTTATATGTTAAAATATCATTTTTTAATATGTTTTAAATATTATTTCATATATATATTATATATAAAAAATATGTATTTTTTTAATAAAAATATTACTAATTATATATATATATTTTTTTTTAAAAGCACTTTTTGCATTTTATATACCAATCGAGACAAACTTGCCCACCCTGCTAACAACCCGATAAGGCGCGGCTATGGTTTGGTATTGACTAAACTCCTATAGGGAGTGGGTTCTGGTTCATCAAAACCTGCCTTGTAGCCGTCCCTATTCATAAAGAACTTTTTACAAAAATGCCTTCCACATACTTGTAAAAAAATCGGTTTGTTAGCATGTTTTAACGAGGACATATATACTTGTAAAAAAATCGGTTTGTTAGTACGTTTAAATGAGGTTAAAAGTGGTTTGACGTGAAAATAAAAATGATATTTATTCTCAATTATTCTTAAAAGTATCATTAATTCTTAATTATCACAAATTTGATGACTAAATCAGAATTATTTTAAAAGGTAACACTAAAAACATATTCTAACCCATTCTACTGTGTCTGGCTTTAGGATGGTGCTTTAGGGAAGCCGATTCTACTGTCTGGCTTCCCTGTGCCTATAGCGTTATGTTCGTATGAACGTTAGGAGCGTCCCATTAGATGGGCCCCACGCAAACGTCTCACTCTAACACTTGTTTCAAAAGTTTTTTAAATTAAAAAAAAAATAGTAATCCAAAATAATTGGACGCACCATTTCTGAATATTTTAAATCTAAAAACGAACTTTTTCACTTGCACCCAAAAGAACAACATTTTGGATGGGTTTTGGTGAGTTCAGCCCTTCATTGTTAGCATACTTCAGGGGACTCAAGTCTTGCCATTGTTTGCCTCTTTCTTAGAGGGTTCTTTAATTGAATCGAGTTACATATTGAATGACAGAAGCATCTTATTCATTGTCGCATACTAACTTGACGCAACATTTTTGTTATACAATCTTTTTATTCACATATACCAATTATCCATCAGCTATATACCAATTTTTCATCAAATATATTAGGCTATTCATCATCACATGCTAGCTTGACGCAATGTTTTTGTTACACAATCTTTTTTATCTGCATATACCAATTATTCATTAGCTATATAGCAATTTTTTATCAAATATACCAAGCTATTCATCGTCACATACTAGCTTGATGTAACATTTTTGTTGCACTATCTTCCCTTGTTATATACCAATTACTCATCTTATACCTGCTTTTCATCAAATATACCAGCGTATTCATCATCATATAACATTTTTCAATTAAACAAAAGAGGAAGCAGAAAGAGAGAGATCTGATGATTACTTATTGGGTGATTGTAGAGTGCACGTAATGGCAGATCGCGGTTGTAAGTTTTTTACTGCACAACAGGTGGGGTTCCAAAGTGAATATCTAAGAGGAAGAGGAGACTCAAATTTTGATTTCGCACTTTCATTTTGTGTTTGGGGTTTTTGTTTTAGTTTTGTTCTAATTTTTTTTCTTAAAAAAGTACCGTAACAAAGATAAAAGGAAGGCATTAACGCTATCTCTCATCCGTTAGGTTGGTCCCGTCTAATAGGACACGTGTAACGTTCCTACGAACATAATGGGGAGCCGTAAGAGAAGAATCGGATTCAGCTTTAGGATTGTACTATGAATCTTTGCTACGGGTGATACAGCTCATTGAAGAAGCCATGTGTATCGTACGAGAATACTAACGAAAAGCATATTTGTGACTCTCTTTCTGATTGGCGGGAACACTCTCTTGTGAGTTGCGTTTGACTTTCTGCTTTTTCTTTTTAAACAAATAAGGCGGTGTTTGTCCTTGCTTCTGCTTATGGATGAGTACTTATAAACAGGTCTTTTGGTTGAAGGCCTTATCCACAGCTGTAAGCTATTGTTTAATTAAAAGAGAATAGCATTTGGTATTACTCCATCTATTATTCCATCAGATGCAGACAAACCCACCGGCAGAGGAGATTCATGTTACTTCAGAAAAGTCCTAACTATGAGAGATTTGTCTGAAATATTTACCAGCAACAACACAAGGAGATTGTAGGAAGAAATATTGCCGGATTATTCAACGGTGGGGATGAGTTGAACATCAAGGAGAATTAGAGAGGACATCACTTGGAAGGAAATATTGCCGGATTATTCATCGGTGCTCTTCAAAGGCAATATGGGTTTCAAATCATGATACTATTTCCCACAAAATTTGAGAATCAGTGAACACAGCTACCAAGCCTCTCTTTTGTTTTTTTGTTTTTCCCTTTTTTGTAAGAATTGTGTTTCCACAGGACCCCCCCCCTGACGACGCGTTCATTCATACCTTTCCGGCTTATTTTCGAATTTCAAGTCGTTTGCGAGAGGCAGAAGCAACTAAAGAAAACGAACCGAAGCAGTTCTTTGTTGTCCGCTGATCTGAATTTTGGGGTTAAAGGGATTATTTCATGAGCATTGAGTGGTAGGAAAAGGAGAAGAGGAACAAGAGTTTGCATATCCGAAAATGTGGCTTTGCAATCTTGAAATCAACAGATAGTTTATCAGATATGCTTTTGATCATCGAGTTCTCTTATTAAAATCTCAGTTTCAATAGCGTCGTCAAGGGCATTTACTCTGATTTCTCTTGGGAAATAAGGGCTCTTCGAGCTTGCTAGGTCTCTTCTTTGAGGATGAAGAAGCCATTAAAGCATCTCTTCTTGCAAGATTGGGAGACTTTGATCGACGATTTCCAATTCGGGTCCCCCGTCAAGAGAGATGGACCTACTGTACTCAAGCCTTGCCCTTCTCGATCTTGCTCGAGTAGATTTTCCTCTCAACGTCTAGCTCATTTGTCTTCTTCAACTAGAGCTGGCAACGGGTCAGGTTGGGTCGGGTCGTAATCGGGTCATGGTTAAACGGGTCGGGTTCGGGTTGACCCGTTTACTGGCGGGTTGGGAAAACCCCAAACCGAACCCAACCCGCCAATAAACGGGTTCAACCCGCCAACCCGATTATAATTTTTTTATTATTTTTTATTTTTTTCAAAAATATTATTAAAATAGGATTATGGGATAATCGGGTCGGGTCATAATCGGGTTGATTCATACAAATTTTTACACTTTTTTTTTAATCGGGTCATAATCGAGTTGGCGGGTCATAATCGGGTTTGACCCGATTTCTGGCGGGTTGGGAAAACCCCAACCCGCACCCGACCCAATTAATAAACGGGTCAACCCAACCCGTTTATAAACGGGTTGACCCGTCGGGTCGGGTCGATTTTTGCCGGCTCTATCTTCAACGAGTACTTGACCGAGTTACTGTTGCCGATCAGGAATTCATCGAATAAGTGGAAGGAGAAGCTCCTTTGAGGCGGTTCTCCTTATGGGTAGCTCTCTCTACTCCTTATGGATAAGTATTGATCCATCTTAGATAACCAAACAGGATTATAACTTAAATAAGTACTTTATTAAGCTAAAAGTAAAAAAAAAGCACTTAATTAAGCAATCCCAAACGCAGCCTAAGTGTGTTTGTACGGTTAATGCTTTTAATTCTCATGATCAAATAAAAAATAATACAGTTGTTTTTCTTGAAAAACAAAATTTTATAGCTTCTCAAATTTTCATAGAAGATGTGTGACATGGTTACAACCAATAAGGTGACTGTTTTGGCCTGTATGGCATGGAGAGAAGTTTCTACATGACGAGTACACAAATTCCATTTCTTCTGATAATTCGTAATCAATATTTACTTAGTTCTGTTCTAATATATTCTCATGTTAAGTAGAAAACAAAAGTTGTCACTAAGGTATTATAGTATTTAACAAAAAATGTTTAAAATAAACTCTTGTAAGAACAAATTAAAAATGATTAGAGTTTGAATCTAGGATATGTTTGATTATAGTATTTAACATAAAAGGAACAAATTTTACAAAACATTTTCACGGGCACACTTGTCTTCCTACAAGTTATTCAATATATAAAACTGCACCATGTTTTACATGAGAAAGACAACCTAAGGTAGCGACGTCAACTGTGTCATCAGGCAGCTTATTGTCATACAGCGAGGAACCCCAAAGTGATTTGATTCAAAAATGTTCAATAAAGCATAAAGGATAAAGCTATGCCAATTTTCTTTTTAATGGGGAAGAGAGAGAGAAGGAAACAAACCAGTGACAATATATTACGAACAATACATACATGACTGCCAACTCTGTACCTTCATTGAAGATATTGGCTTATCTTTCAAAACTTGAGCCATCTCTTCTCTTTCTCCTTGCTTGTAACCGCATTGGAAGCAGATGCATGAGCTGCCTCAGCATCTGCCAAAGCCTTGCGTGTCTCGTTCAACTTCCGCAAAGCAGCTTCATACACCATCTTCTCTTTTCGATTTCGAGCAGCCATTTCTTCCAGCTTCTCAATACGGACCTTCAATTCTTTCACCTCATCATCATAAGCAACCAAGGCCCTTCTATCTTCTTCCCGTGCCTCCCCTGAGCCTCTCCCATTCTGTTTCTTGATTGAACCATTCCGAGTTTCACTTTGCAGTGCGAGCTGGTTATTGATGAAACTGAATACATCTGGGTTCAACTCCTCTTCATCTTTTGCAGCCCGCGCAGCAGCAGCATACTTCTTATCACGCTTCCTCTTACCACCTCTACTGCGCTTCTTGACCCGGTTTTCTTTATTCTCATCAGTTTTATGAGACTCATGTGCAAAATCGAGCGACTGCTTTGGAGGGAGGACTTTTACGGAAACTGGATCCACCATTCCCTGTCCCGATACACCTAAACCCATCCCTTCACGGTAACCCATGTTGGCCATCATCTTGGAAGCTATCCCCCTAGTATGATTCTCCCATTTTGCAAAGACAGCCGTGTCAGTCTGGATGCCCCGCTGCAGGTTTGTGGCTTCCAAAAATCCTATACCTTCAGATGCATCCTCTTCATAGTCACTGGAATCAGATTGCTCTGTAGTTGAATCATTTTCTTCCTCCTCGCTAATTTCAGCATATTCAGACAATGAAAGTGCCTCACGACCAAGTTTAACAGAGCTTCCATCATCTCGAAAGACAACCTGACCCACTCCAAGTGTGCCATCCCATGATTCCAGTTCAGCTTTCCTCCAGATGCCAGTATTGCTGTCTGAGACTGCCCAAATGCTGGATCCAACAAATGACTGCTGCCATTTTGTTGGTATATACCTCTTCAAGGAAGAAATTGGAACATCAACTCCTGAAAAATAAATCCATATCATCTTCAATTCAATTTTAACAAAAAAAACCTAAAGCAAAATACGTCATCACAAATGATTCATGTACCACCTAGAAACAGTCAGCATACTTGAATTAGTTTAAATGTTTTAAAGAGCATTCTTGGAGGGAAATAAAAGGAACAAAAACAAGAGAGCATCATATAAATAGAAATGAGGATATAAGAACAATAAGAAAGGGAAAACTTATGGAAGACCCACATCTCTGACTCAATAACAATAGCAACATACCATGTGACAAGCGGCAGTTACTACCAAATCGACATCGTTGCTGTAGAAAGAACTTGCATATCTGCACTTCGGTTCACTCATATTAGTAAGTTGTTACCAGAAAAAAGTCGTCTCCATGTTTCCAATAACAAAAGAATATACAGTCATGGCAGATTCATGTAAGTTCTGCTTTACTTTGCTGTGCAGGTTATGAAACTTTCATATTACCACAGCTGCTTAAGCAGAGTCATCTTTGGATCATCAACTACACAACTATATCTGGGAGAACTGATATGAGACGACAAATTGACTATGGATCCAAAATATAGGTGCTCATATCTAGAGAATACCCATCTCAACATGGAGGACACAACTAAGCTTCTAAACCGGTCTCCATCATAATAGACCCGGGGCAAATACTATAAGATGGACATCCTCCGGTTTTGTGGACTACGCAGATTGCTTATTCCTTTGACCAATGGGCTTCTTTTGTGACCATCCAAGAGAATAACATTACTAATCTACCCTGAATAGTAAAGGGAGTCCTCTTCTTTTCCACAGAATTTTCATATAAATCCTAATTTATTTATTTTCAGTAAACTCATACAACTCCTAGTTATGTTTTTTCAGTCACACAATGTAGACATTGGCCAAAGTAAAAAATTGGGCAGTACGGTAATCCAATCAGGGTAATTTTAGGGACCATCACTTGGTGAAATGGCAAAAGGCCCAGGCTGTCAGAATGAAAACTCAAGTCAAATCTAATTCAAACCACTTTGTACAAAAATGATAAAATGTAAGTCTATTGACAATCCATTACTCCCTCGACGTGCTTTGGCAAGATCTACATCATCTCATATGGTCCTTTTCATCTAAATAGCAGGGCCTGCCAGATAATATGACAACTTGATTTCGAATATGCACACAGTAGAGACAAGGAGGCTAGCTTCCTCTCTATGACTTCAATGTTCTTCAAAGCTTAGCTTCAAAGCCTTCCAATGCAATTGCAAATTCAGGGTGAATTGCAGTTAACAAAATTTTCTGCAAATGGAAGCACAGAACTTCTAAGACTTCCCATTTCTCTGAATCACTTTGAGCTACAGACTAAAATCCAAAACTCACTATACATATGCCTCAGAAACTCTAAGTTCATCTTAAATAGCATAATGTTTCTAAAACAACACAAGCATTAAGCAAAATATGATATTGATAACCCCAACTACATTACTAGGCAGACAGCAATTGAGATGTAGTAAAGGAAGTGATGGTAGTAGTGGCAGCAACAGTCGTAAAAACATAGTTTGCAGTGTCAATTTTGCTAGTTATACCACCAAAGGAAAATATGAATCAATATAACAAAAGAAATATCAGTGTAGCAGAAAGTTAGAGGGGCAATGCGGACCTGGAAAACAGGGAATTTTTGAAAGTGGCATTGCAAGAAGTTTATTCTACACCTAAAATAGCTCTTGAAATTATAAAAACAATGATATTAAAAAAGTAATGCATGTGCAGGGAACTAAAATGCATGGTATCATACATAATCAGTACTTCAAAAATTTCTAGGAGCGTATATATATATAAGGATTTAAAGTCAAAAAACAATAAAATAACATCAAATACAGTGGTTTGACCCAAACAAATGATGACACGCGATTGAGATAAGCGGCTGAATACCACATGGAGTTTGTTGATTGCTCAAACTCATGGTTCCTGTCTTGAGTAAGCATCATTTCTTAATATATCTTTCTCAATCTTCCCACACATCCGCCTCAAAATCCTAATCTAAGCAACATTAATCCTGTACATACGCTCTCTCCTTGTTATTCAACATTTTAATCTGTACATCATAAGTTCATAACAATAATAATGGCTATCCTACAAAATGGAACCTTCAGTTTAGGTGGAGTAAGTCAATCACACAATAATCTAACGGTGCCTCTCCATTTAAGCATCCAACTCTAATTCTGTGCACAACATCTAGTTATAATTATTCATTTGAAAAAAAAAGAAAAAATCTAGCTCCAATTTAACTATTGCATGTTCGTATGTGTTTGTGTGTCTAATATGTTACATAATCTATTCCAATAGAAAATAAATAAAAAAAAAGATTTTGCCTACATATATATATATATATAACAATTATACATTCAAAATTAAAAATATATGAACATACAATACCATTGGGCTATGGAGGGCCAGGCTTCACTTAATTTTTCTAAGCCTTGCCTTTAATTTTACCAGGCCTAAAAATCTTGGTGCAGAGTTTTCGTCGATGCATCAATTTCTACATAGGCACTAGTCCAATCTTCTCTTTGTCGTCTTCTTTTTTGAGCATCTGGTTGTAGTTCTTGTTAAGGGTTATATAGTTGGGTCTTTCTTTCCTGTGAGAACTTCTCATGTAAAGGATGTCCTCTTTATTCATTGTGTTTTTGCTAGAGGGATCTTGAGTTACTTTATCAGGGAGATTGATGTGTATTGGGCTATGCCAAAGAAGGTTATCGACTTGATTTATCAGTGGAGATTCCCAGGCATCGATAAGAAGGGAAAGATTCTGTACATATTTTTGTTTCATGCAGTGTTGTGGTTCATTTGGAAGGAGAGAAATGGTAGAATATTTGAGGATAAAAAAATCCAATAGAAATTCGGTGATTGAAGCTATCAGACTATCAGTTGAATTATGGGTTACCAGGTGCCCTGAGTTCCATGGTATTTCTAGTAATGATACTATGAGGAGTTGGGCTACAGTTTGCTTTTCTTCCTCAGTAGTGGTAGCACCTCCTTGTGTTTGGTCACCACCTTCTGAAGGGATCATTAAGTTAAACTTTGATGGATGCACTTTGAGTAATCCTGGATTAGCAGGGGTTGGAGAAGTTTTTAGGAATCACCTAGGTCAAGTCGTATGTGCTTATCGTGGCCCTATCAGAATGGCGGATTCCACTCGGGTTGAGTTGTTGGAACTCATCACCTGTATTCGCTATATTCATACTATAGGGCTTCAGGAGGTTGTCATTGAGGGGGATACTGCCAATATTTTGGGATGGATTATTATAGAGATTCTGGTCCATAGAGATATTTGAAGCTGATCAAATTAGCTTATTCTTTGGTGCGGTGTTTGAACATCTCATTCAAACATGTACCAAGGGTTGCTAATGATGTTGCAGATAGATTAGCTAAGGCTGGAGCGACTAGCAGTTCTCTAGTTTTTTGAGAGATGTCTCATTGTATGGAGATTTAGTTTGTTCTAGTTTTTTGGGGTGCCCTTTGGCTCGTGGCACCTTGTTTTTCTTATCTTCTCTTTGTATTTCCTACTTCCTCCTTTTTAACGAAATTTCATCAATTATAAAAAAAAAAAACAAAAAATGTAAAGGGTGACCTTTTCTCCAGTCCTGGGACACTTACCTATTGGGCTGGTTTCTACATTTTAATATATACCCTCTATTATTCGATCAGAAAAAATATATATCTTGGTCCAGCCTGGCCCCATGGGCCAATATTTCTCTTTCCCAAGCCCATTCAAATACCGGGTTAGGCCTCCTAGGCAACTACCATCCTTTTCCTAGACATCCCTAATCTTGGAATCTATATCATTTTCCCAAAAGTTACCTTAATTTTGTGAGTGGGATTCAAGTGGATTTCACTCAGAGCCAAAGCAAACACTGATAAAACCCATTCTACTCTAAAAATGCTGTCTAAATCTTCTTGTTTTGAAATAATGGAGCACAAATATTAGCAAAGAAAAGACATCCATCATGGCGGACGAACCATTTGAAATTCTTCAATGTCTTGGAAAGAAAGGAAGAGTGATTTTATATGAGGAAGCCAATGAGTTTTTGAAAAGTGGGCGATCAAGTCTATTCAACATCATCCAACAAAGGTAAAAGGACCAGCAAACGCTTCCTTTAGACTGACAGGAGTTTCCAATTATTATTTCCATGATTTTTTATGTAGACTGGAAATAAAGTTTGCAGTAAAACTCAATGTTCACTAAGAGTTTTAAATATCAGAAAGGAACAAGCATACCCACACTACGGAAACAGAAGAAAACTTTTCAATCAAATCCTTCAAACAGAGTGCAATAGAAGCAACTATGAGAACCGCCGTGCTTGAAAAATCACTACAGTCAGTCTTGCAATAATACAAAAAGATAATCACCCTCTACATAAGTTACACGTGGTAGCATAAGTTACACGTGGTAGCATTTGCAGAATCCGGTCCTGCAAATTTTCACCATCTTCTTCTCCTTTCCTAGCATATATGATATGTCACTAGATGTGTATGTCACTCAGAGATTGCTTTTTGGAGGATGGTTCTATAAGCTACCACACTGATGGCATTAGTGAGTTTTCAGGGCACAGAAGCATAAGATTCAATTTTGGGTAGTATAAAAATGGAATTAAACAATATACCCTTTAAGATTGAAAAATGGTGGACCATTTAAACTGAAAAAATTACTTTGCATTCAAAAGTAGAAGGATCAGAGCCTACTCACCAACATGTTTCCAGATGTAGGAGTAAGAAAAGAGATCCTTGCTGATTTGGAACCTTCCAGCCCTATTACATTACCATTATACCAACGTCCATCGGTGTGACGGAATCTACATTTTGATCCAATAGGGTAACTTTGTTCCAGAGGTTCTGCTTCGACATCAGTGGGATCAAGTGGCTCAACCTTTACATCCTCGTTTGTGGGGTTGAGACTTTGCACTGAAAAAATTGAATCAGTTTCTTTCAATAACCTTGAACGTTTTAGGTGGAGAAGTCCTTCCTCTGCATTCTTGATTGCAATAACAAGCTCCGCATGAACCTTAAACAATTAAAAGTACCAACATTTACTAACTTAAACTATGATGATGATGACAATAATAATAAAAACAACAACGATAATAATGAACATTAAAAATTAAAGCACATACATCATAGATGTTACCTAACTCCTACAAATGCATCCTAGTGAAAAATATCAAATAGGAATCAATAAAATATAAATTTCAAGAACTAAAACTTGATGTATACAATCAAAGTGGACAAACAATATATTAGGGAGATGTTCTTGGAGTAGGTTAGCCATTGCATTTGCTCATCCTTCCCCCAATAACATTTATCTCCTTTCAATCTTATTTGCATACACGTATTTCCTTATTATTTCTCATCTGTTGTTTGTTTAATATATTCTATGTCTTTGCAAATTACTTATTTTTCTATGCATATTATATAATTACGTAAAGGACAAGAGAAGCTTTATAACTGTTCTGATGGATTGCATCAATGAACTAATTTATTTTTCAAATTTTAGATGTCTTTATCTTTGAGGAAATTGTAGCCATTGATCCTGAATTGGTAGATGTTACCTTAAGCTTTTCGCTAATATTTGTATCCCAAATTTAAACATTTTCATTTTTTTTTGGACTGTAACAGATTGGCATGAACGTATAAGTTCCAAGATTCGGCGAGCAACCCTGACTCTTACAAATTTAATGTGAATATGCCACCATTGAAGAGAAGCAAAATCCATTGATATAGAAACTGGAAAACAGGAATTTAGAAATAGATTTTAGCTAATGGTTGTATAAAATATGTGCAGAGTTTTGGAATTGTTTTAAGGCCCAAAAGATTAAGAAGATACTCAAAGATATCTCAGCAGAACTGACAGCTATTGCTCTTGTCGATTTTATCTATATACGATAGAGAAACCACATATATTGAGGCTGAAAACTGGGTATGCGTATCTGATGTTCATCTCTTGGAGAAAGACTAAAGATGAGATGGTCAGTCTGAATCGTATTGTAAACAAGGGCACTTCGCAATCAGGGGTCTAAGACCAATTTCATTAGGCCAAACTCTAGAATTTGTCTTGAGAGAAAGGAAATAACTATAATGATCCAAATGACTGACAACTCCAATAACTTTTTTCATAATGTTGAAACTTGGCTTCAGACTTGCTGATATATACCCAACTCGTAGATGTCAGATTGATCCAGCACATGAAGATGATGCTAGGACATTATATTTGGGAATATAAATTTAACGCTGCCCTTTATTAGCTACAGCTATGGGTATCAGATGTGGTGATTTGATGGGTTTGAGATTACTAAAATCTCCCATTGTGTTCAATGAAAACAATGTATTGATTCATTCCTATATGCTGACTAAGATATTGTATCTCCTTGTAACTAGTAACTACTTATAAATACTAAAAATATGTACTTCATTTAAAATATCTTCGTACTTCATTTAAAATATCTTAGTTTCCTTTGAGAATACTGTATTCACTAGATTCTGCACTGATTCATGTTTGGAAAACTAACAAAACTGACATTTAGTGAAGTCCGCCATGAAATACGACAACAGATTTCAATGAATCCACGATTTCTAGAGCCGATTTATGAGTCTTTTCCCAATAAAAAATTGGCTGACAAAACACAGGATCTTTCCCGTGTGTCCCATAATATTAACCTGAAATGTATGTAAGAGAGAGGCTGAGGCTGAAAATCCAGGTGTGTTTCTTTGATATCTTATATTTTCAGAGTCCTGAAAAGAGGACAAATAATCTTGATCATCATTGATTGTGGAAATGGAAATTAGAGACAAATCGAAGTTCGCATTGTGTTGAATGAAAAAGATAAAGAAAATAAAACTCGTTCACTTTTTTTAGCAATCAAAGATTCCATTGCACATTCATGTCTAATTTCCATGAATATGTTTCATTCATCTCAAAGGAGAAGGTGTGGCAAGTAGACAATGGTAAGGCCGGGACAAGCTGATATACAAACCGATATGGTTGCCACTTGAAATTCCTTAAAATCTCGTTAAGGAATCCAATCTCTTCCCTTTCAGGTTTCTTCTCTAGGCCTCAAGTAGGTTGTCATTTCATGAAAAGAAATATTCTCAGCAGAACATACTCTCAAATGTTAATCATGGTCCCAGCTATCAACTATGTAAAGCTTGGTGTCCGTTACAGCACTTAACACAGATTAGAAAAAGCTAATATGGATATAGAAACTAAATTGAATCATACGAAGATTTTCTAGAGATCTAACTATCGAAAAAAGGAAAAAAAGACACAACAACAACAACATAAGAACCAAAAATAGAGATGGATATCCAGACCGCTCATGCTTCCTCGGATGTCGGATCAACGGTTCTTTAAGTTTTAAGCACGGAAAAGCCCTAACTCTAAAACGCCCAATGATATTTAAAAGACAAACAAAAAAATAAAATAAATAACGAGAGAATAGCCAGTGGAAGACGAAGTTCCAGGCCACTTACAGTGAGAATCTCTGAATTAGACGGATCCGAAGCTAGCGCTTCGTTTAGAGCCGCAAGTGATTCTCTCTGTTCTTCTAATTGAAGCTCCAGCTGCTGCTCCAGAAGTTTCTCTTCTTCGTCCGCCATTCATGGACAATCCGAAAGGACGGATCGCGAGTCGCGACTCCTGAGAGGAGTATCAGGGCTTTTCTGCTTTCAGACTCGCGGTGACCGCTGAATCCGTGAGAACTGTTGGATCTCAAAACCAGAGCGGTTTAGCCCCGCATTTTTATCCCGGGTCAGGCTTTGGTCCTTTATCTGTTTTCCCTTTTTTTTGGTGCGGTTGGGTGAAACAAATACTTGTCAACTGCTCTTCCGCCCAATTTTCCACTACCATTGTATTCTAGGGTTGGCAATGAGTCGAATATAGTATAGATCTACTATGATCTAAATCCGAACCGAAAATAAAAATCCGATATCCAAATTCGATCCAAAATCCGACAAATCTTTTATATATGGATCCAAATTTGAAACCGAATTTATATATTGTTTCCGAATTCGAAATTCGACTGAATAAATAACCAAATCTGAATTTGATTTGATTTAAACTTAAAACTCATAGATCAAGTTTAACTATTAAAGAAAATTTTAACTATCAAAACTAATGAGCCATAAAAATATTAAAGCAAGACAAGAGTAAAGATGGTTCAACCATGGTTTATACAAAGTTTACCAATGGTTTAATGAAAAATATATGTTGATTTTAGTTTGGATTTTATTCGGATCGGATATGGACTAATTTGAATTCGGATCCGAATTCGGTCGGATCCGAAATCTGAAATCCATACTCGAACCACGGATCTATATCTCATATTTGAATTTGAGATTTTCAAATTGACTTCGGGTCAGATTTGAATATATATCCGGCCCATTGCCAGCCCTACTATATTCTCCCACAAATCAAAATATGTTGTATAGCATGTTTTAGTGGGTTCTTTGCAAAATAGCTTATCAAATAATGACGCATGACATGTTTTGATTAATAACTTACCAAAGTAGCAAGGGAAATAAGATAGATGATGTAAATTACTTTGCAACTATGATAACATAAACATGTTGTTAGTTTCACCCACAATTAGAATCCACTTATAAATCTAAAGGGTGTGTTGGTATTGGTTTTTAAAAAATGAATTTGAAAAATAAAAACATTTCAATTTGTTTTTGTGATTTTGAAAGTATATGATGAAAAAAACCAGTTCCGTGGTGTTTGGTTAAAATAAATTATGACTTTAAAAATCAATAAAAATATGTTTGATAAGTCTAATAATTGTGATAATAAATGATGCTAGGCTAAAAATATGTTTGGCTAAAAATCAATGATTGTGATCTAGTTGTAGCAATGACAGTTGCAATGATAGTGGATTTGATGGCAATGAAAATAATGGTATGATTGCAGTGCTGTAGTTGTCATGGTGGTGGTGATGATGCTATATGATAATATTACATATGGTGGTGGTAATAATAGTAGCGATAGTAGTAGTATGTTGGTCATGATGTCGCAACAAATGAAACCATAAGTGACTAAGTGACATTTGATTGATGAAACGAATAATGCCAAAAAATGTTGGTAATGATTCTCTATTTTTATTATGGTGTGACAACTCTCAAAATTACTCGTCCTGCGTTTGAATTAGACATAACGGTGGTCAATTTATTCTCAAAGCTAGAAAACTGGGTATTCCATTATAACAGCAATATATATATTAAATGTCATCAAACGTCAGTTAGAAAATAGGTTGTTCGCTTTATAATAGCCATAGATATATTAAATTAATTTTCTAATTATACAAAAATCCTATTTTAATACATTAAACTCGGGTTTGGAGACGTTTATCCGTTTGACCCGGCCCATTGCTATCCCTAAGAGCCGAGACCCGAGAGGCGAGAGGGAATAAAAGGATGTCCGCCCTTTCACGGCTGTAAAGGCCAACCAATCAAAGCTCGGAATAACGATAAGACGGACGCTTCTTCGACGACACTGAACCCGTCACTCTCCCCCCGTATTCCTCTGCGCCACGCGTTTTCTTGCAAGTTGGTGCCTCCCCATCTCCGGATCCGAGACATACGGAGGGGACGGTCGTACAGTCCGCGCAAAATAACAGCTATAACAGCCATTTCTCCCGGCTTGACCCTTGCCAACATTTCTTCTTCTTCTTGCCTCTTCTCCTCAGCTGTAAGTCCATGCTTTCTCTCTTACTTCTTGCGCGCTTTTCCTTCTTTTCTTGTTTCCTTTTTGGACGCCTAATATGTTTGTTTTAGTTTTATTGGAGGTTTTTGTAGCAGATCTGAGCTATTACGTTATTTGTCTCTTTTCTGAATCGATGATTGTTATGAGACTTGCTTTTGATTTTTTCTCTTTGGTTTTTCCCCCTTTGTTCGTTAAATTTCGCTTAATGTGGTTTCTTGATTACATGGGGCTTGGATTTTTGGTGAACTTTGTTGATTGATTTGATTAAATGGCTGTTAATGCGAGTGGCAGATTCTTGTAGAAGGATCGGGTCGATTTCGATCAAATCTTTTTCACTCAAAAAATTTGGTCTTGAGTTGTTTCCGCAAGATCTGAAGAAAAAATCTATGAGAACCACGAAGTAATGTTTGATAACTTACTAATTGGTTATTAATTCCATTAATGTTTTAGAATTCACTCTGAGGATCTCCAACAAGAGCGTTGTTGGAGCTGAGTTCTAGGTTTTCCTCTATATTGTCTTTGTTTGCCATGTTTGATCACGATATGGATCAAATCAGAAGTGTCAGTTGGCAACATCTTGGATAGTGTTGAAGTTCTTGAAGTGAATTACGAGATTTGAATTGTATCCACTCCAGGGTAGCCTTCAAATGCTCCCGAGAAAAGTACAATGGAATTTTTTTTTAAAAGTGGTTGAATTTGAGGATGATCAATTTAGTATGGAGCGTAGAGAAAATTGAGCTGTGTGTAGTTTGTGGAATTAGGTTATCTGCCGTTGGTTTACAAATAGGTTTTTACTTGTGTAATCATTTTCACATGGCTCAATTTTTTTTGATAGATAATGAGAACTTCCATTAAAACTTTTGATATGTTGGTTTACAAGATGAACTAGCTAAGATGCGTCCATCTGATTGATATGTTGGCTTCTCATCGGATTTATACTTTTGCTATGGGGGTAAATCCTTTTGGATTCTGATCAATACCGAAACTATGCCTTCTTGATATAGGTTCAGCTCATTGGGAATCAATTGTTATATGGATGAAAATGAGACTCCTTTATAAGTTGATATCTGTTTATCTTGACAACGATTGCCAACATTGCTGGGCTAGGTGTTGCAAAGGGATATAGAAGTTAACTTCAGACACAATGTTAGTTGTATAAAATATAGAGAACCACCGCTGATGTGAAGGTGGCACAAGTGGCTATCAAGACCTTCCAACCGACCATAGGGTTTTATGTTTAAAGTTGGTACTTAAAATTTAACATCTTCAAACCTGTTCTGTAACTTTTTTACAACTTACTTGTACGGGATTTTGTGTAAAGACTGTTAAAATTGTAACAATATGATTGCAATATATATAAAGCAAAAAAAAAAAAGAACTGCAAGAGGATCTGGGCTTTCTCTGTAGTAATCAAGGGGTGCAAAGAATTTGAAAGGAAAGGTAACTTCCACAGCCAGATAGCTTCTGTAAATTAGGGGTCAATCAAATATGACTTGATATCCTGATAACTGAGATTCTCCTAGTTGTTGACTTTTCATTGCCAATTTCCAATTTTTTGATTTAGCAAGTCGAACAACATCCTAATGGTGCTTTATCAATGACAATCCTATTGATATTTTTGTTAGAAGTATATTTGTAGTTTATTCTGCAGCCTTTTATTGGGGAAGTATTCACTTTTCAATTATGGGTTTAGAGCTTTGACAGTTTTTCTGTTCTGTTTTTTTCCAGTTGCTTTCTGCTTAATTTATTTTGCTGTCAAGAGTTGCCATATTCTATTGACACATGGTTGTTTGAGTGCATTTCAATTAAAATTGTAGTTACACTATGCATCCTGTGTGTAGACTTTCCATAAATTGAGGTGTTGCTCTTTGAAAGAACCAATGGAGCAAGGAAAAGACCAAAAGGAACCTTGATGGAGCCAATCTAAAAGGATTTGGGTACTCATAATTTGACGAAAGATGCAGTTTTCAATAGATTGAAATAAAGGAGCAGGACATGAATTTCCAAGTTGCCAACCCTAACCAATTAGTTTATTTTGTTATTGTTGTTGTTGTTTTTTGTACAAATTTAATGTTTTCTTATATACATGCTGCTCTTTTTTGGCCTTTTTCATTCTTTTTACCATTGATTTTCAAAATCCTTTCAGGTAGCCATACTGCCTTCTCGATACGAACCAATTTAATTGCTAACCTCTTCAACTATGCTTTTTGTAAAACAATTGTTGTTGATAGCCTGTCCTCTAGTTTAGGAGAAGCTGGATTGTTATTTTTGCTGGATGGGTTAATTAGCATGAAAGAGCAAGTTACGTTTGATTTAAAATTGAATATAGATATTCCTTATGTAGTATTATAATATTGCTCATGCTTTATAGATTTACAACATTTCTAATCATGGCTGAATTTTTTTCATTTAACCGAGAAAATTTCATATGTTTGCTTTTAAAGGTACCCTTATTTGTTGTTTCTGTTCAATTTGCTGAATTTGCCAATGGGCATAGGATACAGGCATCCGCAACCCAGGAGATTGTTGTAACTTGTAAGACATGGTTCTCGACATCATATCATCACCTCATCGGAGATCCCAAACTCCATTTTCTTCTTCATCTTCGTTCAGGAAGCAAATCCAGATGCGTGATGAGTTGGGTAGCTGCTCAACACTCGTACAGCGGCACCGCTTTCTCCTAACAGCACTTGCATTGCTAGCTTTGCTTTGTACCGTTTACCTCTACTTTGCTGTCACTCTAGGCTCCACGAGTCCATGTTTGGGTTTGACAGGAACTCAGAAGGCATTGTGTCGTTTGGAGCAGGCAAAAATTTCTGTATCCAAAGGAAAATTGAAATTCTTCTGACACTATTAAGGCAATCCAGATCAATATGTTTTGAATAGTTGGGCCCTTTTGGGCTGTCTGTTAATATGAACACCCTTTGGCCTTTAATATTTATACCACAGGCATATCAGAAATTGTAATTGAACTCTTCTTATTTTCTTGTTTGTTCGTATTAATCAATGTTTACATCATGATTTTTCTATATTGAAGTGAATTTTTGGTGTGAAACTCTGAGTTAAGGACCATGGTTAAGATTATGACTAATTTCTAAGAATAAGAAGATGGTTCAATATTCGTCTGAAAATGATGGCATGATTATGAAAAAGGGTTATTTTTTAAAAATATTTATAAGAACAGTCCACTAAGATTTTGAAATATAAAAAAGGATTACTTTTTGTCGATAATTATAAAAAAGTCCATCAAAATTAAATTATAGGTCTCTTTTAAAAAATAATTAAATTTGAAGATCATTTTATTGGAGGCACAGACGTGCATTATACACCTGATGCAAACATGTTAATGGGATGCTTAGGGATTAGTCGGTTAAGGGCAAGCAAGCGGGCCCGGCGGTTAAGGGTAAGCGGCCCTAGATACTCTGAGTTCCAAAAAAACAAAAAAAATTGTTAATGAGACGTGAGGGCATTCTTCGCTGGTCATAGTACATTGGATGTAAACATTTTAACGGGTCGAGAGGGTATTCTATCTGAGATACGTGGACATCATAATACTACTTTTGATTATGTTTAAAAAGTGATTCTCAAGAATCACTTTTTAAGCAACCCTTTTATTGAATACGGTTGAACCAGTTTATGAGATGCTTCACGTGGCAGCATCTCACGACATGGTAGAAATCAATGCACCAAAACGCTGCAGAAGAAGCGGATTCATTAAAGTTTTCAGACTGGTCCAGCCGGTTGACCGTTGCCCTTTACGAAGAACGGTTTCTTGGGTTTGAAACACAGATGACAAAATCCGAGGTGCGTCACAGTTACGGTAATGGAGGAACATCCAACAGATATCGATTTCGAAATGTCTCGTTCACGCTCTAGTCGTTTCAAGAAAGTAAAGCGCAGCAAAAAGCGAGGTAGAATCAAAACCCTCAAATGTTGCTGATTAGAGCTTTGTTCGTCAATATTCGTTTC
The DNA here is from genome assembly GCA_947561395.2 of Buxus sempervirens. Classification (NCBI taxonomy): domain Eukaryota; kingdom Viridiplantae; phylum Streptophyta; class Magnoliopsida; order Buxales; family Buxaceae; genus Buxus; species Buxus sempervirens. Next base: position 34,539,900 of record OX387189.1, read on the forward strand.
AATTTCCTACTGTTTTTCATTCTCTGTTTTTCTTACCGTGCTTGTGATTCGATCACAATATCATATTTAGCGTCTCTTTATTCCGTTATTTGAGTAGTGTTTGATTCCGCTATTATTTTCGCCAGTTAAGACAACTCGGGAACAGCCGGTTCCGGCGGAAGGAATTAATCCTCTAGTTAAGAAGTACTGGTGTCAAAGATATGATCTATTCTCGAGATATGACGAGGGCATTAAAATGGACGAGGAAGGCTGGTTTTCGGTTACCCCCGAAAAGATTGCAATTAGACACGCTGAGAGGTGTGGCGGTGGAAGCGTGATCGATTGCTTCTCGGGTGTTGGTGGAAATGCCATTCAATTTGCTAAAATGTAAGTTTCTTCAAGTCATATTTTAAGTCGAATAAATCAACTTTGATCAATTCATATCTTGCATCCTTTTGGAATGTTGGAAAGAAAGGAAAATGAAAATAGATGTTGACTGATGAAAATTTTTGTACATTATACATCTAGGTGCATTCCTTGCAAAACATGTAACTTTAGACTTCAGAGTACTCCTAAGTCCCACTTCATGGGAAAGATATATGGCAGAGAACCTTCTTCATGCATCACATTTTTTTCTAATATATTACATATTTAATCCCAAAAGCTTTAGTATATAGTCTTAAAAGAAGACTTGGAAGATGCATGGTTTTTGAGTATTGCCTGATTCATTCAGGTGCTACCATGTTGTTGCTATTGATATTGATCCTCGAAAAGTTGCATTAGCAAGAAATAATGCAAGGATATATGGAGTGGAAGACTACATAGATTTCATTATTGGGGATTTTTTCCAGCTTGCTTCATCTTTGAAGGTGAGTTTCATAACCTTTTCCTCTGCACACTAAATGACTTAAAGAATCTGGAATGTAGCTTGGTTTAAGTTCATTACCCCATTTAGCTGCAAATTTTTCAATGTGTAGCCTTAGTTGAAGCCAATGCCATGTGCATCGCTGGCGTTGGAGGTTTCAGATACCTGATCTTCTGGAATTGATTCTCTTCCTTTGTACACTAGAAATCTCTGACATTGTTTTTCGACATATCCTAAGAAATTGAACCTTTGCATCCACCTATTCATGTTGTTAAAGGTGAGTGCATAGGCACCTAGGGTTATTTTCAATGCTAGGCTGTCAGTCAAGCCCAAAGTAAATACTCCTTAACAAGACTGATTGTACACCTTAGCATGATTTTTCACAACTCATATGTTTTGGCAGCGAACTATGTATGATCCTAAAATGGCCATAGTGTTTGAAAAGTACTAAATATGTGCAGCATTTAGCTATATTCCCAGCATTCATCAACAAAAAAATTGCCTTATCCTATGCAACAACAAATCCTATTTGTTTTTTTTTTTTGATAAGTAATGATAAATTTTATAAATCAGCAAAGAACAAGATATAAAAGACACTACCGAAACACAAAAAGCATTTAGGACCCCTCCCACGAGAAGTTGGATGAGCCTAAAAGAAACAAGAAACAAGTACACATCCCCAAACACAAAGCTAAGAGACCTTTCTTGAGATCTCTACTGTACAAACTGCTCCCAATTTCTTGCAATATCCCCAACCCCAAAGTCCCCAAATTCTGGAGTAACAGAAGACCAAAAAGCAGTCAGTCCCATCACTGAATCTAGCAATGCCTCTTGACTCTTAGAGACATCCTAGTTAGTCTTAGGACTAACTTGACTATCATAAACCCATCACTAATATTTCTAACACCTTCAACACTATCTTTCATATTCTTATATATCCTACACTATTTCTATTATTATTTTTCCTTGTATATCAAAGCTTATACATGCCAAAATTTTCAGCTTTGTATGCTCCTATAGACATATCGCATTAATTTTCCTTCTCTTCGTATATCATTTGGTGATAAACATTTTAAATCATGCGCCACAATATTAATTGAGTTTGACAAGTTAATGAAATGCCATGTGTTACCTTAAGAATGCTAGAAATAGACATATCGCATTAATTTTTCGTAACTTCATCATTGAATCATGTGCCACATTATTGATTTGAGTTTGATGAGCCAATAAATGCCATGTGGTTACCTTAAGAATGCGTACGTGCCACAAAAGTGATTTATGTGAATATTTGTGTGTTGTAAATACCAGATTATGCCATGACATGCTTTTAATATTTAGCTCTGCCCTTTGTACCCTTATGCACACTATAATTTTGAACTTCTTTTAATACTATGGTAAAGCCCTTGATGGGTTAGGGAACTCAAGAATATGAAAAAAAGCTACAAAATTCTGAATGAAAGAATGCATGAAAATTAAGAAGAAAACATCTGGCAGCCACCCAGCCAAGAAGTAGCTTAGCCTGGTTTATTGCTTAGTCGATCTTGGCTTGGCAATTATAACCTAGTAAGGGTTTTGTCAAGTTTTGTTGATGTGTGTACTTTTACTTCTTAAGGTCTTTTGTCACATGTAGAGATGGCTATGTGTTGTGTTAATTTGGAAGCTGCTCCGATCGACCCCTAATGGTTGGTTTGATATTTCATAAATTGAGTTAGGGTTCAGCCAACCCGACTTTAATTGATTTTAATAAATGTTTTCACATATATTCCATATAGTAATGCATATTTTACAAATAAATAGATATTTTTTAATTATTTATTTTATTTACGAATACTGATATTTAACATTTTATAGCATAGCCAGGCCAACTTGGCTTGCTCACTCCCAACACAATAAGGTTAGTACTAGGTTGGTATGAGCCAAACACTTATAGGGCAGGCTGGGGTTTGCAAAACACTGATTTATTAAAAAAAAAAAAAAAAACCCTGAACCGACCCCATTGCCATTCCTTACCACTTGTAGGGATGGCAACAGGGTGTGATCATGATGGCTTTTTCAAAACCCAAACTGCCCCCCGTAAGGGTTTAGCCTACACCAAACATGTTTCTAGCCATACTTGGTTAGATTGAGAATTGAATCGAGATCATTGATTCGTTTTTGGCATGATTTATGGTGGGACAATCAGCCGTTATCTATCCAGTTTCCTTGATTATTCTCCCTTGCTCTCCTTCCTAATGCTTCTGTGGCCGATACTTTGCATTGGTTTTCTTCTGGTTCTTCTTGGAATCTTCCATTTTGGAGGAATCTTCGTCCTTTTGAATTGGAAGAGATATCTCAGCTCAGTGACGGTTTAAAGGATGTGATTCTTGATCCCCTAGTATCTGATAAAGCATCTTGGTCCCTTTCATCCAATAGAATGTTTTCTTGTAAATCTTTCTTCAACTCCGTCAGACAGGGTTCATCAATTCCTATGGTATCCTTTTTGGTTCATCAGCTATGGAAGCCTAAGGTCCCTCTTAAGATTCTTGATCCCCTAGATTCTGATAAAGTATCTTGGTCCCTTTAATCCTATGGAATGTTTTCTTGCAAATCTTTCTTCAACTCTGTCACACAGGGTTCATCAATTCCTATGGTATCCTTTCTAGTTCATCAGCTATGGAAGCCTAAGGTCCCTCTTTAGATTATGGCATTTTTATGGACTGCCATCTTATACAGGATAAACACGGCTAATCTAATTCCTATGGCATTTTTATCCCCGCATATTTGCGTTATGTGTATGGAGTTTGGAGAGAGCATAGATCATCTTTTTGTTCATTGTTAGTTTGCCAGTATTATTTGGATGCGGTTGTTTGAGATGATAGGAGTCTCCTGGGTGTTATCAGATACTTTGAACACATGGTTTAATCAGTGGTGAGTTAGGGGCTTGGGTAGGAGGGGCAAATTGTTGTATGATACGTTATTCCATGTAGTTGTTTGGTTCATATGGTTGGAACGTAATAGTAGGATTTTCAGGGACACACGGTTATCGGTTGACCAGGTGTTTGATTCCATATTGATTGTTGTAGCATCGTGGGCTTCGGTTCTTCTAGAATTCCAGGGGTTATGGCCTACAGAGATTGTGAAGGATTGGAAAAAGTGGAGCTTTTCGTCTATTATTGTGGAGGATGTCACAATGAGAGGGGTGGTCCTAGACATGATTTAGGAGATTGGGAGTGAGTTATGTCTTTGGTTTGAAGTTGAATGGCTTGTTTAGTTTTGTTGGATTAAGGTGTCTTGAGGGGGGCTAGCTGTGGATATGAGTTGTACAGTGGGTTGACATTGTTTTTTGTGCTTTTGGGGCTCATGGGGCTTGTGAGGAATTTGTAGAGTGCTTTTTTGTGCTTTTGTGTGCTTTTGTGCTTCCGATTGTATGCTTTATACTTTTTACTCTTTCATACACACACACACACACACACACACACACATATATATATACACACATCTTAATTATTCATAAAAAAAAAAATGGGTAGGTCAGGTTGATCCCACTATACTATAAAATGTTAAAATTTGAATAGTTTAAATAGAAGATATAAGTTTTTTTTTGATCGGTAATCAAGGGGAATATATATTAATGTAGTAGAATATAAAAATAAGACTTGATGGTACATAGAGTATGTACCTAAGACTACAAAAGAACGAGGAACAAACAGGTATTCCTCGAAAAGAAAGAAAATAAAATGCAATCACTCCTCAGTCTGGAAATGAATCCCCAAAACAAAACTCATGAAAAGGAATATTGGACAAGCAATTCTCCGATACTACCCAATCATACATCATACGTAGGATTTTTTTCTCTAGAGTTGCAGAATTTCTTTCTTGATTTCTGAAAATTCTGTGGTTCCTTTCTCTCCAAATGCCCCATGCTATGGCTGCCGGGGTGATGTTCCAAAGCATTGACTTGCTGGATTTTCCTTTCCTCGCCCCCCACGACTGTAGAACCTGGGAAAACTTCTTGGCTTGAGTCCACGACGTTTTAAACCTTACAAGAATCATGCTCCATAACTTTCTTGCTTCCCTACAGTGGACCAAAAGATGCTCTACTGATTCTTCATCTTCTTTACACATTATACATCGGTTAGGTAGCTGCCATTCTCTGTTTTTCAGATGATTAATCGTCAAAATCTTGTCCAAAGCAGCGGCCCAAATGAAGAAAGATATCTTACTTGGCACTGACTTAGCCCAGATCAGTTTGCTTTCTTGAAAATTCGACCCAGAGCAATTTAGAGACTCAAATGCTATCTTGACCGAGAAAAGACCAGAGCTGTTTTTCGTCCACAATCTAGTGTCCTCTTGACCCTCTAACCGAACACTATACACTTCCTGAAGCAATTCTTCATAGCTATTCAACTCCCAATCGAACAGATTTCTTCTTAATAGTATGTTCCAGGCAACACCAGCATTAGTGATTGATAAATAGTCACTAACCACAGCTTCCTTATCTCTACAGACATTGTAGATGCATGGATATGAATCCTTCAACCTCCTGTTTCTGCTCCAAGTGTCTTCCCAGAACTTTATCTTCCTCCCATTACCTATTAAAAACCTGCAGTCCTTTTCAACTGAAGCCACCAACTTAGCTATAGGTTTCCAAAAGCTAACTCCATATGACGATTTTGGGAGATTCGGAAACCAATCCCCAGATGACATTCCATATTTGGCCTGTACTACCTTCCTCCAAAGGTTCTCTGTTTCATTTCCATACCTCCAAATCCATTTTTGAAGTAGTGCTTTATTAAATAGCTTTAGAGGTCTTATCCCAAGCCCCCCTTCTTTCTTCAACCTGCAAATAGATTTCCATTCCACCCAATGAAACTTGTTCTCTCCAGCTGGTCCATCCCATAGAAATCTTCTTTGAATCTGTTCCAATCTCCTAGCTATCGATATTGGAATACTCATTATGGACATGAAGTAGGTAGGCAAACTTGCTAGCACACTAGAGATCAATGTCAACTTGCCCCCTTTAGATAGTATACAGCTCTTCCAAGAAGAGAGCTTTTTCTCTGTTCTCTCAAGGATTGGATTCCATATTGATAATTTCTTGAAGCCTGCTCCAAGTGGGATTCCAAGGTATAATGATGGAAATTTGCTCACTTTGCACCCCAAAAAATGGCTCAGATTGGAAATATTTTCTACTTTTCCAATACCGATCATCTCACTCTTTCCCAAGTTGACCTTTAAGCCCGAACACGCCTGAAAACATATGAGTATTCCTTTAGAAGATATAAGTTAGTAATATATTTATCTATAAAATATGTAATTTTATTATATGTGAAAATATATATTTCAATGGATTAAGGTCGAGTTCAGTAAAGGCTAGGGTCGGATTTGGCTAAAACATTACCCAATATATGACTTACGAAACCCTAACTATTTGGGGCTAATTTGGGCCAGGTTAACTGATTTACAAACCAACAACCCCAGCTCCCCAAATTGCCATTCCTAGTTGAGTGTGGTAATATTTTGCGACCTAAGAAAATTGTGCATTAAAGATGAAGGCCTATGGCATGTGTTCAATTTGCATGCCTAGAGTTTGGACTTGTGGTGATTTATATTCATGGACTTTTGTCATTCTATAACTGAATACACCAGTTATTTAGATGAATATCATTTGGGTTAATGCCTATTTAAATAAATTACTTCATGTAAATAAAGAAGCACCCTGTTTGATTCCAAGAAAAATATAGAAAATCATAACGTGTAAAGGATTGAATATCAACTTTTCAATCAAGAATAGAAACTAGTTTCTGGCGAATTAAGTCAAAATTTCAACTTTCAAATTTCAAGTCTTAAATTTTTTTTAAGTCCTATTATGGCAAAAAAAATTGTTTAAACATTCTAGTCTGATAAGAAAAGCCCAAATTTTATGCTTTGGAATTTTCTAATTTTGGTCCATCTATAGTCAACATTTTATGCTGGAATGACTTTGAGAATCCAATACTTTCATATTAGTATTTGGTGAGATCAAACATTAAGTAGCATTCCCTGGTATGATGTATGAGATTTACTACTATTTATATTGATTTATATATTGTTTATTTTGGGACTCACTATACTTATTAGAGAGGAGATAATTGTTTCCATTGACAGCTCTTTTAGAGTGGTTACTGATATTACTTAAGATGTAGATGCCATAAGGATGGGATTCATTGACACACCCATTGGACTTTGACATGTCGACTCAAGGTTTGACCAAAAAAAAAATCTGTCAATGGGTTGATCCATAGCCCAAGAGGATGCGATAGGAGATTGGGGATTAAGATTAAGAGAAGAGATTAAGTGAGGTTATTGAGGAAATAGTAGAAATTGTTACGTGATTTCATTCTTTTGTGAGACCTAAAGAATTTCTTGTGGCATTTATGCCATTAATACGTCTCCATTGTTAACAACCAATGAATCCAAAAGCTTAAGCTAATTGGTAACTGTGTAATAATGAATATTAAAGGGCCCAAAATATGGTGACTCAAAATTCCTCTCCACTTGTGATTTCTCATGGGAACATACACAGGGAGTACAAACACAATGCACACATACACCGTGGTACACTTGGGAGTTGAACAGTAGTCCTCCTGTTAAGAATCCATGTTAACAACCATTGAACCCAAATGATTAATCCGATAAATGGCAGTATAAAAACGTATATGGAAGGGTCCAATATACAATAGCTCAACATCCTTTCTCAGATTTTATCCATAAATTTGCTCTGTTAGACATTCCCTCAAGAGGATCAAAATACACCCGGTCCAACAATCATTCTTCATCCAAACTTGACAAATGTCTAGTTTCTTCGGAGTGGGAATCAAAGTTTCCAAATTTGGTGGTTGAAGCCATGCCAAGGCTAGTTTCTAATCACAACCCACTGATTTTAAGTGTGAGAACCTCATAAAAAAGGCCTCCCCTTTCTGCTTCGAAAACATGTGGTTGGAGGTCCCAGACTTTATTAAGAAGGTGGAGAAGTGGTGGGGGGAGTTGGAGGTTGTAGGGACACCTAGTTACAGACTAAGCCAAAAGATGAGGATGCCAAAAGCAATATTGAAGAAGTGGAATTCTGAGGAATTAGGTAAGGTGGATCAGCACTTGTTAAATACATTAGCTCAAATAAAGAAGATGGATTATAAAGCAGAAAAAGATCAATTAAGTCCCAAGGATTGGATTTTCAGGGAGAAGTTAAAAATGGAATTTAGAAAATGGGCCTACTTGGAAGAATTTATTTGGCGTCAGAAAGCAAGATCACTTTGGCTAAAAGCAGGTGATAAGAACACAAAGTTTTTTTCATATTATAGCAAGTGCAAGATGACGGGCTAATTGTCTCAATAAAGTGGAGATAGATGGGATAGAGTACGAAGGTGAGGAGATCATAAAGAAGAAGGTTTCAGAATCCTTTTCCAAACATTTTAAGGCTGTGTTTGGTTCCTTGGATTTGGGGAGAAAAGAAAAGAACTCCCAAAAAGAAAAGAAAAGAAGAGAAAAGAAATGAAAAGAATTTTCTCTTGTTTGGTTTGCCATGAAAAACAAGGAAGAAAATTTTAAAGAAATCACTTTCTCTTGTTTGGTTGTTTATATGGAAAATCATAAAGAAAATCAAATGGTTTTTTTGATTTTTGGATTTTGTAGTTGATGAAAAGGGAAAAATACATAAATACTGAGTCCACCTAATTAGAGATAGCAATGTACCTCTAATGGTAGAACCGGCAAAAATCGAACCGACCCGACGGGTCAACCCCATTATAAATAGGTTGGGTTGACCCGTTTATTAATTGGGTAGGGTGTGGGTTTGGGTTTTCCCAACCGGCCTGTAATCGAGTCAACCCGATAATGACCCGATTTTTTTTTTAAAAAGCGCCAAAAAGTGGCATGAACCGACCCGATTAAACCCCAACCTGGCCCGACCCAATTACCCCCAACCTATTTTAATAATACTTTTTGGAAAAATAAAAATATATATAATCGGGTTTGGCGGATTGGGGTTTCCCAACCCGCCATTAATCGGACCAACTTGAACCCGACCCGTTTAACCCCAGCCCGATTATGACCCGACCCGAACCTGACGCAACCTGACTCGTTGCCAGATCTACCTAATGGTCAAGGTTTGTTATGGTTAAAATCGAATTAGGGATAGGTTCGGGTTTTTCCAGCCATCCCAAACGCGACCTTCATAGAAATTAAAGTATCATTTTTATATATTTTGATTTCATACAAAACTTATAGCGTTAAATATAACATTAAGCAGTTAAATAATAGAATTCTACCCAACTCTATTCTCAAAAATTTTTTTTTTTTGCCAACCCCAAACTAAAACTTGCAACTTGGATAAGCATTACTAAATACAATGCATATATCATAGCATCAGTAGCAATCCAAAAACCCTTATATCCAAGTTACATCACAACTAAGCCATAAATTAAAGTCTAGGAAGAGTCTTAACAAGAAGTTTTAACAAAAAGTTTAATAACAAGTTTAATTATGGTAAAGTAGAATTATTGTTTCCCATCTTCATCTCTAACCATTGCTTGCGTCGTGTTGGTGGGACTCCCATGAAAGATCTAGCCCTGATAATATCTCCAGCAATGTAGTCATACGCTCTCATCTGATAGTCTTCATCCAAGCCTTCTATCTTCATCACTTTATCAAACAATTCTTCCTCTGTGTATGACCGGGCATTGCCCCTTTCAAGTGCCTTTGCAACTGCATCTGTTGCACTTTTAAGTCCTCTCAACTCTTCACCCAATGAGTCTATTGCTCTTAGTTTTTTGTTTGGATTACCTTTACTTGCAGATGGCTGGCTGATGATGCTCTCAACGACATTTTGTAGCCCACCATCATTCTCCTCGAAATTATACTCTACATTGTTCACACTTGTTTCAGCTCCTTCCTTTTCATATCGTAAACGCCTTTCCTTTGCAGTCTCACCATGTTGACCAGTTGCTCTATCTTTTCCAAAGAGCGTATACATACTTTCATAGTTCAAAATGGGCTTCGTCTGGAAGTGTTTTGCATCTGGATGTTCTTGCCCAAGTACCACAATGTGCATATTAGAGATCCATGAACACATGTTTTGCATTATATGAAAATATAAAAGAAATATAAATACAAACCTTTACATACTCAGCCCACACTTCTGGTTCGGCTTGTACCATTCCATCACTAGTACAACTGAAACCACTAGCATTAAGAAGGTCATGAGCAATTCCAAAGTTTTTTTTCAATGTTTTCAGCCGATTCTTCAAGTGCTGGACACTACAAATAATATTAAACCTTACAGACAAAGTGGCAGCAACCTTCATATACGCCGTGTTGGAGAAGCTCCTATCGGGTTTTTGACCAACTTGCATTTGTTCCAGGAGCCCTTCTAACATGCATTCATCAATTTCTGTTGTCCAACTAAAATTCTTTTTCTCTTTCATCTCAAATGCTTCTCCTTGAGGCTTATTCATTGTTCAACTTTAAACATCAGGAGCAACATACAAAATTAGCATATTAAACATGTTACTAGAAATTATTTTACCATGTTATAAGTAATAAAGGTGAAAAATAATCAAGATAGCAAAAAATATTATTTTACCATGCATTTTTACATCTCATAAACAAGAAACAAAATGGACCATTAGGTCCCTCGCTCCCTCCCAAAGGGGTGGGTCCCACCCATTTCCTTCATTCTTTCCAACAAGACACATGAGGGATGCAAGAAAAGTAAATTTTTTTCTATGTTCTCCCACACTCTCAACATCCAAATGCAGCCATACAGAATCTAATTTAAATATACTGTGTGCAATAAAATGTGAGACTCTACAGAAAATAGAGTCGGTAGTTTATGGTGAAGTTCCCAAGTAAAAATATACTTTTCCCTATTCTACATAAACATAATCCATACATAACCAGCAATATTATTTCAAACTTTACAGGTGCAATTTCCATAATCAGTGTGAAATTGTGAAATTTATTAAACAAGTTAGGGTTAAGTGAGCCTCATTTCGGTCACCAGAGTGTAGAGTGAAGACATGTGAGAATAGAAATTCAAAATGGCATTGAGTGTCTCTAGAGCATGCATATTTACATGCGCACACACACACACATATAAATATATGGATACATGCGTGTGGGTGTGTCTAAGTTAACATAATATAGAACTATATCTCATCCTTTGACTCAATTAAAATGTACAAATTATATTAATGGTTTAATTATTTATTCAAGGATAATATTAAATTAACAAAAAAAGCCAGAGGGCACAAACTGGAAATAGATCTGACGTCTGGCATTTTAATGCAAACTAGTTGTGATCAAACTTGAACCCAGAGTCTCATACTGGCAACCCAAAGCTGTCAGCATCACATTAAATGATGGTCTCTTATAATTTTAATTTTTTAAATTACTGCCATAAAAAAAATATAAAAGATATACTACCACAGATCACATGGGTGTAATCAATGTTAGCGTAATCCATACGATATGTAACACTAGATTTTCTACACTTCTTGCACTTATTCCATCTGGTTCTCTCACAACCGAGTTCAACAGCGACAATAGCAAAATATTATGTCGACAGCCTCTTCAATAGCAAAATGTTTTCTACACTTCTTACACTTCTTGGAATGATAAACCATTTCTTGATACTCACCCAAAAGGTACTAGAAAAAACAATGCTTTGCAGCTTAACAGAGAGTCCAACAAAACAAATACAAAGCCCCAAGCTAAATTGAGTTACTTAAATCATATTGGCTAGAAAAATAAAATAGTAAAAAGCACATAATTATGTGAATAAAAGGCACTGCCATCACTTAAATTTTCAAATACAACTGAAGATGCATTCCTGAACCCTGTACTTTCCATGTAACAGATTTAATGAACTTAGAAGGGAAATTTCACCTCCTCAAATTTCTAGAAGCAAGATAGAAGACACACTTATGCCCATTAATTTCATTTTTTAAATGCTTTTAACATGGGAATATTCAGCCCTTGTTCTGACTTCACCAAAAACCTCATACAGGTCAACAAACCAGTTTCAATGTTCAGAAATTTCTGGGGCCTTGTAATTTGCAAGCAGATGAACATAATTCTGGACATCAATGAGTTATGAGCCTATTACTAATCTTACAAAACATGACAACTAGATTAGGATAAGCTGATCTTATTATATGAAGTACGAGTATTGGCAGAACATTTAAAGCCAGAACTAAATGAACATGACAAGACAGGAAAGTCTCTCCATTAACTGGAAACCTTACAAGTGAGCAACTTAAAGAAATTACAAACTGAATGTCTGTGGACAATTTTTGACTGAATATCTGGGAAATTATCATTCACATATTAATCGAAGCTTTCAAATTGGGAAATTTTACTACTTTATCTGACTAAGGAAGTTCTATAGTACGTGTCATTATCTACATGCAGTTTCAATGCCAATTTAAAAATCAAGAAATATGAAAATGGTAGTAGTAAATGCTTAAGTGCATAATGAATGAGTTATGCAAGGAGCATACCTTTGAATGTAGCGATAAAACCATAATTACAATGAGTAAAATTGCAGTCCATGTGATGAAAAATATGTTGAGAGCGCATGATGATTTTGGAGCATAGAGTGGGTACATCACGGTGATACCACATAGAGCAGCATCATAGAAAAGTGTTGACATCACAATAAAAAATGAAACCCAATCACACTAGCTCACTAGCCATCATGTAACATTGAGGCAAAAAAAAAAATGAAACCCAATCACACTAGCTCACTAGCCAATCACACTAACTTTGAAAGCTCCATTAAGCTTAAATCGTAGAAACCAAGAATTAAGATTTCATTTCAGCATAAACAAGAAAATACAAAAATAAAATTGGGAAAAATGTTAAACAATAGCCAAGAAGGTGGAAAAAAAAAAGGCAGGTCAACCAACCTGAACACATCATCAATTAATTGGAAAGCAATACACATTTACTTCAAGAGACAAAAAAAAAAAAATCCTCATTTGGATTGATATGCAACAGTCGTTTGACAAAATTATCATGATACACATATAGGCTTCTCTCTGATACATACATGTATAGTCATTTATCAACCTATACAGCACAAAAAGAAAAAACAAAAGTTTCACCTAGTCAAAGCAAAAACTGACAAGTGTATATCTTCATGTATCTATAAGCTATACATGACTATGTTCCTATCCCTTTTCCATTCACAAAATATGTCAAAAAAAAACAAAAGATCAAAAGATATAGTGACTATCATTTCATCTCCCACGATTAGCATTATAGTCACTCCACATTACTGAGGCAATTTCATGCCTTAAAGTTTCACCTACTCTACAATCATCTGCTAGAAGCATAGGTGGTGGCTCCTTCACTGCTGGCTCTTGTTCCTCTAATTCTTTGTCAGCACGAGCAATTAGGCTAGGATCTGGATCAACGCCCATCAAATAATTATGGAGGATGCATGATACCAAAATAATATCCGTTTGTGTATCAATTGGATATTGGGGCTCTGTTCCACTAGCAATGATTGGAAACCTTTTTTTCAAAACTCCAAATGCCCTTTCAATGGAATTTCTCAATGATGAGTGATGGTGATTAAAGATTTCTTGAGTGTTCTCAGGTTGTTGGACTGAATATTCTTTAAGATGATACCGAGTACTTCTAAACGGAACAAGAAAACCCTTTTTTAGCATAAATCCAGCATCCGCAAGATAATATTTATCTAGAAATGAAATATTAAGAAAGATATCAATTAAAACTATCTATATTAAGAAACCGAATCACATATCCAAGTAATTTAGAACATGCTATCACCTTTGGGTACACTAAGGCAGTCATTTTCCCTTCTCAAAGCATTATTCAATATCCTCGAGTCAGAAGCAGATCCCTCCCAACCAGCCAATATGTATGTAAACTTTAAATCAAAGGTGCAAGCTGCCAAAACATTTTGGGTTGGATATTCTTTTCGCCCTCTATACCTAGGAACATCTGCTTTTGCTACTTTGACACGAAAATGTGAACCATCAATAGCTCCTATGCAATCCTGTAGTAAATTATACCGATTATGTAACTCCATGCAAATAACTTATACATAATCTTATGGAATGCCTTTAAAAATATTTTGATACCTTGAAACCAAAATTTGGCATTGCTTGTGATTTCAACAGGGGTCTCAGATCCATCAGCTTGCTTTATAAAGTACTCTTCTAATGATATGATTGCTTTCAACACCCGATGAAATTATCGACTAATTGTCTCACCAGAACGTTGAAAGTAGAAGCCAATAACTCTAGTCTTCACATTATGAGCCAATATATGAAGAAACTTTGCAAGTTGTTCCTCTACAGTGCAATTCTTGGTATCGCTCAATCGGTTTGTTTCTCTAAGAAAACGAGCTAACTTAGCAAAGGCTTCTACTCCCAGACGTAATGAGTGATGACAACGCTTGTCACTTTTGTTAGTGAGCCTTTCCATTAAGTCCACCCTAACTTTAGATTTGTAATCTGAGATATCTCTATCTACATAATTTGTGTAGTACAATACTGAGGCACTACTAGCTGCATGCATTACATTTGCTACAACGCTTCCAGCAGCCCACTTTCTTTTTCTTTCCCACTCTTGAATACTATCCATCTACATATAATAAATAAGAGATAACTTTATCTCAATACCATTCACATATAAAAAGAACTTATGCTTTAGGTATCAAGAATGAATTAAAAAATAATGCAATTCTTTGACATCAAGAAATAGTCTCCATGCTTCAATTTGAACACTGAAGTAACCAAAATAATCAATGCCCCAAATAAAATTTAAATGTGTGCAAGAGATTAATTCAAGGATCAAGGACTAAACCTATGTAGTTCTTGGCAAAGATGATGGCAGCAGGTTGCAACAGCAAGGAATGTTGTGTCTTGTGGCTACCCACCACTTATATTTGGGGTAGTTTTAATAAAATGGATGTCATATATGTATTTTGACCCTTTGGGCATACTTTCTTTTTCTTTTAATCATTGTTACCATGTGTGTATTAAGAGGTATATGATAACAAAACCTGATAAGTTCAAGAGGATTCTTGAACTGACCACCTGACTGTTCATACATATATAAGGCTCATTACTTCGATGCTATTAGTGGGCTTCAGAAATTAATAAACTAATACAGTCCTGATATTGGGTTTTATTTATTGTGTTCAGCCAAGCTACCCATGTGATAGAGAGGCTATTATTGTAAGAGACTTGCAACCTTCACGTGAGGTTGTAGGCAGTGAAAGTTATAAATACAACAAGGTCTCTAGTTTCAAGTGATAGAGACAGTCATGAATCACATGTCACTCAAATTTCCATGAAAATCACAGAGTATTCCACTATTATGCTAAAACCAAAAAGACAATAAAATAAAATAGAAAACAAAAAGGCTCCATAAGTCGTCCATGTACTGTTTAAATGGTACATCGTATTATAGATGATCAGGAACCGTTCATCAAATAATGTAGCCCAACAGATGATTAAAATCATTACTAGGTGTACACTGATGAGATAGACCACCAACACACTGACATGTTGATAATGTTGAGACTTAAATAGTGTTAAATAAGTCCAAGCAAAAAATATTTAAGAGTATCAGTTCATGGCACGTCTTGTGAGAAAGATGCCTAAATTAATAATATAAGGCTAATGCTTATCTTTATCAATGAACTATATCTCTTACTACTGTGGACAAGGTCAGCAAACCACAGACCTTGGAAACCTGTGAACAAAGTTTTTTATTCTGGAATCTGAAAGAGATATTACAGGACTGTTAATCTCAGTACAATAAGATTAAATTAGGCTAGAAAGACTGCATCTCTAGAAATTAAGAAAAGAAACAACTTCATGGATGTTCAATTATGGAGACAACATTTTGCAAATTTGATGAAGAAGCAAGAGCTAGGACCAAGATTCATCTATACAAAAACTTCAAGAAGCAACATCAAGCATTTCATATCCGTACACACTTCAAAAAGGGTTTATGCATCCAAAAAAACTTCGGTGCAGCAAACTTAAGAGCATCCCACTAAGTTTTAGCTCAAGTCTCTTATGTTCTGACAGACTTGTGTTTTAAGACAACTGAGACCACGACAACATTTTCTAATCACTAAACTCCAACATAGGTTCCCTGTTTAACTGCCCTTTCCCATCCATGTATACCATGCCTGAGTAGTTGAACTTGACACAATGCATATGTGAAAAAGACATAATGCATATGCGAAAAGAATTTGAGACATCCTCCCACAAAGCCAATTACCATTCTACCATACTTCAACAAAGAAACTTTAATAATTAAGATCAGTCCATGTAGTGTGGAGATCTCCATTCCACATGCTTAGTAGCTTTCTTTTTATATTACTTTTCATGTAGCCTCTATTTTCTACAGCAAGCCAAGAGCTAGGATCCTTATCTAAACATCCATTCTGGTGACTTTTAGAATCTAGAATCCTATTTGGATAAATAGGCATTCTACCTTAGGACTGATTCATCCTTTAGATTCAAATTGGTCTCTCCATTAAAATTAACAGAGTTACCAAGGTTTCTATTATATGCATCTTTTTAGGTTATGATATATTGATATTCTCAACCACTTCCATAAACTCATGAACTTTTTCTTTCCTTCCGTCACCAAAGATTAGCTTCCTCAACTTATATTTCAGCTTCATATCTAATTTTGGTACTGGGTCAGCCATAAATCTATTGACCTCCAGAAATTCGAACAAATTTGATCTCTTTCCATTTTATTGCTTCAGTCCAGGTCTTGTTCTAAAAGATGCTTGTACTTAATGAAGTGTGGTTTCTGGTATCAACATTAATAATGCCAACTATACATTGCAATTATCATTATGGAAGACAAAGAAACCCTTTTTCCCCTCTCGGTGCTTCTAATTTTTTGTTCTAAAAGATGCCTGTACTTAATGAAGTGTGGTTTCTGGTATCAACATTAATAATGCCAACTGTACATTGCAGTTATCATAATGGAAGACAAAGAAACCCTTTTTCCCCTCTTGGTGCTTCTAAAGTTTTTTCTCTACCAGGGAGACAGCTTTAGCTTGAGGAAATTTTTGAACCAAACCAGGTTGTGTTGTAAAACCTAGCCATTTTCATGTTCCTATATGCCATGTCTAATTGCCCTCTCTTTGTCTATTTCCTGTTTTATGCGATGCCGTGGAGCCAACTTGGTCCAGTTAAGCGAGCCCAAGCATATTCGTTTGTCTCTGTACGATACCAGAACCAGTTAATTGCAAACAACGACGGATGACTTCGCCGGACCAGACCGTCGACGATAGCGTTGAAGGGGAGATGTTGTTCTCAACTGCCCCAAATTCTGGGACACGGAGCTGTAAGGAAAGGGGGAGAATACGGCATTAACATAGAAATCAGAAAAACCATCGTTGAGATGGAAAGAGATAACTAACGAAGCGAGCGAGCGAGAGAGAGAGAGAGAAAGAACTTGCCTGGAATAATAGCTTGCCTTATGTGTGCAGCTTCTTCCAACAATGGCTGGAAGGAGAGAAGCCTTGAAGATGAGCCTTCACAGTTTGGGTCGAGATTTGGAAGAGACGTCGGGCTCTTCGCACGTTTTTGTCGAGAGAACTTTCTCCTCAAATCTTCGTATTTGCGTTTCTTCCAAAATGACTACCTTTTAAGAGGGAAAAACTTTGGACGATGGAAAGAAAACTTTTGGTCAGATTTTCTTTCCCTTTCTTTCAATTTTAACCTTCTTACATAATACCAAACAGGGGAAAGGAAACTTTTGCAAGTTTCTTTTCTTTTCCTTCAAAATCCAAGCAACCAAACACAGCCTAAAGAAGCGAATCAGATTAGACCCAAGGTCGATGGTTTGGATTTTGAAATGTTGTCTCCTGAAGATCGTGATGGATTGGAAAGACCTTTTTTAGAGGAGGTAAAAGGTGTCATTAAGCAACTTAATGGAGATAAAGCACTGGGTCCGGACGGCTTCTCATTGGCATTCTTTAAAGCATGTTGACATATCATTAAAGAGGATCTAATGGCAATGATTGAGGAATTCCATACAACAGGGAGGTTTGAAAGAAGCATGAATGCAACTTTTATGGTGCTAATACCCAAGAAGGAGGGATCAATTAAAGCTGGAACAGTTCAGACCCATAAGCCTTGTTGGGAGTGTCTATAAGATAATAGCAAAGCTGCTTGCAAATAGAATGAGGCTGGTGCTTAATCCCTTGATTTCGCAAGCACAAGGAGCATTTGTAGGGGGAGGGCAACTCCATGATGGGATTTTTATAGCCAGCGAATGCATAGACTTATGCATTAAGGAGAAAACTGGGAAGATTATCTGTAAGTTGGACCTTCAAAAGGCATATGATAATGTGAATTGAGAATTCTTGATATACATGCTAATGAGGATGAGATTTGGTGAAAGATGGAGGAAGTGGATGTGGTTCTGCATATCAACGGCTCGTATATCTATGATGATTAATGGCTTGGCAGCTGGCTTTTTTAACTCGCAGAAAGGCCTTAGGCAAGGGGATCCGTTATTTCCACTCTTGTTCACATTAGTAATGGAAGCCTTTAGAAAGATGACGGCTAGGGCTTTAGAAATTGGCAAAGTGGAAGGGGTCAGTTTTGGAGGAGGTGTTTCTATAAATCATTTACTCTTTGCAGATGACATCTTCGCATTTTGTGAACCCACTCATTAGTGCATCACATGGCTAAAAGGAATACTATTATTATGCTTTCAAGCATGCTCGGGTTTGAAAGTGAATTTAGCCAAAAGTGAAATGTATGGAATTGGAGAAGTGGAGATTATATACAGCTTAAGTCAAGTCTTGGAATGCAATGTAAATAAGTTGCCAAAGACTTATCTTGGGATACCTTTAGGAGCAGGATACAAAAAGACATCAGTTTGGAGTCCGTTAGTAGAAAGAATGGAGAAAAGGTTATCATCCTGGAAGAGCTGTATCTTATCTAAAGGGGGTAAGTTGACATTAGTAACAAGTGTGTTCGCGAGCCTACCTACATTATATATGCCTATCCTGTCCCATTTCTATTGCTATGAAATTGGAACAAATCCAAAGGAAATTTCTGTGGGAGGGACCGAAGGGTGAAGCTAAATATCATTTGGTAAGTTGGAAAAATGTTTGTAAGTTGAAGGAAGAGGGGGGTCTTGGGTTGAGACCTCTAAAGGACTTTTAATAAAGCTTTACTCCAGAAATGGATTTGGAGATACGGCGTTGAAAATGATAACCTTTGGAGGAAGGTAATCCATAAAAAATATGGCTCTACTTTTGGTGGATTGTTCCCATGTCAATCAAAGGCTTCAATTGGGGTAAGTTTGTGGAAACCAATAGCAAAGTTAGCTGAATCGGTGGCAAAAGATTGCAGATTTATAGTGGGAAATGGAGCCAAGGTTAGGTTTTGGGAGGACATATGGTGTGGAAATGAGTGCCTAAAGGTCAGATACCCCAGTCTTTATAACATATATAGGGATAAGGAAGCCTCTGTTGGTGATTATATGGAAAATACCATTGCTGGTAGGGTTTGGAACATCATGCTTAGAAGAAATCTGTGTGATTGGGAGATGGGAAATTATGAAGAGTTAATGCAGGAGGTTTATAGCACTCAGCAGGTCCAAGAGGAGGATGTTCAACGGTGGATAATAGGAAAATCTGGTTCCTTTTCGGTGAAGGAAGCATTTGTAACTTTGAACTCCACAGGAGTGTGGGATCAGGAATGTAAACTGATATGGGCAAAGTATATACCAAGCAATGTGGCTTTTTTCATGTGAGCAGCAGCTTTGGACAAGATACTAATAGTCAATCACTTAAAAAGTAGAGGGTGACAGTTACCGAATAGATGTATAATGTGCAAAGAAAATGAAGAGTCGGGAGAGCATTTACTTGTGCATTACAAGGTAGCCAGCAATTTATGGAACAAGATGATTGGAAGATTCGGAACACCTTGCCACCTTGGGTACAGGAAAGGAAGTTTGGAAAGGTTCTTCAGTCGGGGAGAGCAAGGAAAGAGACTTCACGAAAGAACTTGATGTGGAATATCGCACCTGCTAATGTTACATGGGTTATTTGGGGAGAAAAAAACAACAGAATATTTAGTAAGTCCAGAGAGAAACCTGGTCTACTTAGAGAGGAAAGTTTTGAGGCTGATGTACAATTGGTTAGCAGGTCATAGTATGATGAACAATGTACAGCTACAAGATTTTCTCTTGTGTGAAATGTTTCCAGGGGAAGGGAGAGCTTGTGTAGTAAGCATGTTGCCTAAAAGCATTCTATTTTGTAGAGTATGGGGGAAGGGCTTGCTCTTATGTGTAATGTGTTCAGACCAAGGAGGTCTTGAGAGCCTGAAACTAGTCTTGTAATCATAGGTACACAATCTGTGTACTTATAAAACTCTTTCCTAGAAATTTATATAATAATATATATTGATTACCGATAAAAAAAAAAAAAAAAAATCCTTTTTCAGTCTCAAGCTATTGCTTACTTGCCTTATCCACCCACATATCTTTGGTTCAAATGAGCAACAATTGGATTGATCTCTGTTCTAATAAGACCTTATCGCAATATACCCATCATCCTCTCTTTGCTACATGCATAGGTGGCTGAAAAAGGCATCCCCATCTACTCTCTCTAACCTCTTCCATGCCAAGGCCCCATAAGCCAAGTTATTTTTTACATCCTAAATTGCATGCATTAGCTATTTATATTGGTTAAAATATTCTCTGTGTGGCTTATGTAGATGTTCTGAATCCACAACAGTATCTTTCACCCATGGCATGGATATCCATGTCTCATAGGCGAATAAACTTGGTGCAATATACCATAACATCTTTTGCCTATTTATTAGCAAAAAAGACTTAATTAATGCAAGTTAAGCTGTAGATGGATGCTTGGAAGCAATGATGAATACTTTTTAGCCCAACTTAAAACAAAAGGGGGAAAAAAAGCAGCCCTTTTTCCCAAATAATTTGCATTCATTTGTCAAAACAATTATTTTATTTTATTTTTTCAGGTTTGCGAGTGCAACTTCTTGCTTTCTTAGCATTTATCTAAATTATACTGTTTGGATGAAAATAGTTTTGTGCTTTTGTTTCTTACAAGTAATTAAGATATGAGAAGTATAAAAACGATAACAATTAGTGGAGGTACGAAAAAGACAAATGGGATGAGACCTTGGTTGCTTTGAGTGAGAATGTTAAGATGGGAGTCACAATCAAGATTTCTACTATGTATTCCGGGGGCCAAAGAATACGATCATTTCTTAGATATTGATGATTATAATTTTGGTCATGTGTATACCAACTGTATTTTATTTTATTTTATTTTTTTCCTTTTGAAGTTCTACTGATTCAATGTATTGGGTTGCAAATTATTAAAACAATATCCATTGTAGTAAATATTGTAATTTATGACTTGGCTAATTTATTTTTGGTATATATTTTGTATTTATTATTTTTATGTTGGTAAACTTATGTTTAGAGAATCAATGACTAAATTACTTGATTGCCTTGGCATTGCTGAGGCATCTTTCCTTAGGGAGGTTAACCACCTTGGCTATTATACCTGGAAAGTGAAAGAAACGTTACAATTTTATATTTTGGAGGTTAACTAGATTAAATCCCCTCCTTGCCTAAATTGAATAAGTTTATAACTTGCATTATTATCATTTTGATACTATATGTGTCACATACTGATGGTTGAGGAATATTAGCAATCTCTGGAGGAAAATTTAATTTTGTTTCATTTGTTTTATCAGGGTGATGTGGTGTTTCTTTCACCACCATGGGGTGGTCCAAATTATAGGACCATTGACAACTTTACCCTCGATTTATTCAAGCCACAGGATGGGTGCGTAGCAACAAATATGTTTTTTGTTCGTTTTGTTTAACACAAATGCATATCTATGAGTAAACTGGGGTTATTGCCTGTTGGATTTCTTAATTTCTTCGTAATAATATTATATGTTGTTTGCATGGATCAAGATGTTGAAAAAACTGATATGGTTATGAAGTGTTTTGGATATTGATGCAGTATAGTAATCATTATGCTTAAAGATAAGTTTTATTACGCAATATACTATTGTGCTTTGATTCCTTGGCCTTTTGGCTTCGGTACTTTATGTGTCCATTCTATTCAGGTTTCTTGTTTATGTGTCCATTCTATTGGACTAGGCATTTTGTTGTTTTTTTCCATTTTTTGTTTGATATTCAACAGTAGTTATTTATACAAACAAACCAGCATATATATTCTACCGTATACATTTGCTGCCATATTTAAGTAATTCTGAATTTGGATCATGATTTTAGAACTCCCTTAAAGTCAAATTAATTTCACCAAATTGATTCAACTTTATAGCTTTCTTAAACTGACAAGTACTCAGTTGGATTCCTGGGAATTCTGAATTAAGTTATCATAAGTTTAAATTTCTGGTACAGAAGAATACAAGAGTTACTTTTATGTTATGAAATTAACTAGGATGAACTTTGGAAGTTAATTGCAGATATCTTGGACTTATTTTTTCCAGACTGTTGCACTAGCAATTTAATTTTTGTATAAAATAATCAATTTGAATTGCTTAGGGGAGAAACTCTAACTTAGTTTTTTGATTGACAAATCAAGGAAGGGAACTTCTTTTGACTTCAGCAAGCTTCACAAATTTCTCTATCTCGCTCTCCCCCCTCTCTCTCTAATTGATTTCTCTTGTGATCTATGCATGAAATCATGAACATGATAGTAAATGCATCAATTTCATTATCTATTAATGCATCATAAGGTCTGTTCTTTTAGTTTCTTTATTTTTTATTGGAAATTTGGAAAGCCCAATTCCCCAATTTTCAACCTAGATTTAAATATTTTAGTTTCAACAATTTCTAGATTATTTTCAAATATATAAACCATCTGGATATTTATAGGAATGGTTCATTATAGGTTCTCAGGTCAGTTGTAGTCTTAAATTATTTTTTGGATAAAATCTTTCCACATTTGCGCAAGTAACAAAATTCCATAATGATAATGTGCAATTTAAAATCCTTGATTTCAATAAAAATTGCTTTTAATAAGGTATAAATATCTTCAAGTGTAAAAACTGGAAAGCAAAAATGAATTTAAAACTTAAATTTCTTTTCTTCGGTACCTATTAGATATACAATCTTGTGAGCTTTGTTATTGGCAGCTTCTTTATGCTTATGCATAAATCTTATATTCAGAGCTTCAGACTTGTGTGACAACATATGTACCTTGGTGTGATCTTACTCATTCCATTATAGCTAGTAAGCTGTCTTTTTTTTTTCCTTGCTGTTATTTATTTATGTGTTTTTTTTTGCTTGATGGCTTCTAAGTATAGTTTAATCTTTATTTTGCCAATTCATAATGGTTTCTGAAAAGTTTCATTTTATTGCACTTCAGTAAACTTCCCATAACTTCCACAATTATGCAAAAATTTTGTTGAGCTCACAAACCTCCACTAATTAGTTCCATTTCTGTACAAACAAAAATCTGGATCTGAGTAGAATTTAAAATCTTGCTTCTGGTGGTCTATTACAAAACTTACACTATTAGTTTCATTTCTGTATGGGCAAAAATCTTGAACTGAATAGAATTTTAAAATCTTGCTTCTGATAGTATCAAAGTAAACTCTCTCCCTCTACCTTGTCTCCTTACCACAGAAGTATCTGTAATGCAGGTATGGAATTTTTCACGTAGCTCAAAAAATAACACATAATATCGTCATGTTCTTACCTCGTAATATGGACTTAAACCAAGTGCAAGAACTTTCTTGGCTATCTTCTCCTCCTCTACCTGTTGAGGTATATAGTTTGGATGGATGCACTTTTTTTTTCCTCCTAGCCACAATGTGTCCTTGTATAAGATGGTTACCATGCACATCTACTTAGATTTCTCTCCTATTCTATACTAGCTCTTTTCTGATGTGCATTTTTTCTTGTGTATTTTTCATGGGGTGGGGAAAAGAAGCTATATATCAGGTCTTTGATCTCCAAGATTCTTTCCTTTAAACAAATACATGCATCTAGCTCTTTTATTTCATGAAATAAGGTTCCCTTTTTTTTTATGAATAACTGATTTGCACCATGCAGATTGAAGAGAATTATGTGAAAGGCAGTTTAAAGGGTGTAACTGTCTATTTTGGCACTATGGCATCAAGACATTCTTAGACTCTTAGTCATCTTAATCTTTCTCAGCTACAAACGAGTAAGTGTTATCCAATATTACTGTTGTGTGACCTATGTCTAAGGTCTTTTCTCTATGTATATCTCCATTCAAAGAGAATGATTTTCTATGGTTGGGATTTTGCAATAGTAAAAGCATAGAGTAACCAATAGGCTATAAGTGTATTCATTTTCTGGTATATGTCATCTAACAGGACATCGTTTTATGTAGTTGGAGCACTTGCTTCATTTTGGCATTAGAGCATGAGGCAGCATTCCTACGTACAGGAAATCCAAATTGAAGGATTTTGATCATTTTGTCTGTCTGATTTTTTTGGCCTAGAAGATCTTGAGTGGGAACTTTGGGTATGTCTCTGATCTCTTGAAGATGTGGTGTCTGTGGTGCACTACCAATTAGGCTGTCTTGTGATTTTCCGGTCTTCATGCAAGTACGCTTCTTTGTATGGCCATGCATAATTTATATTTTGAGCTTTCTTCCTTGGTTGTTGCAATTAGTTACTTACTTCATCCCTTGTTTCCTGCTGTTGATATTTTACCTAGATATTTATTTTGTTCCATCAAGGTTTGTAAATAGGCAGAGGACAAGAAGTAACCTTATACGGTAGCAGGAATTACTATTGGATGATACTTATGAAAACTTGGCACTATTCTTCTGACTTTTAGTTTAGCTTCTTCTTGGGAGTTGATTTTCTTGCCTCTACTGCAGTCCAAAACAATTAAGATTGGAAACCAAAAAAGGAAAAGAAAAATAAAAAAGAAGGTAGAAGGTAAGAAGCACATGAAGTTTGACCATTTCCCAGGTAAAAAGTTTTGAACATTCAAAGGTGGGACAATTTGAGGAAAGGTTCACTTAGATATTTACCATGAATGAGAATAAAACTAAGACTGCAATTCGATACTGAGAATCTGCAGGAGATTGCAGGAAAAGGGCCTTTTGATGATAGGAAAGAGAAAAAATAATTGACTTTCCTTTGTTTTCTTCTCGATTTGAGAGGAAAACATTGAGATCCTTTTAGCGGAGAGATGAGACTCTTTTGGAAAATTACTTTCCAAGGGGCACACATTTTCCTATGAACCAAACACATGAAAAGTTCCTTTTCCTTTGCTTTCTTATAGATTCTGTCCATCCAAACACAGCCCAAGGGAAACAATTTTGTAAGGGGAATTTTCATGACCTTCAAAAGAGGACATTATGGGAAATTTAACCATGGTGATAGTTACCTTTTCATGATGAGACTCTAGTACATTCAGGGAATGGGGTTTTTTCCTTTTTCTTTATATAATTGTTTGTGTCCCAATTAATCAGAATAAGGCATTTGGCTTTGATTGATTGATTATTACTTGTTTGCATGGGGCAGAAAAATTCTTCCTTGGGAGTTCCTCTTGCATGGACCAGATCATTATGTGGGTGATGTTTAAACTAAACATCACTGGTCTTTAATTCAGTTCTAATTGTTGTTCATTGAAAGTATTGATGAGATTTTAGATCAATGACTTCTGATAGGTTGGAAGCATTTGTCCTCAGATTTGGTTTCATCAGTCTTCTATGTGATATTTGGTGCTTGTCTGTGTATATGGTGCACTAATTATCACATATTTGATATGTGCCGTTTGTACAAAGGCTTCTATCCACAATTATTGGGGAAAATAAAGGTTTTTTAGGAATTCTTATTTGATCTCTCTTATTTGATTGCTTATCTCATGGATAGATTGGTTTAGTGACTAAGGTACTTTTTTTGTTTTTGTTTCTTTGCCATCTGAGATGTCTTTATGAACTTTAATGGTATGTTACCAATTTATAGTAATCTCTCTGCCCATGTACTATATTTTAGCTAAACATTTTTTCTCTCCTGTTCTTTCATTTACTTGGAGTGACTATTAATGTTGCATGATGATTTAATCAGAGGCCATTGTTACATCTCTGCATTCAAGTCTTAGTAATTATTTGAATATAGGCAGCTGCTTGAACATACTTATGTTTTGCTGTATAGAGTGGAGGAGAGTTTGGGAATTTTGAGCGTTCATATATGTGAGGGGAAATAGTCCTACATCGTCAACTCAAAGCTGCCCAAGAAAGAGGTAGGCTAGCTTGGATTTGGGTAAGTTTATGGGTGTTACTATAAACCTGAGAACCTAAGTTGATGGTTCTGATTGAAATAAATTGATTTACTACAAACTGTATGGATTTAAATTTTTTTGAAAAACCACAACTATATCGGGTGGGTATTGATTGTGTTTTCTTGAGGCGTAGTCACCCTTATCAAGTACCATGATTGTGCAGTGACGGGTGTTTTTCATGAGATGGTTTTACATGGGAGGCAATGAAGCCTGCATCACCTGTGATGAGAGTAGTTTGAGACATGTAGGCACTTGCCGCAGCTGTGTTATTGTGATCCATGGTAGTGGGGGTTTTGGGGGGTAGAGATTTATCTTGAGTGGTGTTCTTTGGAGGGGATAAGTTATCTTTGTAATAGCTTTGATTATGTGTATGGAGTCTAGTGGTAAATAGAATCACTGGGAGTTTGCTATCAGGAATAAGGGACAATTTTTTTATCTGTTCCAAGTGGTATACTTCTGCCTTGTAGGTAGTTTTGTTATGAGCAGGGTGCACGTATTGTCTGTTCCAGGAAGTTGGCTTCTGCTCCATGGGTAGAGTGTATGTTTCATATATACTTTTAGTGGTAGGATTGCCTGGAACCACTGTAATTTCATCTCACATTTTATTGCTGTGACATAACTGATCTGGGTTCCCTGGTCATTTTTACTGGGTGCTGCTTTATCAGATCCGAAATCTGGCCAAGTATGAAGAGTGGCCATCGGTGGCTACAAGTCCACATGATAGATATTTCAAAACCAAACTCGTATCAATATAGAAATGTATGATTAATCAAAAGGTACACAACCCTGAAATCCAAGAACCTCATCCAATGGAAAATAATTTAACAAGTAAAAATGAAATTTTCAGTTTATGATCTTGAACTTGTAAGTTAACAAATTAGTAAGTAAAAATAATAAAATTTACAATGAATGGAAAAAAAATTATTGGGGTTATGGAGCAGTGCATTTTTGGTCATCAAGGGTGTTGCCCACTACAGTGAACATAGTACCATAATTGAACTGGTAAGTTGAATTCAATAAATTTCTGATCCGTCTACAAAATGTGTTGGATCTTTTTTAGCTCCTTCTGTGGCTGAATGTGCACCAATTTGGGATCTAGAATATGAATTGATAAAAATCTCTTTTTTTGCAGCTTAGATATGTTCAGAATTATTACTGATTAAAAAAAAAGGATCTGTTATGTATAGTTTGAATGGAAGTCATGATAAGCAACGATTTACGAATCTGCAATTTTTTTGCATTATACAAAGCATATAGATTAGCCAATAGGCAGAAGTTTAGCAAGAAGTACAGATTCAACGCCAGTATGGATACATCAGAGTTTTTGAAAAGGTGCAGCTAACGATGGATTTGCTGATATGGAAAAATGGTTCAAAATATTTAGATAGTTAACAGGTATATGATACTTCTGCTTTATAATTTTAATTTCTTTGCTGGGCACTTGAGATGTGGAGGTCCGACAAGTATGAATAAATTTAGAGAGAAGGCAGGATTTTAGCTTGATATTTAGAGATGCTGGTTGAGACATTATGAAACTTCAGATGGTAGTTGCTTAATGTAGACTGTGATTGTTGTGGTGGAGCCTGTCTATTTAAAGTTCGTACATCTAAATGTTGGTTGGCCTTGATGAATATGCACCTACCAAAGGGACTGACATACATGGCATAATTCAGACCAGTGTTCAGGCCAGTCATATCCTGCTGGATAATATTTCAATGGAATGGAATCCCTCCTGAGGGGACCTTGCTTTCAATTCTCTAGCAGACCAGGGAGTTCCATTGCGTATTTTCATAAATCCATTCAGCTTCATATTCCTCTTCTATGAATATTGTTGTTTCTGATTCATATGCTTGGATTTCCAACAAAAGCCTTTCTTATTGTATTTTTTTATTATTGTTTTCATTCTGGGATAACATATGTTTTTGAAATATGTTCTTCAAGTCTATCAGTTCAGTTGCTCTGATAGTTTTTCAAATCTATTAGACTGGAATAGTCTAGCTCTCTTTAGCTCTGTATGTATGTTTTTGTGTTGCGGTGTGTGCTTTTTCTGCTTTTGGATAATATCAATGTAGAATGGAAATGAATTCCCTAGCAAATTATCTGTCCACTCACAACACCTGAAATTGAGCAGACAAAAGAGCAAGAAATGAAAAGAAATAGATAACCATTGACTAACACTTCATCACCAACTTCATGTTCTAAGTTGACCTTGTCTTTTTCCTTGGCTCAAAAACATACTTTAAGATTGAGTCTTTGATTGGCAGCACATCTGGAAACTCTTTCTTAAGCTTCGATCCATCAAGTTCATTGTTACTTCGTGGTGCAATGATCACTTTTGCTTGCTCCTCTAGTGTGAAATTCGTCCATTTGAAATCTGGATCTACATATTCCCTATACATCTCTAGGATTTGATTATGGTTAACCACCCCAGGATTTTTGAAGTTCCAAACTCCAGTTAAATTCCTTTTTGCCATCTCAATAGAGATTGGTAGAAGCTCATCCAAAACAGTCATGCTGTTTGGAATGTTAACTACTTTATCATACCGGGTTATCTTGGTGATGAAGTTTCTAGGATTCCTCAGATCCGAGGAGATTGGCATTCTTACCCTTAGTGTACATACATTCTGGTAATTGCTTAGCAAATCTTCAACCTGTTGAGAAACCAATCTGAATTTTGTTAGCAATGATCAGTGGTCTTTTATTATTCTTCAGGAACAGAAAAAACGGAAGGCACCATCCATGAACTCACCATAGCTTTGGTTTTGGAATAGAAGGAGCCAGTGAAGTTGGGTCTGTCTTCCTCCTTGAAACCGATTCCGCTTCCCTCAGGGTGAGCTTCATCATATTCAAATATACATCCGGTGGCGAAATTCACAAGAAGAAGGTCATGACTCCTGCACACATCGGCAAGAGTTAGGGTCCCAACTACATTTGTCTGAATTGTCTCCACCTGATGGGATTCGCACCAATCTACATTAGGCCTGCCGGTGACTCCAGCAGCATTGAGGACATGGGTAGGCCTCACTTCTCTCATATCACTCTCTATCTGATCCCTGTTCTCCAATCTTGCTTTCCCATATTGAAACTCAATCCCTTGTGTCTTGCAGATCTCCCCCAACAAACCACCAATCCAACCAGTCTTCCCATAGATCAAGAACTTCGACTTCTCCACTGCATCAGTTCTGCTGTTGTGCTTTTGACTCAAAGCTGGTGTCTGAGCCTCAATTACACTAGCTTCAGGCTTTCTCTCCACACCAGCCATGGCTAACATTCTAGGATGAGGAACAAGGGCACCTGAGACATCCCCCCACCAGCTAGCATTAGCTGTGTACCAGTCTCTGGTTATCCTAAGCCCTTCTTCCCATTTCGTCTTCTCTGTCCACCCAAGATCGGTCAGCTTCTTTATGTCAAGGAAGTACCTCTGGTCATTGAAGGGCCGGTTATCGACAAAGGTGATGGTCTTTTCAGGATCCAAGTTGAAGAGCTTGCATATGTCCCTTGCAACATCCATCACTCTCCTCTCCTTCTGGGTTCCAATGTTATACACATTCCCCACTTGGCCTCTGTGTAGGATAACATCAAAGGCCTCTGCAACATCCTCGCAATAGAGGTAGCTACGCACATTTGAACCATCACCATGTATAGGAAGCTGCTGACCACGCATGGCAAGGAGCAGGAACTTGGGAATTAGCTTCTCTGGGAACTGCATTGGACCATACACATTGTTGCCGCGAGTGGTAACGACAGGTAGTCCATATGACCTTCCATATGCCATGACAAGCATCTCTGCTCCAGCCTTAGTAGCGGAGTAAGGATTAGTAGGGAGGAGCTGACATGCCTCATGGTTACCGACAATGGCGTCTGCCTCTGTCTCCCCATAGACCTCATCGGTGCTGACGTGAATGAATCGCTGGATTGCAGGTCTTGCAGCTTTGCAAGCTTCCAATAGGACGTGCGTTCCATACACGTTGTTCTTGGTGAACTCGAACGAGTTGCCGAAGGAGTTATCGACATGGGTCTGTGCTGCAAAGTGCATTATGGTGTCAATGCCTTCAGTGATGAGGAGGTAGTTAACCAGATCTGCGCTCGTGATATCGCCTCGGACAAACTTGAAGTTCGGGAAGGAGTGAGACGGGTTTAAATTTTGGAGGCTTGAGCAGTAGTCGAGCTTATCGAGTACCACGATCTTGTAGTGAGGGTAGTTTTTGACGAGACGGTTGGTTACATGGGAGGCAATGAAGCCTGCTCCGCCTGTTATGAGAATCGTTTGAGGTTTGTATGCACCAGTGGCAGCATTGTTGTTAGCCATGGTGGTGGTAGTGGAGTGGAGGGGTGGTGTTTAGAGGAGGAGATGACTTGGTCTTTATAAGACTTTTTGGTTGGTTGTGTGTAGAGAGTTTTAAAGTAGAGGTAAGTTTGCTGGCTGGAAGTAGGCGTGGAAGAAGGGGTCCAAAAGTTTGACTTCTGCTTGGTAGGTAGTGTGTGTGGTTCATAGGTACTCTCTAATGAAGTGGGGTTGCCTGGAACCGTCATAATTTCATCTCACTTTAGATTGCTGTATTAACTGTTCCCCGTTCACGGGTCATTTCTATTGGGTGCTACTTTCGAGTTTGAAATGTGATCATCATGTGGGTGCAAATCCATATGACTTCCTTGGAGGGTAACATCTACTACCATATTTTACAGCATTGGGTTTTGCTCTCGATGTGGGATGCTGCTGCGTGGAGTGTTTCATTGTCATTGTTTTTTAGATTCACGTAGGCCCACCTGAAAAAATATTGACCGTGAGATTCTTCATATGGAATCAATTCATGCCTGTTGCAGTTTACAATGCAGAAAAATGTTGCAGAAGATTTCAACCCTTCATTGCAACTGTGCCCTCAAAGATGGTTGTTGGGCTACTTTTCCATGGAACTGCACCTGCCCATATATGGGGTTTCATGTCAAGATTGGATTTTCAGGCTCAACAATACCCAATAGCTGATTGTCACATAAAAAAAAATCAAAAATAGAAAAAGAAAGAACAAGCACCAATCAGTTTTGGTATTAAGAGGGTTCGATCGGAGATGATCTTAACTCTCTTTTTGATTTGATTAGCTGCATTGAAAGGGTACTGAGAATGTGGTTTAATAGGCTGGTTTTTGTAAATCCGAATCCGGCTGTTGAACAAAGTTAGGTTGGCACATAGTCCCGGTGGCAGTGATCCCACGTATGTGGGGAAATCAATTTAGTAGGAATACTGGACTGGACCCGATTTGCATCTCTTACAGCATACGTTATATACACCCCCTCATATTTATGGGAGGGCCCACCATTCATTTGAAGGGTCCCACCATTCATTTTGAGGGGCCCCACACATCTCATGTGAGGAGTGTATACAGCATATGCTGTAGACAATGTCCATCTGGCACAACCATCGGCTGGTGAATAATGACAACTTCAGGTATCTTGAGGATGGTCCATGTCCGGTCTTGCTAGTGTGTTTTGGTGCTAAATATTATCTTGATCATTATTTTACGTTATCTACCTATAGGACCTTGGGAAGCGTGCCTGAATTAGACCATACTTATATAAAGTGACCATCTAAATCATTATCACAATGCACTAATTTAAGGGTATAATTGTCTTTTCCTAAAATCTAAAAGAGGGGGACAATCAATGCGGATATTACGATCCTCATAAGCCATTAATCCCTTCTTAATTTCTACCAAAAATATTAATCCCTTCTTAATGCCTACTAAGCTCTCCATGACCCTTTGATCATGGATAATTATAGATCGATGATGGAAATGCATGATTGAAATACTGAAGAAAAGACGAGATAGGGCGAAGTCTGCAATGGCAGACTTTGGTGGAACATCATTTCCGACGTTAATGTGGGCGTAATCACGCGTATGGCATGTGTCTTTCCCGGTTTCCCCCTCTGAGAATCTCAGTTTTGAAGAGCTCCACCAACACACTCTACGGTGATCTAAATTTTTTATTTGTGGAAAAAACTTCACAAATCACATGTTAGTAAATTTATGTCTTATAGTTGATAACACAGTGTAAAAGGAGGGAAAAAAAAATGCATATACACAACTACGTACCTATCTATACAGGTTTATTTATGGAAATAATTGAATGTATGTATATGTTTATCAATTTATGCATCTAACTAAGTTTGACTGAGTTTGGGCTTGTTGGGACATATAGCATGAGTCCGAACTCAACCCAAACTCAAATTCAGGCTGAAATGAGGCTCAGCGCAAACCCAAAATAAATATCGAGTTCGTATTCGAGTTAAG
Organism: Buxus sempervirens; assembly: GCA_947561395.2. Taxonomy (NCBI): domain Eukaryota; kingdom Viridiplantae; phylum Streptophyta; class Magnoliopsida; order Buxales; family Buxaceae; genus Buxus; species Buxus sempervirens. The sequence continues at coordinate 34,572,360 of OX387189.1, forward strand.
TTGGGTGAACTTTGGAGGATTGATGACGTCACTTGAAATTATTTTTACAACGACTAATAAGATCTTGTTATATGGAGCATCTCATGGTTAGTGCTTCAAGTGGCCCCACTTGAAACACTAACTCCGCCAGCAGCAAAAACCAATTCATGAACAAATTTCATAAAAGGGAAACTGAACCGAAACCATTTGAGGGCAATGCAAATCTAATAGGTTCGATTCGCTACCCCTCGAAGGTAGGGTTGCTTATCAGGCTTGCCCGGCATGGCACAGGCATGGTTAGCCCGTGCCTATTGGGCCACGGGTCAGGTTATTTGGCACGGTTAAGGGTGGGCGGTGCCGGGCTGCGGGTCGTGGGCCACACGTAATAATTAAAAAAAAAAGGATTAAAGAAGGTTTTTGAAAAAAAAAAAGGTTGTCTACGTAGCATATATATTTTGTAAATTCTTTACTTTTCTCTTTTAGCTTATGGATGGCACGTAAACAGTTCTTGAAAATGCAACAGTACTTACATATTGGTGAACTGTGCCAAGACGAGGAGTTGCAAAAGTGTTACTTGCGTTGATTATTGCTAGACTGTTCAAACAATAATTGATGCAAGTAACACTTTTGCAACTTCTATTTAGACGTGAAGGGGCAGAAATGAAGAAAGTAAAAAAAAAATGATAACTTTGTAAAAGCCTTGTTCAACGATTTGCTAACGGTCTGGCTCAGGGATGCGCCCATGTGAGCACTATGTCTCTGCCCGTGTATACACAAATTTTGCGTTTGAAATCAAACGGATCAGATGTGCCAATACAAATGACTTTTTATTTTTATTAAAAATAATGTAGGGTACAGATCTCTGTGATTCCTTTGATTCTTTTCTTCACAAATCTTCGATTTGAGGGCTAAAATAGCTTGATCCCAAATCGGTTTTCAGCTTTCCAAACTTCACGAAAAGCAGATAAAATGGTAGATCTGGTGGATTCCACGTGTAGATCTGTGCTGGATTTGAGGAATAGTCTTCGGCTTGATCTTCGGCTTTTGTGCTTGTTGAAGATCTTGGAAAACTTTGGTATTTGATGTAGATCTCTGGGCTGTAGAGCGTGTCAGAGACTGGATGTTTGAATCTTCAGATCTTGAATGCAATTTTTAATCTTCAAGTCTTCAATTCTTCAAGGCTTGTTGGATCTTCAGAACAGCAACACTTCAATTCTTCAGTGATTTAGATCTTCAGAACAGCAGAGCTTCAGTCTTCAGAGTAGCAGAAATTTGATTCTTTTCTTCTGTAGACTTCATGTGTCTTGAATGAAGAGAGAACCACCCTATTTATAGATGTTGGGAGGATAGAGCTCTCTAGATTTAAAACTCTTGAGAGAGTTATCACAAGTTGTAGATAATTCTCTATTTGTTTGAAGAATTATCAATATTTAAAGATAATTCATCTAAAAACTCTTGAGATAATTATCACAAGTTGTAGATAACTCTCTATTTTTTGAATAATTATCCATATTTGAAGATAATTCATTTTTGAGAATTATCAATATAATAATCCTTCAAAGGGGCCCCACAAGCAATTTATTAGCTATTTTAGAGATTATATAATTTTATCTCTAAGTGGGGTCCATACTTTTGTGAGATTTTGCCACGTGGCATCTCAAAATTTTCTCTTCCTACAGCCCGCCATTAGCAAAATCGTTGAACATGACTTCAAGAAGAAAATAAAGAAAGCAAAAAAAAAAATTTTTTTTTGATAACTTTCTTGGAGTCTTATTAAGAGATTTGCCAATGATCGGCCTAGGGACACCCCCATTGAGCATTCTGCCGAGTGGGAAGGGTTAGGCCTATTTATAAAAAACCAAAAATGGCTTTTTACCACCTTTGCCCTTAATATGGCTGTTATTTGACTGTTGGAAGGGTAGAAATTGTCATTTACAATTAATTACAAATATACCCCCATAATATGGTTGTTGGGGGGGGGGTTAAAATTGTAAAAAAAAGAAGTAAAAAGCAACTTTTTAGGTGTTGGCATGTCGGGCCCAATCCAGTTAGGCCTGCTTGACGCGGGCCCACTAGGAGGGCAGGGGCCGTGCTATGCCAAGTCGCTCATGAGCAAGCTTTAAGTGCGTTGGGCCGTGCCGTGCTCGTGCCGGCCCAGCCTGATAAGCAACCCTACTTGAAGGGATGGTTTATTGTTGCATGGACGAAAATGAAATTAGATATTCCATATGAGTGGAATCAAGCATGATTAAATTTTTGGAAGAGACATTGGAACGAGGGTTTCATTCTTTCAAGAAGCAAGGGTTTTGTTTTCTTGCAGAGAGATCCCCTTATAAATTACACTAGGTTTCATCTTGTTAGTTGCGAAGCTATGGTTCGTTCTCGCAGGGGTTGTTCTCAAGAAGCTAGGGTTTCGTTTCTTGCAAGGTTCGTTTCTTAAGAAGCTACGGTTCCGTTCTTGTAGTAAAGGGCTTAGTAGAGGGTTCGTTCTCGTGAAAGCTGGGGTTCGTTCTTGTCTTGCCTTTTAGAGGGTTCGTGCAGTCGATTGCCTTTCTGAGGGTCCTGCGGAACCTAGAGGTACACTATCATCTGTTTGATTGAGCTGTGCTTCAGGGCTATTACAAACCATGGATGATTGTGATGAAGAGGAAGATGACAAGGATGATGGTAGGGAGTGGTGGCTGCCTGTTCTTGTTTGGATGTTTGGCTGGATTTGTGTGAGGACAACACCAAACAGAATACATAGAGATGGTGTTGGTCACTTGGTTGACCACCCCATGCTCTTTGTTTAGTTGGTGTTCTATTACATAAACCTCAATCCCCCCACTGGGACCGCAGACAAACCTATCTCGTTGCCCCCTTCCTCCACCTCGATTTCTACTCATTGCTAGATTCAAATCGCAAGGTCTTTTGTGGGTTATAGTGGTGATTGTTATGATGATATTTTTGCCCTCCAATTTTCGTACTAGCCCATCCCGGATGGTCGACTGTTGAGCCTTCAAGGCCGATGATGCTCAGTTTTATTTTTATGGTTGGCGTATTTTGTCTCTTTTGATGGCACTGGTTTATTTTGTTCATGTTGTTTGGTTCTATTTCAATTTGCAGCAGCTTGTTCTATGGGATTATGCTGGCGTGCCAGTGACGACCCCTTTTCTTGTTGGATGTTTCACACATCTGACAGCCTTCCCTTTCAGGGGCTTTTCAATCCGCCTTGTTGCGGACCCTTTGGTAAGCATTTCCAATAGTTTTCTGTTGATTGGCATGGTTTAGTCCACTTGCTTTTGCCTCGTTCGTCTAGTTGTTGTAGATTGTTGGGATTTGATTTGATGCTATGCATCTTTGCATCTCTTTTATTTTTGGCCGTTCACTGTTTTTCGAGATGGATGTAATCACCACACATGTATTTTAGAACTTTCTTAATGAAATTGCTTGACCTAGCTTTTTAGTGAGGAAAAAAAAAAGAAAAAGACAAAAAGAAAAAAGGTATTGAAATTGAAAAGACAATATAATTAAAAGAGGAAGTGTCCTATTAAGCCTTGGCCATGTCTTTCATTTGGTCAACTAAATCTACAACGAATCCGTTCTGGGTATCTTCATTCAGTAAAAAGTCCCTCCACTTCCTTTGATTGGCTCTAAATGTGATTCCAGGCTCGTCCTCAACATTTACCATAACCGTCTTAATGGCTTCACAGACATCGTCGCTGCAAAAATAACCATCCTCATCTCTCCTATTGACCTCCACCGCAGTCTTCATGTCCCCACTAAAAAGCTTCGAGTTAAGATACTGGTCACCCTTCAATGGCAACAACACAAGTTGGCAATCGTTCACCAGCGCTTCCGTTACAGAGCTGAACCCCGCATGGCACAAGAAACAACCCACGCTACTGTTCGCCAGGATGAGCTGCTGCTGCACCCATCCTGTTTGCACCAAACCTCTGCCCTTCACCCTCTCGTCGAACCCTTCCGGCAGAGCATACTTCAATCTCTCGTCGCCATTGCCGTCGGAAAAATTCAGAACCAAGAAGAAAGGCAGACTCGTTAACTCCAATCCAAGAGCCAGCTCTTTGATTTGTTGAACATCGAGAAACGTTTCACTCCCGAAAGAGCAGAAAATGACAGATCTTGCCGGGAAGGAGCCCAACCAAGTTTTCCATCTCGGTTCCAGAACGTCGGACGGTGGCTCTGGAACCAACGGACCGATCAAGAAAATGGGTTTTCTGAACTGGGTCTTGATGTAATCTACGTAAATGCCTTCCATTTGGGCGCAAGTCTTGATCACTATGGCGTCGCAACCGTCCACGGAGGATTTGACGCGGTCGTAAACGTGGGGATTACCGTGGAAGCTCTTGAAGACATACGTGAGGCCTCGCGCTTCATGTGTTTGCACGGAGGTAACGGACGAAGTTGGAGGAAACCCATGTGGGGGTCTCTTGAAGTCATTGGCGGTGGGTGATTCCCCGGCGGGAGTAAACCTATTTGGGACAACCATATAAGCGGTGGAAGCAGCACTGAAGACTGTGAAGTAGAGGGATTTGATACCGAGCTCAGAAGCGATGGAAGGGAGCCATTGATGGGCAAAGTCGAAGAAGACGAACTGGGGTTTGAGTTGAGATAAAAGGGTCTTGATTTGGGGTGCCATTTTGTCGACTGCAGTCTTGAGAAGCTCGGCCATGAGAGGTGGCATGTCAGTAGTGCTGTCGAGGCCGGGAGGAAGGCCGTCGACATGTGGGATATTGATGGGGACGATCTGAACGTGAGAGCGAAGAACCAGCGAGTTCAAGATGCGTGAGATAGTTCCTGGAGCAGATACGAAGGAGATTTTGATGCCATGGGAAGAGAGCTTGTTGGAGAGCTGTACAAAGGGACCAATGTGGCCGAACGCCAACCATGGCAACATCGCTACATGTAGCCTCGCTGTTGCTGGCTCTTCTGATGGTCTGATTTGCTGCTCCATGAACGGAGAGAAAAAACTTACTCAATTATTTTCTCGAAGCTAAAGTGAGTTCTGTCCATTTTTATTGTGTGAGTGACATTTTAACAGATACTGATATTATTTATAAAAAAGTTTGTTTTTTTGTACAAGTGATTGTCAGTGGGTGCCATGGATGATTTAAATCTATTCACATTGTTAACCAACTGATTGCTAAAAACCAACATGTTTTATTAAAAAAATTGATTTTTTTAATATGTGAATGACAATCATCCCCCTCTTCCCTTGGGTGCCATGGATGATTTAAATCTATTCACATGGTTAACTGATTGCTAAAAACCAACATGTTTTATTAAAAAAATTGATTTTTTTAATATGTGAATGACAATCATCCCCTTCTTCCCTTTACTAGCAGTATAGATACGCTTTTACACGAGTCGATTTCCTCTGCTCCCCTAGTTGTTGCTCCTTGTTTGCTCCTTCAATCATCATGCGCCAGGCGTCCCTGAAGGGTCCCACATAACCGCTGGGTTAAGAACTTGAGTTAAGATTTAGGTTGACAGCTTGCATCCCAAAAGGCCCCACCATAACGCCTCTCTCTCTCCCTGTCGCTTTTCTTCCTCTGCTCTCTCTCTCTCTCCCTCTCTATCATCTCTCTCGCGGCTCTCTCCATCTATCGCCTCTCTCTCTCTCTCTCTCTCTCTCTCTCTCTCTCTCTCTCTCTCTCTCTCTCTCTCTCGCCACTCTCCATTGGTTGTTCATTCACATGACATAGCAAAATGTAAACGAAGCAAGATCACGAAAGATGATGCAACATTGTTCTTCGGTTTAATCTCTGCAATTTGGCACCCTTTTGGTCGTTTTGATTACCCTTAGAATTACACAATAATTTGCACGCGTTCTATCGATTTTTTTTGGAGAAACCCACAGTATGGATTTTGATGTTTTCAGTCATGTCAATAAAAGTTTTTTGCTGGGGTTCGAACAGGTAATCGGAGAAATGAGTACAGGAAGGCAAAGGAGACAACAAGGATTGACTGATCTTGCCGCTTATCGAGCTCCAATCTTGCCATAAAATTTATTCCAAATTTCGTATAAAATTCATTGATATGCAACTAAAACCTCCATTAAAAAAACTAAAGGAAAAGAAAACCATAACCCATTCCATTTAAAAAGCTCAAAATAATTAATACTTCTTCATCTAGCTATTATATAGCTATTATATTGTAAACATAATACACTTATACACCCCATTTCCCAGATTTGAAGAGAGGCGATAGAGGAACAAAGAGAAGCCACGAAGAGAATGAGCAGAAGGAGAGAAGCGGGAGTGAGAGAGCCTTTATGGTGGGGCCCTTTGGATGCAAGTTCGCAATGTAACCCTTAACTCAAATTATTAACGCAAGTGACCACGGTGAGGTCTTTTGGGGACACGTGGTGCGTAGTGCGTGGTGAGTGAGGGAGCAAATGGGGAGCAATAATAAGGGGAGCAGAGGAAATCGACTCATTTTACACACTATCACTTCAATTGCAATATATTAATGTTTTGTTGCTACCTTAGGCTGCGTTTGGTAACGCTTTTTGGAAGTACTTTTTTGCTTTCGAAAGCAAAAAATTGCTTTTAAAAGCAAAAGTACTGTTTGGTAACGCACACGAGAAGCAATTTATTAAAAGCAAAGAAGCAATTTTATTGCTTTTCACCGGAAGCAACAAAACGTTGCTTCTCAATTTTTTTACAAAATTGTTTTATTGCTTTTAAAACCCCTTGATACTAGGCATGCGCGGCGGGCCGGCCCGGCACGCCTCAGGCGTGCTCGGGCGGGCCGCGGGCCAGCCGTGCCGCGGGCCAGGCCCGCGGCACGCCAGGCCCATTTGCCCAAAACCTCAGCCCGGCACGGCACGCCCCAGCAGGCGTGCCGTGCCGGGCCTAGCCCGCCGGGCCGCCGGCGGGCCAGGTATTAAACTTGATTTTTTTTTAAAAAAATAAAGAAAAAATTCAAAAAAATCACCAAAAAATCCAAAAAAATCATTAAAAAATTCTGAAAAATATTTTTATTATTCACAAAATTGTTTTACACATATTTAGATAGATTTTGCTAAAAAAAATATAAATTACACCAATTAAAGACTTAAAGTAGTCTAATTAAAAACCATGGATTTAACAAATATATTTAATTAGAGATTTTATAACAGTTTTTTTGGCTTATTTATACTTAGTTATTTTCTTAGCTTTAAATGATTATATAAGAGTTTCAACAATCATGGAAATCCTTAATTTTTAGGTAAAATATTTTAATTATGATATTATTGTTGCAAGAAATCAATTTGTTCTAGTGGTTAAAGAGATAGGTTTTCAGCCTGTTGGACAAGGTTCAAGTCTTGTTACTAACAATTTTTGGGTTATTTAAATTAATTGGGCTTGCTGGCACGTGGGCCTGCCATTAGAGCGTGCCCAGCGGGCCCGCACGCGGGCCAGCCCGTCTGGGCGCACGGGCTAGCCCGCTTAGGCACGCGCAGCCCGCGCCGTGCGCGGGCCCGGGCCAGCACGCGAGCCCGCGTGCCGCGTGCCGCGTGCCCTGGCGGGCCGTGCCCCCAGGGCCCTAGGCCCGGCACGGCACGCCCCAGTGGGCGTGCCGTGCCGTGCCAGGCCCGTGGCGTGCCCGGGCCAGCCCAGGCATGCCACAGGCGTGCCGGGCCGTGCCGTGCTCGGGCCGGCACGGCCCGTTGCTCATCCCTACTTGATACCCTATTGCTTTATTTCTATATTAAAGATGATGCCTCCATACCCACTTAAGAAGCAACAACGTATTGTTATTGCTAGAGCCGGCAAAATGCCAACCGACCCGACGGGTCAACCCGATTATAAACAAGTTGGGTTGACCCGTTTATTAATTGGGTTGGCCAACCCGCCAGTAATCGGGTCAACCCGATTATGACCCGCCAACCCGACAGGTAACCCGATTGAAAAAAAAAGATTGCAAAAGTATAATGTTTCGACCCGATTAACCCCAAAACCCGACCCGAACCCGGTACAACCGGATCCAATTAACCCCTAACCCTATTTTAATAATATTTTTTGAAAAATAACAGTAATCGGGTCAACCCGATTATGACCCACCCGATAGGTAACCCGATTAAAAAAAAATGGCAAAAGTATCATGTTTCGACCCCGATTAACCCCAAAACCCGACCCGAACCCGGTACAACCGGATCCAATTAACCCCCCAACCATATTTTAATAATATTTTTTGAAAAATAAAAAATAAAAATAATAATAAACGGGTTGGCGGGTTGAACCCGTTTATTGGCGGGTTGGGTTTGGGTTGGGGGTTTTCCAACCTGCCTTAATTTAGTCCAACCCGATTATGAGCCGATTAACCCCAACCCGATTATTTGAATGTAATTAAATGACTATTTTATGAATCTTTTATAATATTGGACTTATATTTTTGAGTATATTTCTAAGTACAATACATAAATTGTGTACAATACTTTTATGAAAGTAAAAAGCAATTTCTATGGTACTGCAATTACCAAACATGCTTTTTTGCTTCTTAGAAGCAAAGCAAAAGTTTACCAAACGCATTTGCTTCAAGAAAATATCTTTCAAAAAGCATAAAATTGTTTTTTTACTTTCTTGCTTTTAGAAGCAAAAAAGCAAAAGCATTACCAAACGCAGCCTTAGTCTCTGTCATGTGAGGCCAAAGGTCGGCCCTGTTTTGGACCCTTTAGAAAACCCAGTAGGGCTTACGTAGGCCCTGTGTTTGCGTGGACCAACGAAACTCAGGCTAGGCCCAATAGCCTGATAAAAATAGAATTTTGCATTAAAAACAGGAGGTGTACTGTCATGCTGTCATCTATGAACCACATGACTCAGACATCGTTGAACCAACTCAATCGCCCGGTCATGTCTAGCCTGGTTTGTGGCTATTTGAACCAAGGGAGGGTTTTGGGTTGCACTATCACTCCCCCATAAGATGGAGCTTCGGCCCATGGACCACTATTAGGTGGGTCTTCCAATGAGGCTCACAACATCCGACCCACTCACTTTGGCAAAAGGGGCTAAACCAAGATGTGGCCCATGCTGGCCCACTCAAAACCCTAAATCCCAAGTGAAGCCCGGGCATGCCCAAACGGATCTGTGTCCCTTCTAGAGGCCCAAACAAGCCTATACCATTGGTGGCCCACACAGGCCCATTTAGGCCCAACTATGTTAAGTCAATATGAGAAATGACTTAAACATTGAAATTGCGATTAATGGATTTAAATATTGAAAAGGCAATTCGAGTTATACTATACTAGCAAATTGCACGTATGTAAAAAAATAAGGAAGGGAACAGTTGTAAAACCGCTCAAGTTTTAAAGGAATTAGGTAGTCATGACTATTATACCTTTTATTAAAGAATCTTAAGATTGATTTGTAAGGGTTTTTCAGAAAATGTGTACATTCAGATTGGCACTATTCCCAAGGGACCTCTTCTCATTATATATAGTATAGATATAGATAAATTACCTTTCCCATCTTAGAATGTACAAGAGGATATAAATGCGAATTTATTATAATATAGGGGCATGAATGCAAAAGCCCTTTAATAAATTATGATAATGTTTGTCATTAGCATATTAAAAAAAATCAAATTTTTTAATAAGTCATGTCGGTTGTTAGCAATGAGTTAAACATGTGATTACATTAATTAAATTAAATCATCTATGCTACCCCGTGACTAGTGTGATACACTAAAAAAACAAACTTTTTTTTCTAAACGATAACAGTGGCGCAAAATTGATTTTAGTGATAGTTTATGAAAACAATTCAGATTCAGTCACTCAATTTTGGATAATTAGAAATTAGTGATAAATTTTCAAGATATTTGAAAATAGGTGTCATTTTACTATTTATGAACAATAATGCCTCTACTGATATATTACAAGTCCCAATACTAGATTTACACATCTAATAACATGACTTATAAGTCTTTAAACTAGATTTACAAGTCTACTAATTAGGTTTACAAATCTTTAAACTAGATTTACAAGTCTACTAATTAGGTTTACAAATCTTTAAACTAGATTTACAAGTCTTAAATTTGGGTTTAAATCCTTGAACGGGACTTATAAGTGTATAAAATAAATTTGCAAGTACAATAACATTGTTTATAAGTCAGTGAAGTGGTTGTTACAAGTATTTTAAGTGAATTTACAAGTCTAGTAGTAGAATTTACAAGTCCCTAATAAATATACATCGAGGGCATGGTTGATCGCACAAAGTAAAATGATACTCACTTTTTAATATCTTCAAAAGTATCACTAATGTCTAATTACCCAAAATCTGTGATGAGACTGCATTATATTTGGAAAGTATCACTAGAATGTCAAATTCCCCTTGAAAATGATGGATAAAACTTCCTTCGGTTCACCTTCGAGAGCAAGTCTCTCTTTCTTTTTCTCCCTATCGATGGAGCACCAAATGAGACCATCAGAAGAGCCTGCAATAGCTAGGCTACATGTAGTGATGTTGATATGGTTGGCGTTCGGCCACATTAGTCCCTTTGTACAGCTCTCCAACAAGCTCTCTTTCCATGGCGTACAAATCTCCTTCCTTTCCACTCCCGGCAATATCTCACGTATCACAAACTCCCTTGTTCTTCACTCTCACGTTCAGATCGTCCCCATCAACATCCCACATGTCGACGGCCTTCCTCTCGGCCTCGACAGCACTGCCGACATGCCACCTCCCATGGTGCACCTTCTCAATATAGGTTGACCGAATGGTACCCCAGAGGCCCAGATCAAGGCCCTTTTATCTCAACTCAAACCCCAGTTCATCTTCTTCGACTCTGCACAACAATGGCTCCCTTCCATCGCTTCTGAGCTCGGTATCAAATCCCTCTACTTCAGAGTCTTCATTGCTGCTTATACTGCTTACATGATAGTCCCAGCTAGGGTTACTCCCATCGGAGAATCACCCATCGTCGAAGACTTGAAGACACCCCCACATGGGTTTCCTCCAACTTCGTCCATTACCTTCGTGCAAACCCACGAAGCTCGAGGCCTTTCATATGTCTACAAGACGGTAATCTCCACATTTACGACTGCGTCAAATTTTGCATGGAGGGTTGCGACGCCATAGTCATCAAGACTTGCACCCAAATGGAAGCCATTTACATAGATTACATCAAGACCCAGTTCAGAAAATCGGTCCGCTAGTTCCGGAGCCACCCTTCGGCGTTCTAGAACCGAGATGGGAAACGTGGTTGGCCTCTCTCTCGACCAGATCTATCATTTTCTTCTCGTTCGGGAGCGAAAGCTTTCTCGATGTTCGACAAATCGAAGAGGCTGCCCTTGGATTGGAGTTAATGGGTATGCCTTTCTTCCTGGTTTGAGGAGATTGAAGTCAGCTTTGCCGGAAGGGTTCGAGGAGAGGGTGAAGGACAGGGGAGTGGTGCACACAGGATGGATGCAGCAGCAGCTCATCCTGGCGAACAGCAGCGTGGGTTGTTTCTTGTGCCATGCGGGGTTCAGCTCTGTAACAGAGGCGCTGGTGAACAATTGCCAGCTCTTGTTGCTTCCATTAAAGGGTGATCAGTACCTCAACTCGAAGTTTTTAGTGGAGACATGGAGGCTGCTGCGGAAGTCAACAGGAGGGATGCATGAGGATGGTTATTTTGGCAAAGAGGATGTCTGTAAAGCCGTTAAGACGGTTATAGTGAATGTTGAGGAGGAGCCTGGAATCACAGTTTGAGCCAATCAAAGGAAGTGGAGGGACTTTCTCTTGGATAAAGATACCTAGAAAGGATTTGTAATGACCTAAAAATGACTTTCTGAGTTTTGACTAAGTCAAACAATTTACCAGTCAATGTCTTCTCATTTTAGACTTTTAACTGGTGCTAAACACCCAACTTCCTATCAGCACATACATCGAATCCCAACTCCTCCTTAAACCCTAACCATCCATAGCATGTCACTTCCTCTTTCCTATATATATATATGTTCTTTTCTTTATCTTTCTTTCCTCTTAGCCGCCCCACTCACCCTCTCTCACATCTGACCCTCTCTTTTCCTCTGCTTCATCTCACTCACTTTCTTTTCCTCTCACATTTCCTTCTTTATATGCTTACCTCCATGATTTGATAATGAACTCATGAAAAGAAGCATATGAATTATGCCTTACTTTACGGGAATGTTCAGATTTAATTATGAGGTGTGCAAAGTTGATCTCTATGAATATATTTAAAATCTTGGCTTGTTAGTTTAATGAAGTTTATATTGTATTATAATTAGATTATATGTGTGGCAGTGAGTCATGGCATCATGTCTCTTTTGGTATGGTTTTGTTCATCACATGATCATGGCATCTCATCTTATCATGATGATGGTGTGCTAAAAAGGTATGACAGAGAGACAAGAAAAAGGAAAAAAGGATTAAAAGGCTACTATTTTGTCTTTTGTGTGGGGAGTGAGAACGAATGAGAGGGAGACAGAAAGAATGGGGTTGTCTATTTTTATTTTTTATTTATTTTTAGGTGAGATAGAAGAGAGAGAACGTAAAGGGGGAAATTAAACCACCAAAAAAAAAAAGCAAAGGGGGAAATTGAGAAAGAGAGAAAGGATGAGATGGGTTGACTATTTTGTCTTTTATGTGAGGTGGAAGAGAGATAAAGAAATGGGGTTGGCTATTTTGTCTTTTAGTTAAAGTGGAAGAGAAAGAAGGAGATGGGGTTGTTTCATGTACCATAACATAACAATGTGTGCATACACCCCATTGTTGTTTATATATTTGAAATTATATGAGTTGGTGCAATGTTTAATAATTGTCAAATTTAAATCAAAGCATGGCATGTTGAGTTGGTAGTTTTAAATGAAACATGATTATATGAATATGAGTACTACTAGTTTCTTGATACTAGTCTAGTACCCAACACCAAGGGTTGTTGGGAGATTAATGTTTGTACTGTTGACACGAGTTGCTAGTTTAGTACCTAGCATTTTGAGATGTCTGGGATGATGATTAAATTGTACTGCTAGCCACGTTAGTTCAGTACCCGGTGTATAACTAACCACTGTGATGATTGATACGTGATTGTACTCACTAGTCCAGTACCTAATATGAAGACTGGAAAACACTTATATGGTGGTACTTCTAGTTGTGAGACCACACATTAGTTAAGTAGTCTGCCAGGGACGTTCTATTGGGAGTGTGTTTATTGCTAGTATGTAGTAGGGCTGGTAATGGGTCAGATATATATCCGAATCCGACCCGAATCCGATCCGAAATTACCGAATTCGGATATAGGATTTAGATTCATAGTTCGGATACGGATCTCGAATTTCGGATCTGAAAAAATTTGGATTCGGATTCGGATATACATGTATCTGATTCGAAAAAGATCCAAACCGAAAACATACTTATAGTATATATAAACTTAGCCCAGACCATGGTTCAACCATAAGTTAAAAGGGTTAAATCATCATTTGATCATTAAACACTTGGATTTGTGTTAAAATTTATAGTTAAATTTACTTTAATTGTTTAAATTGTTTTTTAAAGTTTCAAGTTCAAATAGGCTCGAATTTGGATTTCTGATCGAATTCGGATTTCAGTTTTGAATTCGGATTTAAGATCGGATATCGGATTTCGGATATTCATTGAATTTCGAATTCGGATTTAAGTATTAAAGATCCGTCGGATATCGGATCGAATTCGGATATCGGTAAATTTTTTTCGGATCAGATTCGGATCTTAGCAGATCCGTACCATATTCGACCGATTGCCACCCCTAGTCTGCAGTAGTTTAGTACCCAGTGAGGGACGCTCACTGGAAGAGGATACTGAGATGATTGTATTATCATATATAATGCTAATTCAGTACCCAGCGTGGCCTAGATGTCTATTCGGATGTGATGATGATATTAGATGGTTATTATTTCTTTATATTCGGTTATTTATTTCTGTTATTTATATTTCTGTAAGGTGTATGTCTATAAAAATTCATAGGTAAGTATTTGTAACTCTTTAGATCAAAGTTTAATTATTTGGTGTTAATCATGTTTAATTTATTATTATTATATTAGAATGCATGATCCCTTATGTAGAATATTGTTAATATTAATGTATATATATAAATATGTTATGAATCACACTTAGGAAAACTCTGCATGCTTATTGTTAATAATATTAAATATCTATTTGGTGTATATATATTATTTAAATAAGGAATATTATTCATATTCTCATACGAGGTGTATTAGCCTCACTTACTAGGTTTTTTCGAGACTCACCCCTTATATTTTTACTGGAAACCAGCAATCCTGAGATAATGAAATGTGGTGACAGGATGGTGATTGGAATGATGAACATGTTGTTTGAGATGTTATTGCTTTGGCAAGAATCTTTGAGTTAATGTATTTTATGAACCATTGGGGTTCAAGATTGTAACTGGGTGTATTTGGATAAACCATGGTTTGAGCTGGTTCAATTTTGGTTTTGAATTGTTATATTGGTTTAATTTCTGCTGTAACTCTTATTGAAGAAATATTAAGTGAAATTTTCAAGTATTTATTGGGAAATAAATGTATTTTGGGATTCGCTTACGAGCAAGGTTACGCTTGGTCCTACTCATGCATAGTAAATCATGAGGTGAGGATTTAGGGCGTGACAGGATTTGTTGTAGATTTGGTTGAGCAAATGAAAGCCATGGCAAAGGCTTGATTAAGAAGATACTTCATGGTTTAATTACATGAAGAATCAGGTTTGTCTTTTTCAATTTCCTTCTTCCTTTTTTACTTTTCATGTCTTTTCCATTTTCCTTATTTTTTTATGGGAAAATTAAGAAAAAGTTCACTTTTTACCAGTATTTATAAAAACAGTCCATAAAGATATCATTTTACAAAAAAAGTCACCTTTTAAAAGTAATTGACCGGAAGGGTCACTTTTAAAAAATTTAAAAAATAATATCATTTTATTCTAACTAAAACAAGCTTGTGTCCACGTATGATGCACTCATATCTCAGGTAGTATGCGCGTGTCCCATGTATGATGTGTGTGCTTGTATCCTACGTAAATGCACTTGTGTCCACATTACTTACTGTCTCAAGTAAAGTAATCATCAAATTTAATTATTTTTGAAGAGTTATCATGTAATTTAATTATGATAGACTGTTTTTATAATTATTTACGAAAAGTGGCCCTTTCAACAATTCGGCATCTTAATGGAATATTTCTATAAATAATTTTAAGAAGTTACCTTCTTCATTATTTTTCCTTTTTTTTATTGGCAAAGGTTGAAACATTCTTGATTCCACTCACATGGAATTTCTAATTTCATCCTCCTCCGTGCTACAATCAACCATGCCTTCATATTTATCTTATTTCTATATTGAAGCAAAAAAATAGTGTCTCTATCCTCTCATGTTTTTAAGCTAAAACTGTCTAGTTCCCTCGTCAATTCAAATTATGTGGTGTAATTCATGTGCCAACCTTGTATATAAGTAAGAAAATGTACAAATGAACAGACTAAATATCCTTTTTAAATTAATTTCAATGTGTTTTTTGGTAATTGAATCAGCTGACATTAATATTAGTAAATAGATATGGAAGTGACAGTGGAAGACAATTTTTTAACAGATGAAGTTGGTTTTTAAACTAAATATTATTTCTTATTGATGCTTATATTTTAATACAATCCAAGCTCCAAGGCTTGACAGGTTTTATATTATCACTCTAATTTGTCTCATAATAGGATGGAATTAGATTGAGCAAAGTTCGTTAATACCCATATCAAGCCCAATCAAACTTTAATCACGCATATTTTTGTTTTATTTTTTCTTTTTTTAATTATTTCGTTCAAACCAAAAATGCTTTCTATAATCTAGAAAGTTTTGATTATATATAGTGGATTACAATGAAGGAAACATATTTCTAAATTAAGCTTTCTTACAAGCTCAAGCATGCACTTAGGATTTAGCTAGTTGGAAACAAATTTGTAACTAAGCTTTGGCGAGAGATCTAACGTAAACAACAATGTCAAGAATTTAAGATTTTGTCTTAACAACTGACCTCATAGCAACATGGTGAAGCCACTATATATATAATTTGAACCAACTCGATCGCCGGTCATGTCTGGCCTGGCTTGTGACTATTTGAACCAAGGAAGGGTTTTGGGTTGCACCAACACTCCCCCATAAAGATAGGGCTTCGGCCCATAGACCACTGGTAGGTGGGCCTCCTAAAATTCCAGGTGAAGCCGGGGCAGCCTTAAACCAAATATGTGTCCCATCCAGGCCCGAATAAGCCTAAACCATTGGTGGCCTGCATCGGACTATCTAGGCCCAACTATATCAAATCAATGCCAGAAATAACCAGATTTTAATAGTAGGAAAGGAAAGATGCATTTATTTAAATGATGTTTTTTACCTTTTTCCAAATGTAAAGAGATTTGATTGCTTTTGTGAGAGTTGCGAGGGAATGAAAATATAAATAGGGGAAATTACATTTACACCCCTTGAGGTTTATCACTTATGCACTTAGACTCCTTGAGATTTGGGAACGCCAAAAACCTCACGTGACACTTGCACACCAGAAACCCCCCTTCCACTAGTTAGCCATTTGGAAATGTGTCAAAAGTTGTTGGTGTCAGCCCAAAAAAAATATAAATTAAACCCTTAAGATTGGTAAAATGCTTCGAGTGCATAAGTGAAAAAAATTACACTTACCTCCCATGAGGTATGCTATAATTACACTTACCTCTTTTGAGGTTTCTAAAATAATACTTTCCCCCTTGAGATTTGTGTATGGGTCAAAATAATACTCTTTCATTGAAGTTTCCGTCAAAACAATAGTAATAGTTATTTTATTTTTATTAATAGATCACAACAAATATAGCATTGCGTGGACACAAACATGTTACTAGTTGTCAACAACCCTAACCTACCAAGTACCATCCTTTAAAAAGAACGAAAAAAATAAAGAAAAAAGAAAAATAGCTCTTGACAAGTCTTCTGATTTTGGGTGCCGTTTGGACAAAATTGGGGTCGACTTGAGGTCTTTTTAAATAACCATCCATTGGGTTTTGCCTTTTTATGCTAATAATTAGAAAAACCGATTTGTTTTTGGCTTGGTTTTGACTTTAAAGTTCAAACCGAACCGAACCGAATCAACTATAACCATGTTACATTTGCTTGGTTGAATAGAATTTCCTTGGAAAATAGATGGAAGTACATTTTCAGGAATTACAACCACAGCAATCCCTGTTTATTTGATATCTATACCGTATACAAAGGGAAGCGTGCCAACTTTTATGTTGGACTTCTCCAAAATGCAATATTGTACGTGCACTCCGTTGGTAGAATTGACGAGAATCAAATAAAGCTAATTAGTTACAAATTAGAACCTTTAACACAAACTAAGAAAAAAAAATAAAAATGTTGAGAGGGTAGAAATGCACACCTTTAATTCAAAATCCTATGACAAAAATTAAAAAGATGTAATTATCAAAGAGTTCACAAAAAAAAAAAAAGGCGAATATAGTGGTATAATATAATTTCAATTTTATTTTGTAATGTCATCTTTTCAGTGATACTAGAGAATTTCAGTACTGTATTTGAAAGTCCCAAAAAAAAATTTTTTTTGAAATTAAGGAAAACCAAAAGACGAGTTAAAGCGGGATATATAAGATATTCTTTAAGGGAAAATTAACTTTTAGTGAGATTTTTCAACATAATTAATTTTTATCAAAATAATTAATTTTTAGTAATTGTTACCGATAAATTCTTCCAAAAATACCCTTATATAACTCACTTTCAGGACTTGTATAAACAATAAATTGACTTGTACAAAGCAATAAAATAACTTGTACAAGTCAATAAATTAGCTTGTATAAGTTAATAAAATAAGTTATATCTTGAACGAGTTACTTGTACAAGTCATTTGTATGAGTGATATAAGAGCATTCATAGAATAGTTGATTTGTAATAGCAAAATGTCATTAAAAAGTAATTATTTTCATAAATGTTTATTAATTTAAATTTAATCGTTTAATTTTTGTTAATTTAGAATTAGTGATACTTTTTTAAAAGAATTAAAAATCATTATCATTTTACTATACATGAAAAATTTCTTCTAAAACTGTAATAAAAAGACTTTGAAAACCTTTTTACTCATTTTCTTGGAAACGAAGGTCATAAGTCTTCTGAGGGCCTTTTGGAAATAAATGTTTCTTCAACATTAAAGTAATATTGATTTTTAATTGTTTTAAAAAGTATTATTAGTTTTTAATTAATAAAAATTGTATGACTGAATCTAAATTATTTAAAAAAATATCATTAAAAACCAATTTCGCTTATTTTAATAGGGTAGGGTGAATTGGGGTTAGATCAATTTTTCAAAATAATTAAGATTTAGTCGTCAATAATTGAAATTTAATATTATTTTTTTAAAATAATTAAAAATAATGTCATTCTACTATTCCTAAAACATTTTTTTCCAAAATGCCCTCAAAATACTTTGAAAACCTTTTGAATCATTTTTTGTTTTTACGTTTCAAAGTCTTTTGAAGGCATTTTGGGAAGATGCTTAATGAACAGTAAACTAATGTTGGTATTTAATTATTTCAGAAAAGCAACACTAAATATTAATTATGAAGAATTTAGCGACTGAATCTAAATTATTTTGAAAAAGTGACTTTAAAAACCAATTTAACCTTTTAAATATTCCTTCTTCAATATTATTTAATTATTACCGTTTCATCGTTCGTTTGCGTAGTCTTGCAGGTTTCAGCGTTATTCGCATTTCGCAGGCCGCAGCCATGGCGGAAGCTCATCAAGAAGAGTACCTTGACGTTCTTACTAAAACTGGTAAAAAAACCGGCATTTCAAAACCTAGGCGAGTTCTCTCCACCACAGTAGTTTTCATCGTTCATTTATGTCTCTCCCAGGAAAATTTTTTTTTATTCTCTTTAGATCAAAGTGATCTTTCATTGCATGTGTTCTGAAATCAAGCAGACGGATGTTATTTCAAATTTGGCATGGTTGAATTTAATACTAGGGCAGTTTGCACGAACTTTCTGTATTTTGTTAATCTGCAAGGTTGGGTTCTGCGCAATTTAATTCGAGGCTTATAAGTTTTGTATTGAAAGGTAGCAGATCTTTGCCAAGGTGTTATTGTTTCAAATGAAGTGTTTAATGGCGGAAGTCATTTATGTTGCCTTTTTAAAGGGGGACATAAATCGTGTATTTGATCTTTATTGGTAGTGATTTGGATAATTGGATTTGTTCTTGGATATAAGAAGGAAATAGCAGTGTAAAAATTAACAATTGTTATGGAGAAGCCTTATGATCGCTTGTGTTTGGAGTCTTTAGATTACTTGTTTAGGGGAACAGATCTAATCTTGATAGAAGGTGGAATTACCCTTGTTGCTACGGTTAGAATGCTTATGACGTGATATATTATGACTAAGTTACTATTTTAGTGTCTTTTTGTTTATAAGCTCCTTGCTACCATACATTTCTCTTTACTATTACCAAAAAAGAAGCTACGTGATTCATGCTTATTTTGGAGATTCCATTACCATTAAACATGATAATATGATTGTGGAAATAGTATGAAATTAGTTGCTTAACTGTTAAGTGTGTTGGAGCAGAAGACAATGGGGTGATCCACTTCTAAATGTTTAAGTGGTGTCATTAAGTGACGGTGGACTTATATGAATCTTCTTATGTTTCATATTTTGCTGTTAAGTTGGGGATAGTGATGTCACAATAATTATTAAATATCTGTTATTCGATAATATGTGAACTATTATACTCTTTATCAATATTTAGGAGTAATTTTCATCTTGACCAAGGATATGTTGGGAAGCATTGGAACCTGAAAAGAGAGTATTGATATCACAAGAAGAAGGTTAGAGACAGAGGGAAAAATCACCAGAAAAAAAGAAACACGGAAGAAGAGATAAGCTTTTTTTAAGTGACAAATATATGTAAAAGCAATACAGACACAATGACAAAAATAATAGTATAGGTTTAGATTGGAGATTTTAATTTCCCGTGGTTCTAATTTTGGCAGGAAATGACACTTTACTACACATATTTGGATGAGTCCACCTAATGTTGCGTCAAATGAGTTGTTCTGCATCTGTAGGTATATATCTGGCAAAAACAGCGCATTACTAGCTTTTTTATTATTCATAGGATCGGCTGACTGTATAGCCAAGTTGCCTCCCATTTTCAGCTTGGATTCACTCTTTGTTTACAAAATTAAAGCAGTCCATAAAAGGCAACACTTTATATTAATTTTCTTTACCAGTATGCATGTATAGCATAAGTTAATAAATAGTTAATTAACTATTATTGAACACCTCAATTTGGCATGCTTTATTCCATGTATAATACATTCATGTATTTAAAATTTAGGAAGAATTTCATTTTTTTTAAATAGAAAAGGCTTTATTCTAATATTCTGAAAATAAAAATTATAAAATCGTTCACAAAAAGAAAATATAAAGATTACAAGTGAGGAAAAAAGGCATATGATGAATTTTAACAAGGCAGGTACAAAAGAAAGAGGAAAGAAGTCTATAGACTTGCATGAGTTACATGGAAGACAAGAAATTTAGCCTAGGTTATATGCATTAAGTGATAATTTGAGTGTATTATTGAAGGACGAGAAGAGTTTAAAAAAAAATTGATAAAATATTTCACAAATTGTTAATTGGAAAGGTTGTTAACGCTTTAAGTTTAGTAAGATAAGATCTTGGGGAGTCAAGAGAAATCAAATATTTTCATAGGATTATTGAAATGAAGTGAGCTTTATCTGTAATGAAAATAGCGAAGGCTTTGTTTCTAGATCATAACTTAATTGATGTATGGTAACATATTGGGGAGATTATTAAATTGTGATTGGCTAAAATATTTTGATATAATTTTGAAGACTAGGATAATGACAAATTTTATGGATGCATGAAGACTAGGAGAGGTAATAATTGATTCTATTTGAGGGTTTCTAGGTTTTTGCTCAAGTAGGAGATGAGATAAAGGAAGGAGGCTAATTCTTTTGATTATAATAATATATGAAGAGGAAAAAGTATATGAAGAGTTGAAGATAGGCCCTAGGGTGGGTCCCAATGGAAGAACAAAAGCAAGAAATGAAACAGCTGAAGGAGAAAAAAGGGGAAAAATTGGAGAGAAGATGAACCTTATGTTTGGTGCAAAATTAGTTATGTAGCATGTCATGTATGGTATACTGACTAATTCCTTTCCCTATCTAGTGGGTAGGTAGTGGCTTGCCCATGCGGACAACAAAATATTCAAACCTGAGATGATGAACGAGCATGCTTAACAGAACAGCCTACATGCCAAGAGGCTTTGAGCCATGAAACAAAAATTTTTGTTTCCCTGTAATATGACATTGTTAATATGGTTCAGCCATGTGAGAAGGTACAACCGTACAAGGAGGTGCACATTAAAGGATCTAAGAGAGTAAGAGCAAGAATATAAGAGGCTTGGATAGAATCGATTAAAAAGGATCTAAATGCATATATTATTCTGTCAAAAGTACGGTTTTGAAGGACGGAGGTAGTATAATAGGATTTATATTGTTGATCCCAAATAGTTGGATAAGTCATTTTTTTTTTTTAAACATATGATTTGGAAGTATCTTTTGGTGTATGTTTGGTCAAATACGTCTCCATTGTAAGGCATATACAGTGAGTGTTCTATGAAATAGGAATCTCTTCAATTATATTTTCTTGAAGTTTTAATGTAAACTGTTTTTGTTGAAATTATTAAAATAAAAATAAATTTCTTGTGGCCAACCCGTAGATTAGCCTACAGTGTCTCATATACTATTATAACATAACATAGCAGTATATACTCAAAAACCCAAAAAATTGGTTTTAAGTGCTTTTCAATCCCATGCTAGATAAATTGAAAGAAATTATTAGAATTTAGAAATAATTCTAAATTTGCAGTTAGGTGCTTTCCAGAGTTTTGGACCAATAATGCTAGAAAATGAAAGAAAATTGCCGCGAAAATAGATTTGAGTTCAAAACAGAACGGCTGAAATCTAGCAACAATAAGTTTGGAAAAAACAACATAACATTCTAAATTTTGAACGGATTTGAAGGCTTAAAAATCATTTAAGGACCAAATTTGTGAGGTTTTTGCCAATGTTATTTTGAAACTCTTTGTACCCTTCAAGGCATTGTTTCTATTTTTTATTTGTCAGCATATCTTAAGATTACGATTATACTTCTGGATTTGTGTTCCAAGAGATTTAGCAAAAACTTTACATTGGATGGAAACTTGATGCTACCCTTTGTTACCTGGTTTTGGGATCTCATTGCTTAATATGGCAATTTGATACTCATAATCTCAATGAAGACATGATTTTTGACAGATTGGGATGAAGGAATAGGTTTCATCTTATCAAACTGTCTGTAGTATTTGGATAAGGCTCTGTGTTGTTGTTGCAACCTCTCTTAAAAGGATATATACTCCAGATCACTTGGTCAGTAATTCGGGATAGAGAGATAGTTAATGTGTAAGGGGGATGTAGAGTTGGTTGCCCACCAATTCATTCATTATAATATCTTTCAGCTGTATGATTGTTCTTCAGTAAATTTGACTTGTGATATGTACAAGCAAGTTGTTTGTAGGTTGCATTGGCTTCTCAATTATGAAGGCAAGTAAAAATAGAAGAAGACATTGTGGGGTCTGTGGCCATGTGCCAATCCATCAGTTTCTGGTCTTTATGAGGAGAGGTAGACAGAAGAATTTTTTAAGACATTCTGGTCTATTCATTTCCATTTTGTTTTTTTATGCACTGAATTTAAATTAGTCTTGTTCTCGGACTTTGTAGATAACTGGGGGGCATATGGACATGTAACTACCTTGTAGACTGTAGCAAGCTAGTTTCATTTTTGTTTTTTGCTAGTCCTAGTGTATACTCTCCATGTCAGTAAGTCAATAATACATATATGTTTCACTTATCAAATGATAAATACTAGTGGCTTTTGCAAAGGGCTCTCATTTTTTGTATTTCAAGATCACTTTGGCAAGTATTGCAATATGCTGCGATATTTTGCATGAAATTTGTTATTTTTAAAACCATTCCACTGCCAAAAATCTTGTGATATCTCCATATTTCGAACCATAATCTTGATAATTATTTGATTGTTTGATATGGATGTCTACAAAAGGTTCATATTGTATGTGTGGTCATTATAAAGGAATAAGGGAATAATAAATTCCATGACCTGCTATTTATCCTAGGTCCATTAGTACTCTTTTATTTGTCAGTTTTTTAGAGGTGAAAATTGCTATCACTTGATAGTTCTAAGTTATTCTGTCGAATGTAGTATTGCTTCTTTTTCTTTGCTTGTTTAGTTCTGTGGTTTTTGATTTTCCTGGTTGCATGCATAAGTATTTAGTGACGTTGCTTACTTCTATTGCTTCAAGAAATTTGCACAGCTTTTAAAGAAACGATCAATGTTTCAAACTCCCATATTAATGCTATTTTATTATATTCTATTGGTATAAAATGTGTTGCTACTTATACAGGGGCCATGTACATAGAGATGGTGACTATCATCGTGCTGTTCATGTGTGCATTTTTTGTGAGGGTACTCAGGAGTTGCTTCTGCAACGACGTGCTGATTGCAAGGATTCTTGGCCGGGGTTATGGGACATCTCAAGTGCTGGCCATATATCTGCTAGTGATTCGTCCCTTCTGACTGCTAGGTTGTTGAAATCATTGTCATCCCTGTACATTTGAGATATGTTTGATGTTTGATTACTGGTGATGTATTGTATTTTTTTCTGAGAGGAACTTACATGAGCTCTTTCTGTGTGCTAGATATAATTACTGAAGAAATAAATTGTTTGAAATAGTTTGCCTTATTGTGTTCTAGATATCTACTGTCTCACTTTTTTAATACGTTCTCATTTTTTTTTTAGATCTTAGTTTGTTTTTAACCACACATAACTAACCAGTCATCAGATAGGTTTCATTGTTCGCTTTGCTATGGTGCCTTTGGTCTAAGACTGGACTGAAAGGGAGGGCAGAAAAAGAAAAAAAAATTCTGAATATTAGTCAACTGCAAGAAATTTCATCTGTTAAGCCAGAAATAACTTCAGTATCTTAAAGCTGCAGTGGGTTTTGGATTTAGGTAATTTATGACACTGACATAAATCTCTAGGAAATGGCTGTATAGATCTCTTAGGAATTCCAATAGTTTGTGGTTTTATGTGATTAATAGAATTTATGGTTTGGACAAGATTGTAGGAGATCAGAAGCTGCTGCACATGCTACTCTAAAATGCCCTTTGCTTTCATCCGATCTGGCTTCCCTTTCATGCCAAAAATTGACTTTTTAGGAAATATGTAATGGAGAAGCTAATTTTTTTTGTGAGGTCCCTTCCTTAGGTCAGCCTCTCCCTTACTGAAGTACATTGGAACTTAAAATTTGCTCACAACCCTAGTGTGTCTGAGATAGATGATCTCTTCTCCTTGCTTGACAGTCTCAAAGAAATGTTTTTGTTTATTCAAATCAAGATGCTTGGATTTGGATTCTAATTGGCTTTTCCAATGTCAAACGTCATGGATTTTACTGAGAGAATAGAAAGAAAAGAAGAAGAGAATGGAGGAGAAACTAAGAGGAAAAGCCAGATAATTGATCTGGTCGACTTTTTCTCCTTTTATAATTTCATGGCAAAAAACCAATCAGGATAAAACTGCCCTTATTGGGATGACTAGTGCAATTGATTGGAAAACACTTTCCTTGTGCTTGAGTGTATACATTGTATAAGCCCAGCTTGCTATAGAGAAAATCCTTTTTGTCCTATCTAGAGACTTAGTAAAGAAGTAATTGAATTGATTCTTGGATACCACAACTATTATAAAAGTGTTACTACTTTGAAACTTATGAACAAAATGACAACCAAATACAATGTGTTTTGTCCTCAAATAAAATATCGGATTATTGGCACTATCATCAATATTATTTTCATAATAAATTCATAAGCAGGTGAACTTCAAGTTCGATCTCTGACTATAAATACTTCAATGAAATTAACTCACTAGATATGTGAGTCATAGTGAAATACAACTATGTTGTGCATGAAGGCTGGAGAAAGCATTGATCACATATTTTTGGAGTGCCAGTTTTGCTTGGACCATATGGGCAAGGCTTCTTAGCCTCATTGGTGTATCTTGGGTTATGCTGAAATCCATCATACATTTGCTTGATCATTGGCGTTTCAGTGGTTTAGAGAGGAGAGGGCACATCATGTACGGCATAGCCTTCCATTTAGTGGTGTGGCATATCTGGATTGAAAGGAATCGGAGGGGGAGTGTAGAGTATGTTGTGGAGTGTATCATGGTGGTGATTGCCTCCTGGGAATCAGTCTGACCAGAGTTCAGTGGATTGGGCATATATGAGATCGTTAGGGATTGGCATAAATGTTGCATCTCATTTACTGAGTAGTTGTAGGGCTTTTAGTGTTCCCATTCCTCATGGTCCCACTTATATGGATTGTTTTCTTTCTACTCTTTATTTATAAATATATCCTTCATCATTCCACAAAAAAAAAATAGTGACATACAACTACAATTTGCTTCTTATTCTTTGTATGATGAAAATCCTTTGATATTCAAATGAGCACATACTACTTAAATAAGATAGAGCTTGGAGCTCTCTTAAGATATCTCATTTCCAATCACAACCTTTCAATGTGGGTGTCTAAATAAATTGACTCATTACACTAACAACAAAAGAAATTCTAAGTCTTAACTGTCAAGTTGTTTCTAACTAGTCACCTGTGTCTTTCTAGATGTTCAAGTACATTTCCTTGATCTGAACACAGGTCAATCTTAGAATCCATAGGATTATCATCTGGTTTAAATCCTTCTGGTATAACTTCTTCCAGAACATCCAAATTGTGCGAGGGCTGTGAGAGAAAAATAGAAAACTTGATCAAGCCATCTCAATTACAAAAATATACCTATGTTTACCAATATCTTTAATATGAATCTACTACTCCAGAGAATTCTTGTGGTTTTGTATACCCTTAGCATCATCACCTATACTAACAATGTCATCAATGTAAACAACATAAAATATCAGTGTACTATGGTGAGTAGGAATTGATTGGTCAAAGTGGTCAACAGCTCATTAATTCAAACCAAATTCTAGAGAAGCTTTGCTAAATTTCTCAAACCATGGTTGAGGAGACTCCTTGAGTCCATAAATACCTTTTTACAATTTACACACCTTGCCATACCACCCTGAGCAATAAACCTAGATGTTGCTCCACGTATACTTCTTTTTCTGGGCCAATATGCAGAATGGCTCTTTTACATTTAACTGATGTAGATGCTAATCAAGATTAACAGCCAGAGAAATAAGAGCATCAACAGATGGTAATTTGGCCACTGGATGGGCCTTGGGATGCTCAACAGAACCATCTGGTGGTTACTTAATAGCAAAAACCCAGTGACATTCTGTAATTTTCTTTCTAGGAGGAATAGGAATAGGTTACCATCTATTAGATTCACAAGCAGATACCCCTTCATGGTTGTCCTTAAACTTGTGTGAGATTAAGCTTCTGGAATTGGCTTAAGGATGGAGATTGGAGAGGGCTGATAATGATGTAATACAACAATGATAGGAAGTAAAATTCTAGAATAGGAGATGAATTAAGCTGTAAGAATGATCCTAATCAGATGATCAGATGAAGGTGATGGAATGATTGAATGATTGGACAATGTATTTATAGGCGGGGATAATGAAGTAGTTGAAGTATTTGGAGTTCCATGCTTGGATTGACAAACATACACTGATACACCTGCAAGACTGAGTTCTTTGGCTTATCTGTAAGAGGTCATAATCATCATCATCAAAAGCCAGTTCCCACCAAAACGGGGAAGGCAACATGGATGTTGTCTCTCCATCCCGTTCTGTCAAAAATCATATCTTCAGTTAATTTTATGTTTTAAATCTTATTTTATTACCTCCTTCCAAGTCTTTAAGGTCTTCTTCTTAATCTTTTAGGCCCTTTAATGTACATCCTCTCACAGCTTCTTACAAGCTTCATATCTGGAAGAGGTATCCCAAAAATATCTGTAGATGCTGGTAAAGTAGCGAAAGGAGCAGAAGGTTGCAACTGAGAATTATTATTAGAGAAGTAGACAATGGACCCCATAAGTGCTGCACTAGCAAACGGAAAATTTTAGCGAAGGACCAGATTATAGCACTTGTATCCTTTTTGGAATTGAGAATATTCTGAAAATTTACTTCAGTGCATGGGGGTTTAAGTTTTCAATCGTAAAAATCATCCGGAGGGCAAAACAAACATAACCAAAATCCAGGAACTATAGGAGAGTACAGTAGCGATTGTCCTCTAAGGGTAGAAGAAGATAGGTGGTTGACTAAGAAACAAGTAGTAAGATCAGATCAGAAAGACATGAAAAATTCTAGGGTACATTAATGTGAAGCAATCGAGGGAATAGCATAAATGAGATGCTGGTTTCACTATTCGGTTACATTTTTCATGGCAATGAGAGGTTTGATAAATATTTTTATCAAGACATTTAATAAGTGGTTTGGTAATAAGAGGTTTGATAAATATGTTTAACAGATTCCGAGTAGGACTGGGATGGGATGAAGAGATAAAGTGGATCACTCAGAAATTTCAAGGAAAGACATTGATCAGAAATATGGGTAAAATTGCAATTGCTGCTTCTGTCTACTATATTTGGACGGAGAGGAACAATTGGGTCTTCAACAATTGAAACAAAACAGCCGAGGAAATTGTTGCTGTTATACAGGTTGTGCTTATGGGAAAATTTCACTGCACTGATTGCAAGGTTAAGGATTCCGGGCTTAATAGACAAATCTGTCATAACTGGGGCGTAAAACCATCCTTTGTAAACTAACTTTTGGTCCTCTACTTCATACTGTTCTCACTCTACACGAGGGTTGGGATGTTGACTAACTATTCTAGGCTGTCCTATGGGACTGCTTTCCTGGTAAATACTCCTTTTCTTTTTTATTAATACATACTTACCATTTCCAAAAAAAGATTCCGATTAGGATCAGCAGGAGTTCATATGTCTCATCTCCTGTTTGCTGATAATATTATTGTGTTCCTGGAGGGGAGTACTGAGTAGGTGGATGTCTTGAGGAGTATCTTAAAATCTTTTGAGTTGATTTCAGGATCAAGAATTAATTTGCAGAAGAGTTTGGTTATAGGGATGAACATGGAAGGTCAGTCAATAGAGCATATATCAAGTAGACTTGGATGTTCAGTTGGGACCTTGCATTTATCATATTTAGGGCTATCACAGGGTGGTGTATGTAGGTCTATTTCCTTTTGGGAGCTGGTTATTGAGAGGGTGGAAAGGCGGCTGGCTAATTGGAAAAGGAATTATTTATCATTTGGTGGGAGGATCGCTCTTACAAAGTCGGCCCTTTCTAATCGACCGGTGTACTATATGTCTATGTTCAGGATGCTCAAGAGGGTGGTGAATATCATTGAAAAGCTGCTAAGGGATTTCTTGTGGGAAGGTGGGGGAAGAAAGAAGGATCACTTAGTCAAATGGAAAGTTGTTTGTATGAGTAAGGAGAAGGGGAGGGGGGTTGACTTAGGAAATCTCTTTGCTTGGAACTCCTCATTACTTGCAAAATGGCTTTGGCGTTTCAGCAATGAAAGGAATAGCCTTAGGCGTCAAGTGATTGGCTCTAAGTTCGGTCTTACAAATAATGGTTGGGATGTTAGTGGGAGAACCCGTACTCTTGCTCTCAGTATCTGGAAGAATGTTGCATCCTTAGATGCCATTTTCCAATCCCATGTTCGTTTTTTTGTTGGGTTTGACACCTCTATTTTGTTTTGGCATGATATTTGGTGGGGTCCGTTGGCCCTATCGATTCAGTTTCCTAGTATTTTTGGACGGTCTCTTTCCCTGATTTGTAGATTTGCGATGTTCTCTCCCCTTCTTCGTTTGGTCTCAATTGGTATCTTCCTTTTAGAAGCGAGTTGTGTGACTCGAGTTAGTGGAATTTTCATCTTTGTTGGAGTCTGTGAAGGATGTCCCTATTGATTCTAGGCACTCGTATTTGGTGTCCTGAGGCTTCAGGTATCTTCTCTTGTGGGTCCTTTTTTGATTTGTGCAGGATTGATTCTCCTCTTTCATCTAATTCCTTCCCTTGCTCATCTCTTTGAAAGCCTTTGATTCCTCCTAAGATCAAAGCTGTTGTGTGGACCGTTCTTCTTTACTAAATAAATACTGTTGATCACCTCTAAAATAGATGGAAATGGTTATCTTATCACCTAATGTCTGCTTCTTATGTATGTGGCGGGGATTGACCATTGATCGTCTCTTTATTCATTGTGTTTTTGCTAGAGGGATCTGGAGTTACTTTATTAGGGAGATTGGTGTGTATTGAGCTATGCCAGAGAAGGTCATCGATTTGATTTATCAGTGGAGATTCCTAGGCATTGGCAAGAGGGGAAAGATTCTGTACAAATTATTGTTTCATACAGTATTGGGTTCATTTGGAAGGAAAGAAATAGTAGAATATTTGGAGATGAAAAGATCCTCTAGAAGGTCGGTAATTGAACCTATCAGATTATTAGTTGTATTATGGGCGAATAGGTATCTTGAGTTCCATGGTGTTTCCGGTAATGATACTATGAGGAGTTGGGCTACAGTTTGCTTTTCTTCTCCAGTAGTGGTAGCACCTACTTGTGTTTGGTCACCACCTTATGAAGGGTTCATTAAGTTAAACTTTGATGGATGTTCTTTGGATAATCCTGAATTAGTAGGTGTTGGAGGAGTTTTTAGGAATCACCTAGGCCAAGTCATATTTGCTTATCGTGGCCCTATAGGAGTGGCGGATTCCACGTGGGCTAAGTTATTAGCACTTATCATAGGTATTCGCTACATTCATACTATGGGGCTTCAGGAGGTTGTCATTGAGGGGGACGCCACCAATATTTTTGGATGGATGATTAGAGAGGATTCTGGCCCATGGAGATACTTGAAACTGATTAGATTAGCTTGCTCTTTGGTGCGGCGTTTGAACATCTCATTCAAACATGTACCAAGGGTCGCCAATGATGTTACAGATAGATTAGCTAAGGCTTGAGCGACTAGCAGTTCTTTGGTCATTAGAGAGATATCTTTTGTATGGAGAGTTAGTTTGTACTAGTTCTTTGGGGTGCCCTCTAGCTTGTGGCACCTTTTGTTTTGTTTTCTTCTTTTTGTATTTCCTCTTTCCTTCTTTTTAATGAAATTTCATCAATTATAAAAAAAAAGAGGTTTGATAAAGAATGATATGTTGAACCATCATGAAAAAATGATATTATTTGCCTTAATTTGATCTTTGCACCCGAACTTGCAATAAAAATTGAGTTTTGGCTGCTTTTGGTATTGATTCTAAAAAATTGCTGCAAAAAGTAAGAAAAGCAATAGATTGCTTTTGCTTTTATGAGTATGAAGATCTTTTCGTGAAGCAAAACTGTTTGATCTACATTTGCGATGCTGCAGAAAAGCAGAAAAGCAGAAAATCATGTTTTGTAACCACAAAAGCATAAAAATTGCCTTTTGATTAGTATTATTACAAAATTTATACTTATATGGTGGTAGTTGTGTGGGTGGCTGGGTGATGGTGGTTATGGATGGGGGTATGGTGTTGGATGAGAGGGTGGGGGTGGTGGATTGGTAGTGGGGGTGTAGTGGTAGGTGACTAGGTGGGTGGATGGTTTTAGTGGTGGCAGGCATGGTGGGTGGTGGTGGTGGGTGGGGGTATCGTGGTGGGTGTTGTGGGAGGGGGGGTGATGGTGGCATGGTGGGTAGTGGGGATGGGTGGTGTTAACCATGGTGGTTAGTCTGGGTGGGCGTTGGTGGTGGGGTGATGGGTATCATGGGTTAGGCTGGTGTTGGGGAGTGGTGATGGGGGGTGTTGCGTGGTGATGGGTGGTGGTGGGTGCTAGAGGTGTGGGAGTATTGGTATTATAATCAATGAAGAAAAAAAAAAGCAATAATTTTTGGCTTCTTGTGTAAAAAGTGAATGCTTTCTGCTTTATCATGCTAGTGAAAAATAATGTGTAATCTAACATTGATATTGCTGCAACAAGTATGCTTTTGCTCAAATAAGCAAAAGGCAAAAGCAAAAAGCAGTGCCAAATGGAGCCTTTGATACATCACAAGAATCTTAGAAAATAATCAGCAAAAAAAACATTATTTTATTAAATAATTCTAATACCTTTTAGAGTAGCCGTCCCAAATGTAATAAAATGCAACCATCCCAAATAGGATGTTATGTGAATAGGAACCCAAAAATGGGAATGGATTAAGATAATAGACTAGATGCATGATGCCTGCTAAATTGACATGATTGACCATTTAAGGTGTCAAATGATCCAATGATGGAACAAGATTCTTCAAAATCTCGAGGATTGAGTGACCAAACCATCTATGCAATTAAAGTGGTGAGGTGACAATGAACTCGTAAGCATCGTAGTATTGAATCCTTCATCTAAGTAGAGACCACTAGCCCATCCTCTGTGCCAATCTTCTTCTTCCTCTTTGGATTCTGAAAGCTCAATAGGATGGAAAAGTCACAAAACTATCTAGAGCCTTAGTTATTTTACTTACTGACATCAAATTACTAAAATATCCCGACACAAGACATGTCACACCCCAAAGGCGGTATTTCTAATAAAGTAATAATATAAATTCACATATTGTACTGTGACTACAAGTCTCTCCTCACTTGAGAATTAAGCTATGTACATTTGCTTTTATTCAAATTTGAATAAACATTTCATTAATAATAATTTTTTTTATTAATAATAGTTAAAAATTTTTTTTAACCCATAAATAAATAACCTATGAATCCATGTGACTAAAATAAACTATGAAATCCAATGAACATTTCCTATTTACTGAAATTTTTACATGGCTTAGCTGGTCGTCTCAATATGTTGTGATAATAGTAATCTATGAATATAAAAGAAGAATCAAAGAGAAATTGCACACAGATTTACATGGTTCGGCAATATGCCTACGTACATGGGAGAGAGAAGAGTTTTCTACTATATTGAGAAAAGATAAGGGTTACAACATATGTATCTCAATATTCCCATTACAACCTTGGCCCATATATTGGTCAAAATCCCCAAGGTCCCTCCCTCTTGGACCTAGAATATGAGTCGCTGTTTCCAACATAGTATGTCTATCCCAGAGAGTATACTAAGTCCAATCTTGATTTATTTGAGTAGTACCTGCATTTGATAAAAATAATAATGATCTATGCTTAGTAGATGGTATTCTAAGACACTTAGTTTTCATTGGTTAACTCTAGACATTTAGAATGACCCAAATGAAAATGGCATACGCATGAAAACATAACTTAAAACATGCAAGGTCAGGTAACAATGCAACCCTAGGATGCATGCATGTCCCAAACAATAGCTTCATAAAATGTAAAAAAAAAAAAAAAAAAAGGTATACACACGCTTACACACACACACAAACAAATATGCAATTTGAAACGCAATGCATTCCTACTATAAGATCCTCCTCTCAAACGAATTCCCAATACAGTGAGCAATGCCTTGTGAAGTGATTTCGGAGTATATTAGATTGCACATATTTAAACTATAAAGTCCTCCCCCAAAACAAAATTGACTCCTAGTATGGTATTCTATGTGTACATTATAGTTATACAGGCTTTCAATCTATCGGATCACAATTCTAAACTGCTATTTTTGAAAAGGAAAATACATCTACAGATGTCTCAGACATCCCTTTGATATTTCCCACTTTTTTTAATTGATGTTCAGGTGATATTCCTTTATTATCACTGAAAGATGTGTCCCTTGTCTTTTGGTGGTAATATATCTTTATGGTATTGATAATTAAGACCTTCGATTGAGGGCCACTCATGGAGGGGGAAGTGGCTGGTGCTCTTGGTGAATAGGAGGTGATGAGGCACCAAGCCTTGACATTATCACTGTGGTGTTTAGAGTGAAATTTTGTGTTTAAAGGGGAATATATTCTACCTCACATAAACTTGAGAAAACTTGAATGCAACTTTTATATCTGCTAATTTAGAGAAAAGTGCAGATATCAATATTGATTAGAGGCCTTCAGTTTAATGGGTAGCTTGTACAAAATTATCGTAAAGGTGCCATCTAATGGACTTGAATAAGTTCTGGGTTTAACTCTTTCTTCCAGCTACTGCGCTTATTGTAGCTTGGTATTGGACAGGTAATGAAAACTGAGTGCATTGACTCTTGTTTTCATCTAGCTATTTGAAGATTTCTTTGTAAAAATGGCTTGGAGAAGGCATAGGGGCATGCTAGTTAAAATTTCCTTTGTAGGAAGAATTGGTCTTGGACTAAAATGTTATTGGCGGATGAGATGGTGTTTCTTTACGGTTTATTTTTCTATTGATATGAATGGCAGTTAACATCTAGTTCAAGGGGATTGAGACTGATGATTTTATGTCCTTTTTGCTTTTCTTTTTGTTTTGTTTTATATTTATCATTTTCCTTGAAGCCTTAGGGATCAAGGAGATTTTGTGATGGAGAATAATTTTGCATATGAGTGTGAGACAATAGCAAATATTTAGACTCCTCTTAGATTGGATTGAGTTATAGCATAGGATTATGGAATGATATAATGGATGTTGTCAAGATCTTTCAATAGTGAATCAAGTATTCAAGGGGCTTAGGCTTTATAATAGCTTTTTGGACAGATTTTTGTTAAGTACTTTTCTGTACTTTCCCTAGAATATTTAAAAAGACAGTAAATTAGATATTGAGGCAGCTCTGCTGTACTTTATCTAGAGTGTTTCAAAAGGTAGTAAATCAAGAATCTTTGTTAGTCGATAACTATGTGAGAAAGGAAAGGAAAATATTTCCTTGGATTCCAGTATTTTAAATGACTGGTTCTTTGGTAAGATTGATCGACTCCAAGGTTTGCCATGCCGGTTTGGTTTTGTTTCGTTTAGGGTCCGCACTTTGTGCCATTGAAATTTTGGTGCATGGAACTTTGTTGGCATGTTGTTTGTGGCTTGTGCACCAGATTTTTTTTTCTGCCGTGTTGAGAAATTCCAAAAAATTTAAAAAATCCAAACAAATTGTAAAATATAGAAATTATTAAAATTAAAAAATAATAATAGAGTAATAATAATGATATATTATTAATGATATTAATAAAAATACATTATTAATATGCATATATGTGATGTATATAATAACTACATTACAAGGAATACCATAATTATATATTTATTTATTTATATGGGCATAAGAACCTTCTTTCATTAGTCGATTGAGACAAAGCCCAAGATAAGAGGGATGAACAAACTAGGTACGCCTTCCCTGCCCCCCTTTCTCCTTCCTTCTCTCCTCTCATCTTTTCTCTCTCTTTGTCTATATGCCATTCCTCAATGAAACCAAACTTTTTTTCTCAATTGTAATTCCTTTTTCAGATTTCTCTTAGTCCTAGTCAAGGATGGAAATTTTGCGTTTTGCTGAAATTTCACTGGCGAGTATCCAAAGAAATTTCACCGAAATCAAAGAATATTTCCCTAGTGAGGGGAAATAGGAAAATATGTGTTTTTTACTTTTTTTTTGTATTTTTTTGGTTTAATACATTTATAATAAATGCATACATGGGGAAATCTGGGGACATTTTGTCAGATGTTGCCAAAATTTTGATGACAATTTACAAAATTTCACGAACGAAATTTCACCGACATTTTGTGAAATTTCGCCGTAACACAGGGAAACTACAGAAATCTTATTTTCCCAGACATTTCGTGTCACTGACCTTGCGAAATTGAAATTTCAAATAGTGGTCCCAATTGAAGCCAATGCAAAGGACCTGATTATTCACCATTCCCTTATATTCGATTGCAAGGTATGAATGAGCTAGTGACAAAACTGAGATTTTTCTTGGATTTGAAATTTGAAGAAGAGAAGTTGCACATAATAAAGATTTCTTGGAGCGGGGATAGCCATGTGTACATATACTCTCTCTCTCTTTTCATTGCGTCCGTGCCGCTCTTTTTTTTTGGAGTTCCACATGGCATGCCGTGTCTGGGGTGTGGAGTTAGATGATTTCAACATCCATTGAATGCTTTGTCAAAATTGTTCGCATTTAGACCAGCACAAGGCGAAATATTGCTTGTGCCAGTTGCAGTAAAGAGGCTTTTAACCTCCCAACAAAATCCAGTGGATACAGTAACTTGTGAAATCTCTTAGGAATGGACTACCATGGTCAACTCAATAATTATTACTTTGTGATATGCAGAGTGCCTTGGATTTTTCATTAAGAACTTACTAAAACATTTATTGTGAAATTGGTCGACAAGCATGTAGTGGGTTGTTTAGATTCTTGTTTCCCAGTGCGGAGCATATAGGCATCAAGAAATTCCTTACGATAGTGACATTGCACAAATCTTTCAGTGGATCATTTTATTAGCAGAAATTGTTCCATCCCAAACACATTAGTCTTTTGCCTCTTTAACAAAGAGACTATTGATATTGTCTCTTTGTTTGGGCTGTTTGGAGTAGATACGTCTAGGAATTTATCCTATACTGTTGCATGCATAGGATGCTTAGATCTATTTGCCAATTTGATGTGATCAAGTAGATGTAAATGTGATATGGAGGCATTTAATTTGATATCTTTTTTAATTTGTGGTATGTTTGAAAACAAAGAATCAAAGAACTATCAGGATCTTTTAGGAAGCAAGGTTTACCGTTTTGGTGCTGTTGGGCATGTCGCCTAGGGCACGAAACGAAATTTCGGCGGCTACCATAACGCTGTAAAATTCAAATAACACAAAAATGGGGTTTTTTTAGGATTTGAGGGGATTTCCGCTATATTTCGCTGATTTAAATAGCAAAAAAATTTTTTTTGTTAAAAAAAAATCGTTTCCCCCCTGTTTCTCTAGACACGCCGCTATCGTTTTGTCCATGCCGCTCGAAATTTCGCTCGACTCATAAAGTAGCGAAATAACCCCATGAAATGTGTCGCTGGGGCTGTGTGGAGCAAAATTTTGCCAGCAAACACTATCAAAAAGCACTTAAGAATGAAGGTATTGTGGATAAAAAGTGACATGGTCCAAGTTTAATTTAGAAGCAACTTGTAAGAGTAGGGTGATCTTCGTATTAGGCTTGTTTTTTTTTCTTTCTTGCTGCATTGCGTTTATTTATTTGGTTATAAATACTTTAAACCATAGCAATTTAATCAATTTTTTTTTTACCAGGTCCTCCTTTTCAAATAAAATAATTACTGTAGATAGAATTTTTTTGTTTTCTACATGAAAATTTTGATTCAACTTGAGATTGCATGAAAATAATGAAATATTGAGAGGAGTATAAATTAAGTTATTCCCTCTCTTCTCTATTTTTATATTTTGCAAATTGAGATGCATTTAAGAGTTTTTATCCAGGTGTCTTTCTTTTTTCTTCATGATATAAAATTTGTGCTTAATTTCTTGTAATAACTTTTAGTTGTTGTGGACCTTGTGGTGTCAGTGATACGTTCTCAACGGTCATGCTTATTAACTGAGGAAGCTTTTGTATGCTTTCAGGAGGGAGCTCTTTGAAGAGCTGGGTGTAAAGCTTCCAAAGGATGCATTTGAACTTATATTTATTTTTCTTCAGGAGTGGTTAGTAGTAGACCCCCTTTCATTTCTTGTAAATCTACCGTTATTTCTTATTATGAATTATGATTTTAATTTTTTATGCGAATGGATCTGAGAAATTGAGTTGCTATAATGTTTGATGTTCATTCTAGTAGCTAGGAGTGCAATTGGCTTAGGTCCGATTGGTTGCAACCAAAAAAAAAAAAAAAAAAAAAAAATTGATGCTATAGGCAGTTTTAAATATGTTTCCCCCTTCTGGTTTCTTTTGTTGTTGAACATTGCCTGTGTTTTAGTGCTCTAGCCTTTTATTAAATATATCTGTATATGTAATCTTTATGCTAGTTGAACTCCCAGTTGGTCTGGTTATCTGATTGTTTACTCAGAACTAAATTGACAGTAGTTTGGTTTACACTTTTTAGCCTAGATGAACTCAATGTGTAGAAAGCTATTGTAGTGTTGAATCAGAAGATGGTGTGTGTAACTATTTATATTTCTATCAAAGCCTGGGTTTTCTTATAGGTAATCCAATGGTAAAATTTCATTACAAGAGCTAATCTAAGCAAACTCAAAAGTTCCAACTTCCAAGAACTCACAAACCTAACAGTTGGTTCTAAGTCAATAATTCTAAGGAACTTGCGGCGACTTCTTCATAACATCTTATAGGTGGAGAAAGAAATCCTAGAATGTAACTTAAGAACTAACCAATCTCAACTCTACTTGAAATCTAATTTAAGCCCCTTAAAAATAACAAATAAAAGTTTTAGACTGACTTGGACCCAAATGCCCTTGACTGACATGCCTTGTCTTAAAGCTTTCCTTTTTATCAAAATTATGATGACAAAAATACCCTCAATAATCATTCTTGTATATGCAGAAAAATTTGAATCCCATTTTCAAGACAAGGATATTGAAGTCTTTTTATGTAGGTCTTGGAGAAATTTTTCCGATTTCATTCAAAATGGATAGACAAGTAGAAAGTTGTGGCTCTCAAAAGCATATTGCATTAGACTCACCTTGCTAGAGAAAACTTGTCTTGAAGTTTTTATATGGGAAAATGATTTGTAATTGCCTTTTTCATAAACTATAGAATTGAAGTTTTTATATGGGAAAATGAGATTCTTGATAGGATATGTTCTTATATCTTGTCATTAGAAACAATGAAAAAGATTCAATAACAAGCCTGCTGATCTCTATTTTCTTGAAATCTTTATTTCCTGGCTAAACATAGTTGAAGAAATTGAGCAACCCTATTAAATATGAAATACTAGCTGTTCATCATTTTTTTTTGTAGGTGGAGATCAGAGCTGTTGAAGGTACCTCAATCTTTTTTGAGAACTTTAAGATGCTTTTCTAGGCCGGCATTTAACTAAGTAACTTCCTATAAATCTAGGCATTTGATTAAGCTTCTAGGTGACTCTTTTTAAGTGTGATTTTATGCTAAATGATCATCTAGTCTAATTAATAGCATAATTTTGAAATTTTGTAATCTTATTTATTCAGCTTATGTTATCAATCAAACAATCAAAGACAAACGCCATATCCTAACTGGCTGGCGTTGACAATGTAGATCTTGTTCCTCCATTCCAATCTATTACAGATCATATCTGCAGTTAGTACATAGGCAGTCACATCCATTTTTTTTTTTTTTTGATGAATAATGTAGATGTGTATATATTTGTGTGTGTGTGTGTGTGTATGAAGAAGTGAAAAGTATCAAGTGTACAATTAGAAGCACAAAAGGCTCTCTACAATAACCTCACAATCCCCATCAGCCCCAAAAACACAAAAAACGACAAAAAAACTATGACAATCCATAGTACAACTGATATTCACATATGGCCCCCTCAAGAGGCCTTAATCCAAAGTTGAACATGCCATTCAACTTTGGATCAAAAGCATAACTCACTCCCACCCCCAATCTCCTAAACCATGTGTAGGACCTCTCCTCTCATCATGCCATCCTCAACAATAATAGACGAAAAGCACCACTTTTTCCAATCCTTCACAATCTCTGTAGGCCGTAACCCCTGGCCTATCTATGTTCTTTTTGGGTTTTATCCTGCCTTCTTAGATCTTTTGAATGAATACCCTCTAACCACCTTCTCATAGATGCCTCCTTAGGTTCTGTTTTATATGCCCATACCATCTTAACCTACTTTCTTTTATCTTATCACTTATTTGACCACATCTAATAAATCTTAAATATTATTTTTCCCTTATCTTTCCTAGTCTTTCCATACATCCATTTTATACAAATCTTTGCAAAATTCATCCTATGAATATGTTTGGTTGCCTAACGTTCCAGTCCATACATCAAAACTGGCCTAATAATTGTCCTATAATATTTTCCTTTTAGTTTAAGTGGGATGCATCGGTCACATAAGACACTAGAACAAGCTCACCACTTATTGCTTCTAGCCCTCATTCAATGTGCAACATCCTCATCAATATATCCGTCCTTATGAATTATGGATGCAAGATTACAAAATTGATTACTTCTAGGAATATCTTGATTCTTAATTCTTGTTGTTGCTTCACTTATACCATTATTTGTATTACTTCATTCCAAATACATTGTATTAGTTCGACTTATTTCAGAACACTTTAATCTTAAAGAATCCTTGCATAACACCAGTTTTGCATTAAAAAAAAAAAAAAAAAAAGACTCTGTCCGTAGTTTGGTCCACAAAAATTACACTATCTGGAAATAACATACATCAAGATACCTCCTTTTGGATATGTCTAATTAATTCATCCTAATTAAGTTGAAAGTGATAAAGCTCGTAGTTGACCCTTGTTGTAAACCTGTCATTACTAGAAAATAATTTGTCTTATTGCCCACGGCTCTCACTTTTATTAGTGCTATATGTTTTAAAACATCAAGATATTGCATTAGCACTTCTTTTTTGTCAAAAACCACCATATTAACTCCCTTGGGATGATTTCATACATTTTTTTCTAAGTCAATAAAAACCATATGAAGTTCTCTCCTCTTCTATCTAAACTTCTCACGAGTTGTGTAAGTAAGAAGATTGCCTCAATGGTAGACCTACTTGGCATGAAGCCAAACTGATTTTCTGATAGTTAGGTTATTCTTTTAGCCTTTGTCCTATGATTCCTATCACTTCCTTCCCATAATTTCATAATATAGCTCATAAGCTTGATTTTACCATAATTGTTGCAATCTGAATTTCTCCTTTATTCTTATAAATAGATAGCACCATGCTCTTCATCCAAGCAT
This sequence comes from Buxus sempervirens, assembly GCA_947561395.2. Classification (NCBI taxonomy): domain Eukaryota; kingdom Viridiplantae; phylum Streptophyta; class Magnoliopsida; order Buxales; family Buxaceae; genus Buxus; species Buxus sempervirens. Next base: position 34,612,173 of record OX387189.1, read on the forward strand.
TTGGCATTTTTCCAGTCCTCAAAATTCCTTCAATAATTTGGTCAACCACATTACACCAATACCTCCCATGCACTTTCAAACTTCGATTGGAATACCATTTTGTTCTAAGGCCTTTCTTGCTTTTATTTTATCAAAGGTCCTTTCCAATTCAGGGGCCTTGATCACATGAATACAACAATGTTTTCTTGGCTCTCTAATAACCACATTTGTATCCAAAGTGAGGTTTCATATCTTCCTCAATTAATAATTTTTGAAACTATTTTCTCTATCTTTCTTTGATCTCCTCATCCCTTACTATGAGTCTTAAATCCTCACTCTTTATGCATGTAACTTGATTGAAGTCTTTTGTACTCCTTTATCCAACTCTTGAAAGTTTATATATAAATTTCTAACCCTCTTTCGTACATAGTTTATTGTACTAATTATCACATGCTTAGTTTTCTGCTTCACTTATTATCTTTTTAGTTTCTTTTTAGCACTTCTATATTTTCTAAGTTTTCTCTGTTCTTATTTCTTTTCCAACTTTTGAAATAAAGCCTTTTATTTTAAACAACGTTTTGAACAATATCACTTTATAACTAAGTCTCACTATGGGATTGAACTTCACCTCTAGATTTTCATAAGACCTTTTTTTCCCCTATTCTTTTAAAACAATTGGCCATTTCATCCAACATTTGTGAAGCATTGTTTTCTGATCTCATGTTTCCTTTTTCATTAGTTTTTCTTTAAAGACCATTAATTTTTCTCCTTTTAATTTCCACCACTTTTTGATTGGGATATATTTTTTTTTTGGAATATTGTCAATGTGGTTTTTTTTTCTTCCAACTGTGTGTAGTAATATTGGTCACCATAACTTATGTTATAGTGCAAGACTCTCTCTTGGAATGACTTTGCAGTCACTGAAAATTCCTAGCTCACTTCTTCTAAGAAGAAAAAAGTCAATTTGACTCCAGTTTATTCCACTCTTAAAGGTTATTAGGTGTTCAACTTTATTTTGGAAGAAAGTACTTATGAAAGCAAGATTATAACCTCTTGCAATCTCAAGAGTTGCTTCTTCCATCTCATCCTAATTCAAAAGCCTGGTCCCTCATGTAGATCATATTGTCTAGTTTCCTCACCAACATGCTTATTTAAATCCCCACTTGTGAATATATTCTTAGAATCAGGAATTCCTAGAATTAAACTATGAAATTATCCTCATAATTGTCTTCTAATGTTTTCTTATAATCCTATTTGTCATGCATGGGCACTAATGATGTTAAGAATCTTGCCCTAGTACTAACTTAATTAATATTAACCTGTCACCAATTCTTCTAACAGCTATAAAATTATACTTCATATGCTTGTCTACATGATTCCTATGCCATTTATTGTAACGCCCCGGATCCAAGTTACGTAGAGAACCGTAACTTATCTCCGCAGGTTAATATATAATCCAGGATAGCAAAATCAGAGTGAAGGAAAAACATGAATAAAACAAAACTGGATAAACAGAGTGCACTATAACCCAAGCTCAACAATAAATACATTAACCAAGGCTAACTCACATGAACCTCGCATATACCCGCAGGTGTCGACCTTACCAGAATCTGAAAACAAAACAAAACAAACGGTCTGAGATATGAATATCCCAGTAAGTAGCCTATGCATGCTAATAAACACTTTAACATTTCTAAAATATGATTCGGATTAAAATATGCATCAATCGACAATAAACGAATAAACAGAATAATTCCACGATAATATATCAATAAACACAAAGTAACCAGAACAAATCAACAAACCATAGCAGGACTCATGACGTAAGACTGTCTTTAACCAGGGTAATCACAATGTCCACTATGCCACCTCCCGGCTTAGATGCGAAGCCGAGTACACGATCATCGTCTTATTGCGGGAGAACCCACCCAGTACAGTGATGGGTTGGCAAGAACTACCCAAACATGGTCCGAGTACACGATAAAATGAGTGAATAGCTGCAGCCAGCCGAGTACACGATCAGGCCTCACTGAGTACACAGTGGAACACGCGTGCGTGGACAGAGGATTACAACTAGCAAAGAACAATCCCTTCCACTACCTAGCTCCTACATGGATCCATATAGCGCTATGCCTACTAGGTTCTAAAGTCGGAACCAACCATGAAAATATAGTTAACACAACTCGTTCAAATCTCAAATAAACATCCCGAGTACACGGGCCCCCCCTGAGTACACAGAAACAAAGCATCTACCCAAGTACATGGGCATCTCAAATTGACTCTCCGGGTACATGGAGAAAAATATATCACAACCAAACTACCAACTTTTTTTTATTTCAACAATTATTTTCCTAAAATTTTGTTCATGAAACATGCCACATTGCATCTCAACTATTAGTTTTCTCTTTACTTTTATTAAATTGTCATTATCTTATTTTTAAATTAAGTTACAAATCCAAAAATCCATTTTTAAACACTTTTTCCTTAAATTTTGATTTTTCTTTCAAAATGTAACTAAAATGTAATTATTTATTTGGGGTTTGAATTTATTTGTTGAATCTAACTAAAATCTAAACTAAAAAGTAATTATTTAAGTTCGGTGTACTAATTTATTAATACAGTAGAAGTTTTACGCTAAAATGTAATTACTTTCTAAAATAATACATCAATTTCTATTTACTATTGATGTTTTGCACCAAACTTTAAATATTTTTCAAAACTTCATCTCCTCCGTCGCGAATAGCGAACCAGTCGGGTTCCGTGAATTTCAAAGGTTTCGCTTGATCACCCCAACAATCCATTTCACTTAAAACCAACTGAAATCTTCTATCATTACATTAAACTGAATATTAAGCTTGATAGTTGAACTTATACATGAGATTCAGCATCAAAAAAATCAACTCACCTTCTGAAATCGTGAGAAAACAAGAACAGAATAATAAAAAAAAAAAACTACTTACCTTAATCCGACCTCTTCTTTTCTTCCTCTCTCCTTCTTATTCTCCTCCTCTTCTCGGCGCTCCTCGCTCACCTCAAACCCCTTTCTCCCTGCGGCTTCTCCAACAAGAGACGAACAGAAAGAACCCCCTCCGGTTCTTCTTCCCAAGACTATGCATATAGTCCAAAGACTATTTAAACGGTTTAAACCAATGACCCATTAAACCGGTTTTCAAAAATGAACCGGCCTCTTAAAAATACCATTAAACCAACTAAACCTATTTAAATAAACCACTTAAACCCATCTAAACCTAATTAAACCAATTAAATTCCCTTTTTACACATAAACCAGATTGACTAAACCGAACCCAATTGAACCGGACCAATTTACCCAATTAACCCAAATAAATTCAAGTTATCTACTAAATCAACTAAACCGCTCCACTTAATCCAATAAACCAAACCACTTAAATTAAACCCACTTAATCCAACTAACCCCACTTAATAATTTGAAATGAACCACCCAAGCCACCAAACCCAAACAATTTAATTGATTAACCCAATGAACCTTTAAATCAAACATAAACCCATTAAACCTTTTTTTTTAAAATTTACACCCAAATCAATAAACCAACTTACACCCAACCCAACTAAACTGAATTCGATCACTTAAATTGGTTCACTTGAACTAAACCGATCCACCATAATCAAACCAGAATCACTAGACCCAAAACAAACCAGACCACTTTTTCTTTTAAAAATTTGACTTAATTAATCTCATTAAATCCCTTAATCCCCTATTTACCCTTAATTAAAATTTCTTAAAAATTTCTGGTTTTACATTTATATTTCTTCTTTTTCTTGTATAGTACAATTTATACTCTTCAAACATTTCATTTCCTTTCCATTTAGTCTCTTGAAGGCACATTATGTTAATTCTCATTCTCACAAAATCTACTAATTCTACTCTGTTTCTAAATCAAGTTCTTACATTCCATGTAGCTAGATGAATCCTGTTTTCTTTGATCAGATTCTTGACTTGTGTTCATCCCCTTTGACTCAGGCATCCTTTCCTAATTACCACTAAACGTTGTTGTAGTTGTAGCATGTTGTTTTCAGTGGATTCTCTAGCTAACCCTTGCTTACTTCTCATTGTAGCTACGCCTCATTGTAGTACATCATTTCTTGAGGACTCATTACCAAGGTTTTTTCTGTTTTGGTTTGGTTGGATGCTTCGTCCAGTGACCGAAACAATGAAATTTTGGGATTTGGATAAAATTTCACTCGATTTAGTTGAGATTTCAAGTGTCTGCTCATTCAAAGGGTAAAAAAAAAAAAAAACTAAATAAACTTTTCTTATTTAGAAAAAATAGTGTTTTGCTTTGTTTCACTTGATCAAGTCGAGCAAGATACCTCCACAGAATGGCTCGTGAGGGTTTTTTGGAGTGAAAACTGTAGAAACTGCTCCTTACTATAATATTTGGACCTTCTTTAGAACTCATGTCATAGTAGATTTGGCAAAGCTTAACATTAGCTGCCATCCTTATGTAATCCTCCTCTTTTATGTTATATAGTAATAATTCATCTAGTTATTAGTTAATTTCATAATAATAACTTATTTTCACTAATAACTATTAACCTAACCTTTTTTATACTTATGAAAGCCCACCAAGGCCCCATTTGACTACAGTAGGAAGGTAGAGCATGAAGCAGCCCCATTTTTTGCAAGGACCAAATGTCAGTCACCACCATTGCTAGATTTGTTGCCAACAACCCCACACACCCCCTCCTACTCCTCCTCTTTTTTAATGTCTACAGGAAGCATCACCCTACCTTTTTGCCTCTCGGTTTATAATCAATTATACCATCCTTTTTACAATTACTTATCATTTCCTTTATTTCTTTCTCTTTTTTTGATAAATCAAGTGGCAAGTTTATTTATAAAAAGTCTGTTGTGGATTAAAAATTTGGAATGACCACCCAAAAGTTACCTTGGGGTGATCCCCGACCACCCTCCCTAAAAAGCCTTAATCCCTCAAATCTTCAACCGTACAACCTACATACAATTATTTGTTTCTTTATCTTGTCTGCATTTCATAGGCTATTGTTCGGCTTTATGATGGTCTATGGTTCTTAAAAAGGATCATTCTCTGATCTTCTTTATGATTTGAGAATTTGGTTCAAAGGATCATTCTCTGGGCTGGTGGAAAAGTTATAACTTTTAGGAAATGGAAGGCTCTTAAAGAAGACATTAGAAGGGAACAGAGAAGTCTATGGTAAAATGGATTCCACATTGTCCTTTTTGCTTGGCTGGGAATATCAAGTTAAGCTTTCTCATTGGTTCTTGCTTTCAACAAGCTTTTTGTTGTTAGAGCACTAGCAGCAGCTTATTCCATATTTTGGGGAATCTGGTTCACTTTCATATTATAGTGATTGTCTTCTCAGCAACTCACTACATCAGATTCCATATTTTTTTCCCTACATTATTAAAATATTAATTTTTTAAATAAAAAATATTTTTTCGAAATTCAAATAATATTTTAAACATTTATATTCTCCAACGATATTATATTAAAAAAAAAAAAACCAAACGAACATGATATATTATTTCAGAACAAGAATTCATAAATCAAGGGAAAATGCAGAACAGGACAATGAGCTCAACACATTAGAATAACTGAAAAAAACGATCTGGTCTGTTAAATTTTCTACCACCAAATTCCAAATTCTACCACAAAATTTTCTATCGTCTAAATTTTCTACCAACAAATTCTAGATTCTAAATTGCAAATGTCCAATGAGGGGGAGGTGGATATCTCTTGACATGAGGTAGGAGTGGCAGATGACCCGGAGCGGGAGGTGGACGTGGTCAGATATTGAATGGCTTGTTTAGGTCTGACTATGGAGCCTAAAGAGTGTTTGTCTATGTCTTTTGATGTGTACAGTGGTTTGTTAGTGGTATTGGTCATGTTTTGTGGGGTTTATTTGGGGTGTGCGAGGTTGTTTGAGTTTTTGAGTTTTAGTGTTTTCGTGTTACGATTGTATACTCCATACTTTGTACTCTTTCCCATATAATATATACACTAATCTTCATTATTCATCAAAAAAAAAATTGCAAATGTCAAATGAGCTCAACACATTAGAATAACTGAAAAAAAGGATCTGGTCTGTTAAATTGGACCCAAAAAAAGCTATAAACTCAATCAATCAATGGAGCAAAATATCTAGAGTTCATGACAAGGGAAAATGCAGAACAAGACTCCCAATAAACGAACCATGAAAAAAACGATCTGGTCTTTTCCTTATTTTTCCCTTTTCTATATATATTTTGGGGTAGACGAACCATGAAAAAAAATCTTACCAGATTGAATCAAAACCCCCAATAAACGAATTAAACTTAAAACCCTAGCTGAGGAGCAATCAAAGAAAAACAAGTTGATGTAGGGATTTGAAATAGGGTTGTGGAGCAGCACGATCAGGGATTTGAAAATTTTCAGTCAGAAATCCAAATCAAAAGAAGCAGGACGGCAACTAAATGAGAGGGAGAGAGAGAGAGAGAGAGAGAGAGAGAGAGAGAGGCTTACCGTCGATGGTAGCTAAACTGGCGTTGGAGAAGAGCTCCCTTCTCTTCGCATGAGCCTTTCCATCCGCAGGACCCTTTTTTTTCCCTTTGAAGTGTCGTAGAAGACGCGGGCTCGTGTTTAGGGACCGCTACAGTGGCTCCCTAAATTTAGGGAGTCATTGTAGCACTTCTTAAAAATTTGAGGATTTGAAATAAGGATAAGTAAGCTGTTGCAAGGTCATTTTTGTTAAAATCCTTATTTTAGTTCCCTATTTTAAGGATGGGGAGCCTTATAAGTAAACTGCTGCTAGTGCTCTTACCCTTTTTCTTTTTATCTTCCGCCTTTTTTGGGGGTTGTCATGCATAAATCTGCCAAGTATTCGAGTTTGGCGTGGTTATCTTCTCTACTTGATGTGGTTATTGCTTGTTTGAGTCCACATCCGAATAAAATTATTAAACGTGAGTACGTGACTCAACTAGTTGTTTGCTGGGAATTTGAGACCTAGTTATGGAGGTTACATTGAGGAACAGTGTTGGTGGGGTGGTCAAGCTGTGTTCTGAGAATGTTGATGTTTCCCTGTATAAAATTAGAGCTGAAGCTCTAGAATCTTAAATGGTTAAAGATATTGAAATGCCTAGCTATAAGTATTTTGCTATTGGATGGGCATCCTTCTAATGTTGTTTGATGGGAATCTGACACAAAAAGAAATGGTTATTGGCTTGCTTCACATCATGAAACGTTTTAGGAGTTGATCTTGATCAAAAGTTTCATTTGCTTATTCTGAGTTTGAAGAATTAAAGTGTGTAATTTATAGTAAAAGGTGTACCCTTTTTGTTCCATTATGCAGGTTAGTGATTTGAGCCCCGTGCCCCAATCTTTAGGCATTGGTGTGAAATTTTATATTGGACAATAGGATACATGAATTTGGTTCTATAATTTTCTCAATTTCAATGTGCGTCATCTCTATCATAGTGCTATCTATAGCTTTTCCTCAAATATCTTGTAGGAAAGGAAAAACCTCTAGAGATGACAATAATCCTGGAGTTAATGGTTCAAACTGCAGAGTTTTGGGATCTGCCACCTATTTATAGTGTTCATTACTTGATTGAACAAGCAATGCATTAGAGAAATTTGATCAGAAATCTTGATATAAAGCTCTCTAGACTTGGTATCTTCTTTCATAGCAAATTATCTCTGACCATGACAATAGTATCTTGATGCATGGTGCTTTTAAAATGGATCTCTTCAATGCTCTATTGACATCTTGAAAAACTATTAGCTTTGTACCTGGTTTTAGACCATTAGCTGTTTCCAGTCGTCGATTCTCTTTGGTACTCAACCCAGTTTTCATGTTATTACTATCTTATGTCATCATATTGTTCATTGTTGTGTAAAAACTTGTACATGCAGACATATATTTTTTAACGGGATCAAGCATGTGATGTACTGTCCTCAAGATTGTGGCAGTGGATGCTGTTCAGTTGTGCAGTAAGATAAATGCTATTCATCTGCTGCCACAATAACTATCACTTGTCTCATGAAACTAATTAGCATTGACTTGTCTTTTTTTCATTACTCTAACAGTAAGCTGAGAGGTTTAGTTTGAACGTTGTGAAAGTCAATTTTTAGATGTGTCATACATGACATGAAACTGCTATTAGTAACTGAAACATTTCCAGTGTTGACATTTTACAAATATCTATATTAACATCTGCTTGAAATGGTGAATGCAGTATCATAAATAATGGCAAATATATCAATAACGAGTTCAATGATGTATATCTGGTAACAACCCTAGCTCCAATCCCTCTGGGGGCATTTACTCTTCAGGTGACAATGTTAATATTGATTCTTATATGTATGTTTTTCTGCAGTTCTAAAGTTTAGTCTGTATATTCTTCCCCACATATTTGTATGTTTAAATCTTGCGTCATCAATGAGTGATGTAGTCTGCAAACATTATGGTTCAATCCTTAGTCCATAAGCATGATTCTTTGGCTAGTTAAAAGAGAATCATCTAATAGAATCTTTTATTTTGAGGTTGAAAATTTTCTGGTTGGTGAGGGATTGTATCTTGCACCCCCTATTTTGGTTGTCCTATTGTACTATTCTTGCTTTTTATACTTATATATATGCTTCATTAACGATTAAAAAAATGGTTGGAAACATTTTCTCAAAAAAGGTTTCATTGTCTTTTCACTATCATACTTCCGAGCACACAAGCTGGTGAAATGTCTGTGTGATCGGCTTTCTAGGGTATTTGAGGGGTTAATTTTGCCTCTGAATATGTTTAATTCACTATAGTATAATTGCATTTTTCCTTGCTACCACATGTGCAATCTGGTTGGCCCACAACTGAAGTATCTTTGAGGTCTCTACCTCTAATAACTACAGAATTTTGAGGATGTTCTGGTTTTAACCTCATCTTGGATGTGCTTTCATTGGGAGTTCAGATCTGTTTCTGTCACTGAGCTGCCTTGTAACAGGTCTAGTATGGTGTTCTTGGATTAACTATAGTTGTCTTGGGAGTTTATGTGTATCTTAGGGGTCGTACGTTTATTGCTTTTTCCCTTTTCCTACCCGTATCTCATGGGCCCTTGTACTTTTCTTTATGATCTTAAATCTGAATGAATTTACTTTAATCATAAAAAAAATAAAAAATCACTCGATTATAATTATGAAGATGGTTATTTAGTAGCTAAAATATCAGGAATCTTATTGCCTTGATGTTCATATAAGGTGTTCAAGCTTCCACATTTAGTTTTCCATATATCTCTTCCTTTATACTGGGAAATTTGATTTGTAACTCTCTCTCTCTCTCTCGCCCCCGCCTTTTTTCCTTTTCTGTTTTTTGTAGGAAACTGAGGTTTCTGCTGTCAAATATATTTCTTGTGAGGAATATAAAAGGTTACTAGCAAAAGAAGATCCTGAATATGTTCCATATGATGTAACTGGACAATATGGTCAACTATTTGACATAATTGCAAAAAGGTATGCTCTGAGTCCAATTAAAGAAAACTGCAATCTTCTTCTGAAATCTTCCATTAGTAGCAGAGGCCAGTGATGCAGGTTTTTTTAGCAGATTACTGATTTCTGTAACTCTGCCTTTTTTTATGAAGAATGTTAATTAGGGGAACACCTTACTCTTAAGAAAGTAATTATTGCTTTCATAAATATGTGTTTATATTTATATCCCTTTCTGTTGCTTCCTGTTTTTGACAATATTTTATAAAACTGCTGAAGGTACAAAGAAAACACGGAGGCACGCAGTTTGACTCTACAAAAGCAGCTTCATCGTTATGTTTCTATATCTCTTGACGCAGAGGTGATTAAGTTATTCAACGTGCATCAGTCTTACTGCTGTAATCATTGTCTTTGGTGTTTCTCATGGTGCTGTATTGTCTTTTCTTCTAATAAATGGTTTTTTTTAAAGAAATTTTCCAAGAAAATTGTTGGACGTTTTCCCAACGTAACAGTGAACTATAAAAATAGGCTACAAATTATGCTAGTGATAAATGTCGGTTTGAACAAAGTTTGTATGGAATGTTTACATAAGATCAAATATTGTAATACAATCTAGGAGTTGGTCTTTTATGCAATTAAATTGACCAGGAGATGCCAAAAAGATGGGAAAAGCTTCAAATTTTATTGACCAATGAACCAGCAATCCTTCTTTCTTCATGAAGAAACCATAACTTATCAAACGGAGTATCTATCCAAAGATACATCCCAAAATTTGGTTCCCACAGAACCTTCTGAAAATCTCTTGAAATAAAACAGAACCAACACTCCTGTTTTTTATTTGTTAACAAAAATCTTTAAAAAGTCTACTTAAGGTTGATATCTGTAATGCAGACATCATACCAAAATCATTGGGGACATCTTTATGCTGAAATTTTGGTTTCTCCAGCTTCAATCATGATAAAGCATCTGTTCTTAAACTTGAAAATCGATTTACTTCAAAGCAGGGAGTCTTGTAGCTTTTTGGATATTGGTTTCTGCCGATTGGGGTGAATATGGGGTGGGGGATATTATTAGGAATTGGGAGATACTGATATTTTAGAGACGTTAGAAAGTGATGTAAGGCAGTGTTGTTGGTTTGTGTGTGGTCTCTACTTCTGTTTGTTTTTTGCTTGTCTTTTTGGAAGCATCCCATTCCTCATGGGATGTCTCCCATCTCTGTACCTTTCTCTTCTTTATATAGTCTATTATATCATTCTCATTACTGATAAAAAAAATCCATTTATTTCATGACGAAGGATTAAGAGTGTTCTCTAGCCTGATAAAGGATTTAATTGTAAATACCATACTGTGGGTTTATGTACTCGGTATTTTTAAGTCTGATCTACTATATCAGGCCTGGGTCTTCTGTCTTTTGAAGGTTTTGAAAGACCAGCTAGGATTTGATAGCAGGTGTCCTCCCATGGATGCTGGATTATGAAGCCCTACTTAACAACACTGCTATATGATGAGCAATTTCCTTATTGTATGGAAGTTTAGTTTTTACAACATATTATTAGTCACTCAGAGGCATATTCTCTGCATGCATGAACCTAATTAGAGGCACTAGGTCATTTGACTATTTATCTGAGCCGTCACTTCATTTTTCCGCTGTTAATTTAGCTTTTGAGCCTTCACTTCATTTTTCCGCTGTTAATCTGATAGTAGATTTTACTGCTAGATGTTGTTCCAAATTAATCTTCTCTCTCTCTCTCTCCCCCTCTCATTCTTAAAATGGTACAGTTGAGTGGCCTCACTGAAGCTGATAGAGAAGCTCTGATTTTACTCCTTAAAGCTGCAATGGTCATTGATGACATATTTTATTTACAGGTATTCACCATCCATATTTGTGTTGATATTTAAGTTTATGGTATTAATTTATGTCCTATACAACCCTTCCATATGTATAAAGCTCCTAATAGCATGTTCAGTTCTATGCCATTGGTAGAGGGCATGACACAAAATGGGCATGAGACTTACATGGGCAAGGGTGCCAAGATTGAATAACTGGATTGTACCCCATCAGGTGGTTACCGGCCACTTTACTGCTTCACATGAATGTTGAAATGAACGATTAATGATAAGAGAGTTGACTATTGAGACTACTGACCAAAAGGAATCATGTAGTTTATATTATTGGCATGAAATAGCATGAGGATTGATTTGATTCAATCGGAATCCAAAACAGATGGTTGTTTTGACTAAATTTTTAACAATATTACAAAAAAGAACAAAAAGGAAAAAATGCATCTGAAGGTAAGGATTTTAGAATAACCAATCAGCTTAGATTATTTCATGTATTTTATATATTCTTATTTACTTATGAATGAAGTTTGTTTCTTTAATTCCAAGTTCACAACTTCGTCAGAAATTTTTTAGCTTTTATTTTTCATGATAACTGACAATCTTTTATTAAAAGAGAAAGCTATACAGTATAGAAAGAATGTGTACCCACCCACCCCAAAAGAAAAAAAAAGAAATACTGGAA